>OV050030.1:349478674-350082424 GCA_920105625.2 Clusia tigrina
TCTGTGGGGGATAACGCGTTTTCCGCATTTTTCGTCAATACCTAAAAAAAATTTTAACCAACTTCTATAGTGTGTTTGAAGAAAAATATAAATTTTTTAAAATTTATATTCATGGTTGTCATTTACAAAATTTTAAATATTTGCGAATATATCTTGTTTCAATAAAATATATAAGTTAGTATATCTATATATGAATGTATATATTTATATGTACTATTTTGTGCAGTGCAAGCATTGCTTTGAAAACGAAAAGTATACGAAATTGTAACTTATAATAAAAGCGAAATTTATAATTTTGTGCTATGCATTAACGTAGATAAATACACAAGTTAATTGTAGTCGGAAATTGAACAGTGCAACTAATACGGCGATAACAGCAACCGAGAAAGCCCTAACGAAATAATAATACATTAAAGAAAATGCTTTCAGACCTACTAAAACTACAGCTACTACAACTTACTATTATCATTGTCATCCCAACTAAAAATGGAACCACCATATGAACATCACGAACTTCCTCAACATCTACCAGCTAATTTCAAGTAATATTTACATTTTTCTCATGGTAAATTTTTTTCTGTTTAATTTACTCTCAACTATAGACCATAATGAAAGATGTAGTTGTAAAGAGAAATATTTACGGTACACATACTCGTACATCTCTGTATATAGAAATTAACTAAGTATGTATATGTTTGTATATACATATATTAGTTTTATATTTTAATATCTTCAATAAATGTATGTTCTATTCGCAAATGAATTACTTTTTCACATCTGACATATCAAAAGCATTCGAAAGAAGAAACATACGAATATTTACATTTACATATTGTATATTGTATATTTTTGTGTACCTATACACGAAAATCATATGTAACTATAAATATTTTCTCTTCTTCACAAACTGGGAATTATTACCCGACCTTTTAAACATTATTACAAGATAATAACTTCTTTAAGGACCTGAACAAAGTTTCAACTTCAGGAGATACAAATTAAAAAATAAATAATTGGCTACAGTAATTCAAATTCCTACATATGTTTGTATACACCTACCCATGTACATATATAAGCTTGAAATGTATCGTGCTTTATGTTTATGAACGAAATTGTACGAGAAGCAACATATGGACATTATAAAGCTAATCGCAAAAAATGAGGTTGATCAGAGAAAGGACACGCCCACCTTTGATATAAGGAACTTTCGAGTCTAAAATTAAATAGAAATGTACATGGGGTCCATAATACTGCGTGTGCAAAATATGGGGATCATAATACTATTGCCACGCCCACAATTGAAGAAAATTAATGATTAGGTTCCAATTATTAATCCACAAAATTTGACAGGAAGGTTGCGGGTATTAAACACCACACAAAAAATGGGCGTTCTATTTTTACGCCCACTATTTACATATATTTGTAACTTACTATCTTTACAATAATTTTTGGGTGACATTTTATATTAGTCTGTATATTGACCCTACAAAGCCATACACAAGAAATGGGGTTGATGAGATAAATGACACACCTCCCTCTAATATCATTAATTCAAGGTACCCTACCGAAAATTACTTTAGATATGATTATTTATGAAGAAAACTTCACCATTGTTGAACTCGCACGCACACGAAAAGGGAAAGGCTATTTCGAAGTCAGTCTAACACGACTTTAAAAATATTTACTCATTTATACAAAAGTATTGCCAATGTGAATATAAATGCAAAGTGTGAGAGAGTGTAACTATTTTATATAGGTTTGTAATTTTTTTATAAAATTAATTAATTTAGTACTATTTGTTTTCTTTTCAATTAAAAAAGACAATTAATAAAAGGTTCTTCTATATATTGCTATTCTATTCAAATGTGAAACTTCCAACCTTTAGTAACTTATAGCTTCACTAAATACAAAACATATCTAAAAATATAATAGTTGAATAGTAGCATTGTTAACGAAACCTTTTAAAGCTACGATTTACCGCCTGGAAGAAATGTTGGTGGGTTGTATAGACTTATTGTACCAGAAAGAAAAGAAAAAGAGTTTTCCAAATACAATATTTAAATATCGTAATAAATTCAAAATTATAAAATATAAATAATACATATTTTATATATCGTATATCGTATATATCCCCTCGGGCAAACTGTTCTTTGATCGCTCTTTTTTAATAAGAACCACATTTTGAAGATCGAATTTATTATGATTTTACCATCCAAAATGGATCGGAACAAACATTTTCCCATCTGCCAATGCAGCGCAGTTTGTATATTTAGTTAAAATTTATATTGGAAAAATCAAGATTTGATAATTTTGAATATGAAATAGAATGAAACCTCAAATAAATTAAAGAATAAGAGATTTTAAATGACATATTTTCACAAATGCTATTAATTCATTTTAGTTAATTATATACGAGTATATTATACGAGTACAGAAGTCACCTTTTCTTGTGCGTGCGAGTTCAATAATGGGGATGTTTTCTTCATAAATCACCATTAGGAGCATATCTACGGTAATTTTCAGTAGGTACCTTGAATTGATTATATCGGCCCCATTTCTTGTGTATGGCTTCGTAGTGTCAATATAACCACTAATATAAAATTTAGTCCAAAATTTTTGTATAGGTCGTAAGTTATAATAATGTGTCAATAGTGTGCGTGACCCGCAACCTTCCTGTGAAATTTCATTCATGTATCATCTATCGGTACCTAGTAATGATTTTCCTTAATTGTGGGCGTAATAGTCTGCCCATATTTGGAATGCATGCTAGTATAGACCCAATGTATACATCTACCAATTTGTATTCATATATCATCCCTAGAAGCATAGATAGGGTAATTGCTTTTAAGTGGGGTCCCCAAAGTTTATTATATGTGAGGCAGGCGTATCCATTATCTGATAGACACCAATTCTTTTATATGGCACAGAAATATTGTATAGGTCATAAGTAATAATAATATGTCAATATTGGGCGTGGCTGTAGAAATAGCACGCCAATTTTTTGTGTGGTGTTTAATGTTAGTACTTCCTGTAAAATTTCGTTGATAAATCTTTAATAGGAACACTGTAATGAATTCTGGATAATTGTGGGGGTGGCAGTTGTATATTTCTGCCAATTTTTATTCCGCTGACAGCAATACGAGCATAGCTAGGCTAAGTTTAAGTTTATACCGGAAAGTTCCTTATATCAAAAGTGAGCCTGTCTTTTCTCTGATCAGCCCCATTTGTTGCAGATAGCTGTATAATGTCCATATGTTCCTTCCGTTAAATTTCGTCTGTAAATCTCTACCAGTTCTTAAGTTATTAATATTTGTTAGTAGTGGGAGTGGCATTTATATATACCGCCTACTTTTTGCACAGTGTTTAGTAGGACCAACATTTCCATAACTGCCCAATTACGTCATGATTCCGTCAAATGGACCGAAGTTATAGTCATTTTAAAAAAGGTGAAAAAAGTTCCTTATATGGGAGGTACGCGTGGTCTTTGTCCAAATCGGCCCATATAGCAATCTGGTTCTGTATCTTTGTCCAGACTATACTTTTGCAGCATTTCATTAAGATGGCTCAAACGGTGTAGAAAAAAAGTGGCCACAGACACGGACAGACGGACGGACAAAATAAAAATTGTTTAGAAAGTGATCTGATCATATCTGTATATATATGTATACCACGCCTCCTTCTTGAAATTGAACCCCTCTCAAAAGCACAAAATTTATATACCCTATTTACCTTTTTTTTTATAGGTAAATGGTATAATTATATTGGGTCTGATTTCAACATTTCTTCCCTCTGGATTTAATTTACTTATATATTTGGTTAAGAACAAGTGTTTTGTATTTTAAATTCGCGTGTGCCCATATAGAAGATATGTGGAATAAATGCATTATTTATATTTCCATTGTTTATGTTTATTTTTATTATTATTTATTTATTAACTTATAATTATAAACTATGGTGAATATAGCAACCACGAAAACGAATTTAACCATATGCACTTGAATTTTAAGTTTCGTTCGCCAGATGACGGAAAACTAAAAGATATATTAGGCACCCATGCATTCGTTAGAATTTCATATTTTTCTTTGTCATTAAGTTTTTCTTTTTAAATTGTCAGATGTGCGAATTATTGTCAGATGTACAAAATAAAAATAAATACAAAAGACTGGCAGCTTTCTTGTGACCTCCTCATTGCGAATTTTAGGTGCACTATCACTTTCTTCACAATCACTTACGCATTTTAAAACATTTGTTTGAAAGTATTTTTTAATTGAATTTTCACCCATTTGGTCAGAATTTATTAACTGAACTAACTAGGATATAACTAAAATGTGTACTTCTGAAGTGTGGACTAAACAGCACAGTGACGCTTAACCCCCAAACTCCCACTGTGCGTGCGCCTGTCCTGCACACTTGTAGTTCAGATATATAAAAACACAAATGTTCTTATTAGGCATTGTATAATATTAAATGTATTCAGGAACCGTAGATTTAAATTTTTCATAAGTGTAAATAATATAAATGTATTTATTTTATTTCATTTTTTAAATGTGCTCGTATATTAGTAATTACTAATAAAACCCAAAAGATTGCCAGTCTCCAGACCTAATGGGCAACTGGACAAACTTAATAGTTCTATTGAGTTTATCTAGAGTTTCAAAGTGTTGTTACATGTTACAATACATTGCATTGACGGGTTGCTCAACACCATATGCAGTATAAGAACACTCTGCAATGATTTGCTTAGCGACGAGTCAGTTAAGTATGTTATGATAGGTAAGATGAATCAGGACTGTCTAGAAAATTTATTTTCCGTATTGATATCTAACCTTGGAGACAATGTTAATCCCTCAGAAGCAGAAAAAAAATATCTGACGGCTAGATTATTATCTATGAAAATCGTCACACAGTTATTCTTATTGATTTCAACTGCAACAATGATCATGATACTAATCTGGACTGGACCTTCTCCCCGACATCGGATGCTAATACTGTATCGTATGACCAAATAATATTTAAGTTATGCATACTTTAGACAATTCTGATATTCACGACGAAATAACAGTTAATGACAATAGTACTGCAAATGGCGGTGTGGATGAACCAAATGCAGAAGCTGCTACTTCACATTGCTTTACGGGCTACAGTTTGCAGGCTAGACTTAAATTAAAACTTAACTGTGCAAACTGACTTTCTCGAAAGGGGGATCTTTGCTGTGGATACCGAAAGATTCATTAAGGAAAAAACTACACACCAAATCATCACCTTAAAAATCCTTCTAATTAATTTTTCCAGATCTGCCAAATACATTTTAAAATATTTAGATTCATAGTTCCATCCATTTGTCACACAAGACATTTAATACAAGAAAGAGTTGTCTCTTGCGTTAGCGAAACTGATAAAAAAAAATACTCATATTGGTTTTCGCATAGAATATGCGGCACACATAGACTGGAGGTCCTGAAATTTCTGATAGTGATGTTACTTAGAAAGCATTGCCGATGGATGCTTCAAGACCATTTGACCAAGATCAGGCATCAAAAACTGTGCAACTGAACTTCGAACAAACAACAAATAGTAAATTTGTCAAATTTGGGATCTAGTCATATTGTGGTCCTTGTCATGAGCTATCTACCAGCTTGAACTTGGGTTGACTATATTATGTTCTCTCAGAATTAAGTTCCTTGTGCACATTTTAAAATTACTGGAGATGTTGGCAATTGCTTGTACAGCGTAGGAACTTAATTATTTTTATTATATAGGAAGGTGTCAGGTTAAATATTTTGTACTTTGTGTAAATAGAATGAGGAGTTAGTAATTGTATATTAGAGTCTTATTGGTATTTATTGGTATCTTTCTTATCATAAATTAAAGTAGCACATACGTTCTAATCAGTATGGAATATGCATGTATGTTATACTTCCCACAAGGTATTTAGTACACTTACTTTCCTAACTCCTTGCAATTATTTGTAGAATTCCACAAGTTTATTGTTACTGTACAGGTCAAAGTATTTCAATGAGCTATAAATTGTGTTTTGCTGGATATATACATAGCTATCGGCCTATGTTAACATTTATATTTTACTGATTAGGTTAATTAGAGATATTGGAAAATTGTTTTGACGTTGGATTCTGACGGAATAGCAACAAACTCAGTTGGATTATTATCATGAAAAATGGAGTGCCGGATTGATGATAGTGATGAACATTGAGTAAGGATGTGGGAAATAGTTAGTGGATAGCTATTGCAAAAGTGGCATAATGGTTGCAGCTTTAGTAATAATATGAAGATGTGTTATTTTAGTGTGTCCTAGCCTAAATCGGATGAAACATTTACACATACTAGTTGTAGATGTAGCGGGAAGGTTTATGTTGTTCCAGTGGGGGTTGACGGTTTTGTATGGGTGGCTGTAATATTCCTAATCTTGCTTGATATTACGAAGAATTTGGGAACAGGCCATTTTGCTAGTGGAATTATTGCAGAGTGCCATATAAGTGTGCAAAGGTGACTTAGATGCAAACTTCGCAGAGGCGTCAACTTGTTCGTTCCCGAGAATTCCCACGTGACCAGAAACCCACATTAGCTTCACTTTATTGCTCATTTCGATCAGAGATTGCTGTAGTAAATTTATTAAGTAAATCTTATTATTAAAGTTTTTTGATGCCGTAAAGATTGATAGGCTGTCTGTACATATGTATAATAAACTTTCCTTTTTCACTTTTTACAATATGTAAACAAGATAGAAGCCCTTGCAACTCTGCATCGAAGCGAATGGAGGAAGCAGACTATTGGATAGCGTTTTGCCATCTGAATCAACAGTTGCGAAGTTGACAGCGTTTTCAATTTTGGATCCATCGGTGAAAAGAAATTTCCAGTTTTGTTGTTTAAAAGGCTCGATGGTATCTAAATATATTTGCAGATAAACATTGCTTGAAGTATTTTTCTTTCCAAATTTGATCATTTGGTTGATAATGGAGTTGTTGGCCTGTAACCATGGTGGGAATTTGAGTTTCGGAGGTAGCACTGGTTTAATTTGAAGCCCGAGTTGATTTGACTCATTTAAAATATTTTCTATAGCAGATGCCATTAACAGTGGTGTAGGGTATGTTGAAAAGTTAGGCTGGCAGGATCGCCATGTAGGGTATGTTGAAAAGTTAGGTTGGCAGGATCGCCATGTAGGGTTGATATACTCGTACGTGTGTTGATGAGGGTTGAATCAATATCGATTGCGTTGGCCTTGCAAGATCGGCTTACGTATCGATTGCAGGTTTCACACAATGTATGAATGCAATGATATACATACTGTAATATATTAGAAACCTAGTGCGAAGCGGAATGTCGCCCTCAGTAAAGATTGTAGCCGGCAGAGTTTGCCGTTGGCTACGCTATTGTTTGGTGCTGTTCTATAACCAAACCTAGTTAAGAGCACCGAGAGAAAGAATGAGAAATCTAATGCAGGATTGCAGTTTTAGAAGTTCAGATTAATTGTGGTTTATTTGGTGGCTCGCTGGCTCTTTTATATCATTTATGTTCTTTTCTTATTCTAACTAACATAAAATATTCTTATTTCTACCAGTTACAAATCATATTCCCGAAATTTATCTCAAGTATCGGATTACCGATATTATTCATTGACGAATCATCGTATTTGTTTATGTCAATGATTTTGAGTGCAAGTTCGGGGCAAAAGTCACTGCACTGTCCAATATGCATACGACGCTGCAATATAGGCAGCGTGTGTCAACGCACCACCAAAATGCTTGTCTAGCGTATTTGGGTATTGAGTGCAATTGCACACGTTCCGCTATTGTCAGTTTGTTTGCATATGCGACTTGTTGCTGTGCTTATGACGATGTGTGGTCGTCAGTGTACACTTGTGTGGTACACTACAGTGGGCATTTCGGAGCTTTTAACAAGTGAATTTCTTTGAAGAGAATTTCAGGAGGATTGCAGCAAAACTTAGGGATAAGGCGACAACTAAGATACTGATATCTATCTTCCAGTGATAAAAATCCGCCTTCAGCAAGTAGATTCCTAGTTGAAGTTGTTCTGAATGCTCTAAGACTGAAACGTATGGCTGCGTGGTATGGAGCTTTTAACTTATCCAGGTGCGATTTGACGCATTTTCTGTATATTTCCATTCCGTAGTAAATTTTAGATAATATGGTTAATTTAGTTATGTTTAATAAAGTGTTAGTGTTTACATGGCATTTATTAGAGGCTAGATATTTAACAATATTTACTCCGGCAGCTAAGTTGTTTCTTAAACTAATACAATGGTAATCAAAACTGTTTTTATGATCAATAATTAAACCTCGAATCTTAAAATAATTTACATTTTCAATTTAATTGTTATTAAACGTGATATTAATGTTAGTGTAATTTATTTTGCGGCAAATATGTAGATGTTTAGTTTTTCAAATGGTATTTAGCTCCTGATTGATTAGACCAATTGCTAATTAATTTCAGTACATCTGAAAAGATTTTCTCTATTTCAATCGTGCTCTTAGTGTTGCAAATAATATACAAGTCATCTACATAAATGCCATGCAATAAGTTTTTGTGCCGTTTTAAGATATAACTTAGATGCACAAATGCAATTAAAAATTGCGTGACAGAAAGCGGGTAGCCTTCCGGGATACCGTTGCATAATGGTAGATTTAGGGATAGTATATTATTAACACGACAACGTATTTCTCTGTTTGATAGAAATGATTTTATGTAGTTGTACATGTATGATTATTACTGTTTTAAAGCTTTGAGGAGTTGTTCCAGATGTAAATATATTGTTGTAGAGAACAAGATTTCTTTCTTAAAGTACCTGTGAACAATAAAGCAACATCTGATCTTATCAAACCCTGGCGAAGATCCTTTTACATGATTCTGGATCGCTGAAAATTCATTGACGCTAAAATCTAACTCAAGGAATTTTGCTTTGTTACTACCGCATATGGTTGTCTAAATTGAGTTGGAAATTCGGAGTTTTGTGAACATTGAGAGTAATATTCGGCAAATTTTGAAGAAATTAGCAGAGGGTCCGAAATAATTGAAAAGATTTTATGGAGAATGAAGTGTATTTACCAGCCAATAATCTTATATTATGCCAAATGATTGTTGTAGGAGTATTTGGATAAAATCTTTCGGTAAATTTAGCAAATGAGTTTGTTTTCGATTTTCTGTTTTCTGTGCATTCTTTTTTCTGTATTCTATGAGATGAGTAAGGGAATTAGATTTTCGAAATTTATACCAAGCTGATTGCTTCTCCTTTCGAAGCAAGTTTAGTTCGGCAGACCACCAAGGAACACTTTGACGAGCTTTCCTTGATTTACAAAGGAGGATTGAATTATTTGCTGCAGAACGAATTAATTTTTGTATTACTCTGTTTACATTTTGGGAAGCGGAATATTTAGGTTCAAGAAATAGTATTTCATTATGAAATTTGTCCCAGTTTGCCCGGTTACAGTTGAATTTGACCGGTGAGGAAGTTTTTGGGTGACTGTGGTGAGAGAATTTAAATGAAGGTAAAATCGGAAAATGATCACTATTGCGGAGGTCATGGTTTTTATATATTTAACAGAATTTCTAAATCTATATAACTGTTGTGTTAGCCTTTCATATTCCGCTATAGAATATTAAGCTCCATTGAATTTATGATTAATAATGTGTCCTTTGTAGCTTTTTGAGAAATAGAAATAAATAAATAAATAGATTATTTCATAAGGAAAGTAACTTTTTATTATTATGGCAATACCTTGTTTATTGGAGTTAGTAAACGGTAGGTTGTGAAAGAGGCCTAAGTTCTGTTTGGGAGAGATTAATAATAATTGAATATCATTGTAATTGTTTAATAAGCAATTTATATTCCAATGCAGTATTGTTACCATATCAGACAAATATTTGTTAAAAACTGTAAGTGAAAGACTGATGGGTGGGAAAACTAATGAAAGAGAAAGGAGAGCGCTTACAATCAGAAAGAGTAGTCAGCATGGCTGAGTATCGCCTGTCGAAAAATAACTGAAATTAGTTTTGCGCTCCTTTACTCTTCTTTCTTACTAAACTGTGTGCAGAAATCTTTAATGGTACGAGAATGTTCTAGTTCTTTGGAGTAAGGTATTAAAGAGGAAGTTTCAATATTTTGTTTTTTGGCAAGAGGGGAAATTGATGTGGTAGGATTGTTGTGGTTATTGTTGTTCTTGGTGATGTTAATGCATTGTTGTTGCTAGAGCAAATTTGCTCGGTTTGTTAAAGGAGAGAGAAGACTCATTGAGAGCAGCTATGAATCTTGATTGCTTCATGCATGCTACACAAGAATGACAAAATAGAAGGTTGCGCCATGCGCAGGTCCGCTATTCCTCTCTCGACAAAAACACAGCACAGCTGATTGGCTGTGACGTCAAAAGGCGCTTTGAAATATTTTTTTATATGAAAAATGCATGTGCAAAGGCAATAATTTATGAATTTATTGGCTTTTAATTATTTTTAGTAATAGATAACTTAACAAATGCACTTGCAAGTAAATGAGTACAAATTATTGAAAAACTCGTTCGATAAAAAGTGCTTAAGCAGTGGATTAAGCGGATTTTCGTATACAAAAGTGAATTTGTATAGTGATTTAATATATATAAATATATTAATATTATATAAATATACATATATTTAATAAATATGCACATATTAGAATTTCATTTCCCATAATTATTTCATTTTATATTCCCATTATCGCACCAAAAACGGTAAAAAACAACTTTCACGACACAAATTTTACCAAGTAATTATTGAATAGAACAAATATTTTAATGCCAAATCAATAGATATATATTAATTTATATTTATTTATATAAATATTATCATAAAATGCGGAAAATATAAAAATATTTAATATTAAACACACATTATCACATTTCTCAAAAAATGTATGCATTTCGGCTGTTCTCTCATTTCGTGTGCGCCTTATAACGAGATGCGCAGAGAGAGGAAATTTTCGTACCAGCATTGGCGCAATCTTCTATTTTATCATTCTTGCATGCTACACTTCATGTCTGTTTTTATTGTAATGATTTGTTTCATTTGGATGAATTTTGGGCACGATCTGTTGGAGGCAGAGTGGCTACCTGAACAATTTGCAAATAGCGTAAGTGAGCATGATGATGGGGTGTGAGGTGAGAATGCACAAGAATCACATACTGGTGTTTTATGGAAGCGTTTTGCTGTGTGCCGAATAATTTGACAACTTCTACATCTCATTGGGTTTGGATAATATGGCCTGACTTTAGTAGTTTACAATGAGATTTCTACTTTTTCTGGTAAATGGACCAAGTCGAATGTGAGCAATACAACTACACTAGCAACTATATGACCATCAATATGTTTGAGAAATTTGTATACTGAAACGACACCCTGGTTACTGAGATTCTCAACAATTTCTATCTCAGGTATATCATTGAGGCTATGTGCATGGTTGAGGTTATGGTGCAATTCGATTTTCACATCGCGAACTCCAATTAATTTTGTTGTTGGTAGGAATTTTTTTGCTATTAAATTATTTTTAACAAACAGCATTTTTCCGTAGAAATATTCTTTAAAGCCTTGTGGACTATTTGTTGAGGGGTTTTTTGAATTTTTTACGCTAGCCACAATGTATTTAGGATTGTCCTTTTTTATTGAGGGTAGAGCTGGGAATATTTCTTTAGTTATGGACTCCGTAGTGTTTTTACGTTTTGCTTTGGGACTCGGAGGTAACAGGGCAAACCGGTTATATCCAAGAGTGGGTCCCTCACGGGATATATTTGATCATTTTTTATTAAAATTAAATCGACTCCGTCATTGCATACTTCAATGATAGCGTTATCGAAGCAATTACAGCTTTAACACCAAAGCTAACTTTAAAAACTACGGACACTACTTCAGCATTCATTAAGGAAAAAATTAAAAGGAAGCTCAAAAAAACTTGGCAAATCACTAGGAATCCAGTAGATAAATCGAAACTAAACAAGGCAACAAATAAATTGAAATATTACTTGAGAAAAACAGAGAAAATAAACCAGAAAAACAAATGCTGAACTTGAGAATGACCACAACAACAAATTACTCACTTTGTAAGGCTACGACAAAGCTCACTGGTGCAATAATACACAAACTTCCTATCAAAATACAAACCGGTACATAGGCGAAAACAAGTAAAGAGAAAGCCAATACATTGGCCAAGCATTTCCTTGAAATATTCAAAAGCAAAAAGACTATCAAAAGACTGATCTTGACAACGTGATAAATAACCCGCAATACAAAACAAAACAGACGATACTAGCAGAAATCAAAAACAAAAGTAAAAAATTAAAAGACACAAAGGCACCAGGGATATTATCTGATAAGCGGGAAAATGCTAAAAGAAATGCCTGATATAGCTATAACATATATGCAAAATTCATTTAACTGCATGTTAGAAACTAAGTATTTCTCACGCTTATGGAAAGTTGCACAAATATCAGCCATCAGCTTTTCCAGGCTTGCTGATGGCTTGTATGATGCCACCAAAACAACTTCTTACCGACCCATCAGTCTCTTGCCAATACTATCGAAGTTATTTGAAAGGATACTACAGGACAGGTTAGAGCCAATCTTAACAACAACAAATTTAATACCCAGTCATCAGTTTGCGTTTAGAAGACCAAATTCAACTATGCAACAGCTCCACAGGGTTGTAAACAAAATCCTTGAAAGTATAGACAACAAAAAATACTGCGTAGTTGTATACTTGGGCATTGCAAAAGCATTCGACAAGGTGTGGTACAAAGGATTTCTATACAAACTTAAGCAAATATTTCCACAAAATTATTATGACATTTTAAAGAGCTATATAAGCGAACGACAATTCTACATAAAATATGACGAGGATTGCTCGGAAATCCTACCAATGACACCTGGAGTACCACAAGGCAGCGTATTAGGAACTTTAATATAATTAATACTCACAACAGATGTACCAATTCAAACGAAAAGCAATGCGATGATAGCAACATCATCACACAATGACGAAAAAAAGACAACAAATACAATACAAGCGAATTACACCTGCGGAACTTACAGGAAAATTTACATAAATAAATACATTAAAAAGCAAAAAAAAAACAATAACAATAACAAATAAAATAATTAAATACATAAATAAAGTGAACAGATGGATGGATAAATAGCAAAAATTTAATAAACAAATTAATAAAAGCAGTTCTTTTAGCATTGGCAAACAGAACATAATAAAGCCAAACCTGCAAAAAAATATTACTTAACACCATTGTTATAGATTGTAATATAAATAGTTAAGAAGTAAGTTATAAGAGTAAAGAAGAAAGTTAATCAGAGAAAGGACACGCCCACTTTTGATATAAGGAAATTTCGGGTCGAAAATTAAAATGAGCGTACCTATGCTCGTATAGACACTATCGAAATAAAAGTTGACAGAAATGTACAAGCGTTCTATAATAGTATGTGGTCCAAGCATGGGGATGATAGTAACACTGTCACGCCCACAATTAAAAAAAATCATTACTACGTTCTTGTTAAAGATTTTTCAATGAAGTTTCACAAAAAGGTTGCGGGTACTGATATAAAACACCACACAAAAAATGGGCGGAATATTTTTGTAGCTACGCCCACAATTGACATATTTTTATATCTTACGATCTATACAATATTTTCGGGCGAAATTTTATATTAGTACGTATACTGACACTTCAAAGCCATGTACAAGAATAGATTAGATAAAGGACAAAGCTCCCTCCAATATAATGAATTTTGGGGACACCACTTTAAAAAATAACTGACTATGCTTCTAATGATGCTAGATGAATACAAATTGTTGCAGTATACAATAGGTCTGTACTAGTATGTATTCAAAATATGGGCAGATTATTTCCACTGCCACGCCCAAAATTACACAAAATTTATTATTAGGTTCCTATAGAAGATTCCTCACCGAAATTTCACAGGAAAATTGCAGGTACTAACATTAAACAACACAAAAAAAAATGGAAATTTTTTATTAGTACGTACGTTGACCCCACAAATCTCGCATAAGAAATGAGGTCAATCAGATAAAGGTCACGCCTCCCTCTATTGTAATCAACTCAAGGTACCCTACCGTAGATATGCTCCTAAAGATGATTTATGAAGACAACATCCCCATTGATGAACTCGCACGCACAAGAAAAGGTAAATGGTATTTGAAAGTGGGTCTAACCCGAATTCAGACTTCTTTACTTGTATTGTCTTTATTTTAAAATTTTTTTTTTAGTTTATAGAGAAAATGTACCACTTCAAAATAATAGAAAAGCACGTAGTCTATGACAATCAACCTTCACGATGAGATAGTTAAGCATCGATTGGGGTTTTAGAAACCATTTAAAAGAATATTAAAATTTTCCGAAAAAAGAAGCAAAATTCCATAAATAAAATGCAGTGAATAAAACTGACACTCAAAAGGTATGAATTAACTTACACACATTAAAAAATAAATGAGACGCTGGAAGTTTGCGTATTACGTGGTATATTATAATCGTAGCGTGAAACCTAGAACTTTCTACGCATAACAGGATGCAATCACATTCTTGTTCAGGTAATCGAGCCGCTTCTGGGAATAAGATTACATAAAGCAAGTGAAGATGATGTACTTGGAAAAGTTACTTGTTAATATTCTATTCGTAGCGCAAAACGAATTCACTAAGAAGTTGCTGCGCTAAACGCATTCGGATGCTTTGATGCGCATCACATCCACTATCTTTAATCAAAAGGGATCTCGTTCGGATAATTGAGTCGCTCAAGGGAATAAAATTGCGTACAGCAACTGGAGATGAATAACTATCAGCACCACAAAAATCACACACAAGTTAGTAGTAGGGGATATTGTGGACGAACTGATCTTAGGTTTTGATTTGATGATTCAGAATGGATTGACGCTAGATTTAAAAAGCTAAATGCTGAAATATGCGAACATTGAAATACCGAAGCTAGAAGATGTCGAACAATGTATTATATCGCGAGAAAAATCCCACCAAAGTCAGAAGCAATTATATGGGCCAAATTGGATGGGGATGTGGAGGAGAACAAATTGTGGATGGTGGAGGCTGATACCAAATTTTTAATAGTCGAATCATAATTGGAAAAACTCTCATCGAAGAATAGCAGAACCGTATATTGCCAGTAAGGGTTGCCAATCTTGCAAAGATCGGTAGACTATTACCGGCAACTTCAGCAATTTTAAATTGTGAGAGCCTACCGCGAGACGCGAAAAGTAAGATACTAGCTGTTAAAAAGGTACTGGATGATCCGGATGAAAGAATGTGCTGAAGAGTTGGCTCCAGAACAGAGCAAAACAGCTAGACAAATTCTGGCATGTTATTGGCAAATGTTTTCTGAAAATGTAGAAATTAAGGCAGAACAAATTTGGTGAAACACACAATCAACATTTGTGATGCTAAGACCATTCGTAAAGCGCTAAGAAGAGTACCTCTCACATAGAGAGAAGAGGTAAGGTTTTGGTGATGCCAGACTGACTGTGATTATTGCTTCAGCTACATTGAACGTTCTACTGGAGCTTGTGCTAAAGAGTCTCCATTGAAAAGCGTGTCTGCTGTACCTGGATAACATCATCGTGTTGGGATGGGAGTTCGATAACCACTTGACAAATTTGGAAGAAGTATTGTAGCGAATAAATGCTTCAGTTTACGAAGCTGAACGCAAATAAATGCTCGTTATTGAACAAAAAGATCGAGTACATTGGACATATAGTCGCACCTGAGTGTCAGCTACGGATTCGCCAAGACCAATTGTTTGGATGAGTTACGCAGCTTCTTGGCTCTTTGCACATCACACATGATTTGTTCCAAGCTTCGCAAACATGTTTGGTAGTCTATAAGTATTAACGAGGAAGAATCATCCTTTTGAAAGGAAAAACGATCAGGAGTAGGCATTCAACAGACTGAAAGAGCTTCTGTGTACAGCTCCTATCCAATTCCTGACGAAAAATATATATTGGACACAGATGCAAGTGGCTTTGGAATGAGTGGTGTCCTGTTTCAAGTTATTGATGGATATTAATGAGTAATGGTCCATTGCAGCAATATAAATCGCTCAAAAATCCCTATTATTACTATTTAGCTATGTTTTCAGAATAGAACATCGCAGAGGTGGAAACTTTGAAAATGCTGGAGCATTATTACGACGTCCTTACAGTGTAAAATGCAAGCATTGTTCTAAAGCTGAAGGTAAAGAAGAATTCATGGATATCACCAGACGAACAATAAACAGCGGATAAAATAAGAGAAGCAGAACAAAATGCCACAGAATTGACAAGAATCGTGCCAAATAAGACAGAGAGGAAACGACCAATGTGGAACGAAGTCTCAACCGAAAGTCCCATAACCAATGCGTTTTGTGCAAAATGGCTTACAGTTATAAAATGGATTATTCTGCTTATGGGAGAGCGAAATTCTCAAAGAGTTCCATAGTGGGCCGAGCGGAGAAACTTTGTAAATTACGAAAATAGCCGAAAAAATTAAGAATTTATTGCAATCGATAGTTGACTGGAACGAGCTTGTGAAAAGTGTACACCTGCCAGTCAGGGGAACATGCGATTCTAAAATGTTGGTGCGCGATTTGAGCGTATTCCAATTGACATCCGTGGTCCGTTTCTCATAAGGGATAATAAATATGTTCTCGTCTTAATCTACTATTTTAGCAAAATCAAGAAGTTAAGGTCGTTACAGATACATTTATCAACAATTGGGTCTACAGATTCCTAGCTCCCCTTGAGTAGCATTCTGATCACTCGAAGAAATGAATGAATTGATAGGCATACGCAAAATTGGAACAACTCCTTTCCACCCATCCGAAATCCGATGGAATGTTGTTAAGATTGACGACGTAACAGTCCTAGTCTCCGAAACAGTGATAAGTAACATCATGGTGAAGTCGTTTGGCAAACTTAGCAGGTGTTCCGTCGGGCTTTATATCGATAAAATGGACGTGCTGCTGTTCACTAGGAACTATTAACCCCCATCGACTCTCACCTAGGTCAAATATCTTGGTTGATACGTTGGACAACAAACTCAGTTCGAAAGCATGCATTTGATGAACGATTCCGAACGATCGTGTGGCTTTCAATGCTTGCAGGACCATGTTTGGCAAAGGATGGGGCCTTAGACCAAAAATTGTACTCTGGATGTACAATATTGTTCGGTCTATTTTAACATACGACTCTTTGGTTTGGTGGGAAGCTCTCAGGAGGGATACAAACTTCAAACTTCTTCCTCTTTCTTTGTAATTGTTCAGCCCTCGCGCACAGGAAAATAAAATATTTCGGAAGTCCTTTTCTAATGTGCCTGGGGCATTCCTCTAGATTAGAACTTTCAGACCTAATCTATAAATTTGATTACTAATTACAACTCGGGCAGGTTCTAATTTCACAGTATGTCACGATTTTCAGGCTCACGAGAAAATATAATCACAACTACTAATTGAGTCAACCCGATGGTTGTCAGGCATTTGATTTGCCTACCTAATATGTAGCTAAAAAACGAAAACAGTTGCTTCAAATTCAAAAACCAGAAAATGTCCATAACTAATGTGTAAATGATGTAGGAACAAAGTTTTCAGTAAGGGTACCTAGTTACGATACATAAATCGCAAATGGAAAAGGAATTGTCGCCACAACTGCAAATATACTGGGAAGGTCCTTAGAATGAAAGGAAGCTAATAAACGGTGAAGAAAACCGCATCCAGTTGGCAAGAGATGTTAGGAAAAAAATGAATGTCGTTCATATGGAGAGGCTAACTCCGTATAAAAGTTTTAGTACTGTAGTTGTTAAGGACGAATAAGAATAAGTGGAGGGCAGTGACATGTAAATAAAACCCTGAAATAATGCAGTAGATTACATTGTATATTCTATTTGTAGCATAAAATGAATTCATCCAAACTTCCTACATGTAAAAGCATGCAGACTCTTTTTGAGGAACGCTCTAGATTCGTCTTAAAACTTCTTCCGATGTTTGCGGAATCTGCTTTTTCTACATACTTTTTCTGCAATATAATGTTTATATAAGCCACCACCAGAAAACTCAACACACAGTCTAACTAAGGTGCAAACTTCTAATTTAACCAAGCGATGGTTTAATTTCTACGAAATCCAGCGATACGAATCTGAATGTTGGGATTTGTCAAGAAGAAAATTGCGTAATAATATTTGCCAGGAACCTTCTATATTTAGCGTTTTTAGTTGGAGAAGAAGATAAAATTAAATGGTTGGAAGAAATGGTGCACCCTACTAATGTCAGTGAAGAAAAAAGCCCATAATTAAAGAAGAAACAAGAAATACAAAAATTTCAGTCGATCCATCCAAATTATACAAGCACGTCCAAAAAGTGCAACTTGCTATAAACTCAACATACACCAAGAGTATAAACCGACGCCTTTGGAGTTGACGACGAGCGTAAAACTGCGAAAGAAAGAAGATATGCAATTGAAACAACTCATCAAATAGGAAATGATTCTTCATTTTCAAGACGAGCGAAAAGAGCGAAACGAGCTAAGACAGAACGCAAAAAACGAAATCCTGAAAATGCCAACAGAAAACGAAAAATTGTATAATCGCAAGCGAAAAAGCAGCATCGCAATATAATCGTGGACACCTGGTGGTCATATAAAGAATTCAGTTCAGGGTAGGCCTTAAGCTGAATCCAAAATATCTTGGGCCATACGATGTAAAAAGCATCAAATCAAATGGCATAGGTGAATGGCCAAAAACGGCAACTACATGCGCTGAGTATATGAAGCCATGGTCAATATCGCAAGATGACGAAAACATCGCATTCGAGCCAAACGCGCAGCAGGATAGCCGAGTTGTGGGAATGATATAATCTTTAATAGCACTTCCGTAGTCCTGGCAACCCTGGTTTGCAACTTCGGCAATCATATACGAGTATATATATATATATATATATATATATATATATATATATATATATATATATATATATATATATATATATATATGTATATATATATATATATATATATATATATATATATATATACGAGTATATATATATATATATATATATATATATATATATATATATATATATATATACATATATTTATATAGACATTTTTGGCTTTTTGTTGGTAGCGCATATATGTATTCAAAATATTTGAGATATTTACTCGGGAAGAACCTACATAAAATTGGCCGTGGAAGAAACAATCAGCACGCATATACATCCCTGATTTTTGGAAGGTTGGACCTTGTGATTTATTGATGGTAATTGAAAAACATAATTTAACTGCAAATTGAAGTTTTTTCTTTTTCTAAGAAAGAATATTTGTTGGAATAAGTGTTATTCTTGGTATGAAAACATATTCTCCTTTTCCACAACCTGCTTCAAAGATGTTATTTTATAACTTTGTAACTTTTAAACGTGGGCCACTGCACAACCTTAGAATATTTAAATTTTTTAATAATGTTATAGGAACGCCAAGCTTTTATGAGCTGGTAATCCTGAAGCTTGCAAACCATTAAAAAATTCGACATCATTAATAGTCGTTTAATGGCGTTCAACTACGGAATCTATCGAAGTAAACGTCTCCTCGTCACCGGTAACAATTTTTAAAATTGTATGGTTTATCATAGCGACTGGCTCATTTTTCAGTGATAAATTGCTCGTTCACAAAACCATGAGTCTTTGCTGTTCATGTCATTAATTTGATTGTATATACCTGAAATAAATATTTTGAACTTTGTAGCAAAGAGAAGAAATGCGTGTTACATTGTCAGTATCTGTTGTACGGTTTCCTTTACCAATTTCTAAATGTAAATCGTCGAATATATTTTGGTGGTATTTCCTTGTGAACTCTCATATTAATTGTAAAATGGAGTTTTTTCACATTTGCCCATATTTCCGATTGTTTAATGGAACCGTTTATTTCATCGGTTCGTGTACCTCTGGGTACAATAGGTAAAGTTTTGCAAAAATCACCAGAAAAACGAAATATTATGACTCGGGAGTCATCTCGCAAAAATTGCAAACTTCTATTTACAGCTTCTACTGCTTTCTTATTTGCCATAGTGCATTCGTCCCAAGCAATTAAGACACTTTCTCTTAAAATTGTGCCCTTACCGGAAATTTTCGAAATTGCGCAGACAGGATGTTCGATGATATATCTATAGGTACTTTAAACATTGAATGCACTGTTTTTCCACTCATTAGCAAAGTTGCTGCGATACCCGATGAGGCCGTTGCTACTGCTAGACTTCCATATCATTCATGATCATAATTATTTTCAGCCAAATATTCTATGTTGTTGATATTACTGTATGATATTAGTAAAGGCAAATTATATATATCTTAAAATTTCCACAATTGGAATTGAAGGTTTCCTGTAGGAGTAGAAGTACACGATTTTCAATCTCTTCAATGTCCGAAGTCACATTACAATTTGGTCTTTGTCTTCGCATGTTATGCACTATGGCCGATCCATGTTATCCACTTATGGCCGAAAGATTTCTGCTCTTCCCTCAACTGGATGGCCGCGTTTTCTGGGAATAAATCCAACTTTTTGCTTATTGTAGGTGTAAAAAAATGCATATCTGCGCTACGCACATAGGCAACCCAAACGCGGTATACCTTTAAGAACACATATGCTTTTGTATTTAGTTTTAAGTATACTAGAATAGACATTCTTTTCAATTACTTGCGCTCGGTCGTGTTTTTCATTTAACAGCGATAACCAACAAAGGTTATGGGCCCAGAACACGTGGTTCGCAAAAATTTGTAATTTTATTATTTTAAATCGTTGGTAGATATTTTTTTTTAGTTTGATTATGCGAAAAAACGAGTTCCTCGTTAACAAATATAGAAAAGCTTTGCGGGGATAATTATTCAACGTGGGCGTTATTGATGCGGAGTTTGCTAGTAACGCAGGATTTGTGGAATGTCGTCGAGGAACCCTTAGAGACAGGAATGTCAGATTTGGAAGTAAAGACATGGAAGACCGCTGATCAAAAAGCATTAACGATAATATATCTTTGCGTAAAATCTTCGTTATCTTCGTTAGTTAATTCATATTAAGAAGTGTTTAACAGCAAAAGAAGCATGGAGTATATTAAGTGGTCTATACAATGCCGACGGATCAGCTAGAAGGGTCAATTTGTTTATGAAACTCGTAAAATTCAAATTCAACGCTGTTGAGAAGTTTTCACTTCAGATTACCGAATTCTGTTCTATCATCGACAGCCTTAGTGAAATAGGCAAAATTGTACAAGAAGACTTGCTCAGTATATTGCTATTATGTAGTCTGCCAGATGAGCTAAAAAATTTCTTGATTGCAATTGAAAGCCGAGACACATTGCCGAAAGTGGAAATCTTAAAGGTAAAAATATTGGAAGAGGAGCAAAGACGAGGGCAACGATTTGATGAAACCGAAAAAGTATTTGCGGCTAATTGTGTGAATATGCCTTCACTTAAAAACGAAGAAAAAATCAATTCAGTTATTGTAAATAATAGCGACATAGTTGAAAAGTGAAAGATTTGTTTATGCTTTCGCAGAAGAATATGGTACGCGGATTGATCTTAAACAAGACTCACAATTTAGACTGTGACATTAATCATTAATTCAAATTATTCATTCTGATATTTGGGGGCCTATGCGTATAATGTCGCAAGGTGGGTCTAGGTACTTTACAACTTTCGTAGATGATTTTTCTCGGTATACGGAAGGACAATTTTTAAAACAAAAGTCTGATGCATTCGCAGCATTTAAGGAATTTATAACGCGCTAGTTATGTATTTCTGTTTTCTCGTAAAAAATAATGTTTAAAAATTTATATATTTTATTTAGGCTTTGAATTTAAATTATTAATTGTCTTAGTTCTCATATTTATTTATTTATTTATTTATTCATACTTGTGTTAAAATTAAAAGTTTAATACAATAAGACTTACAGCTATGACATCTATGGTCTTAAGCTAGTTAATTTTATATGTAGGTTAGATTTCTTTATAGGTGTTAAAGTACTTAAGGTAATTTATCATCATCTTTAAGTCTTTATCGGTCGGGTTGTTAAGTAGGGTTGTTGGTTTGATGTTTGGTAGTGATTTTCTGCAGATGTTAAAGTATGTACAATTGTCTAATATGTGTTCGACGTTCATGTTTGGGTAGATTGCAGAATTTGCATATGTTGTTTGTTTTATTGATAATGTATTCATAAGTCAGTTTTGTGTGTCCAAGTCGGAGTCGTACGAGTTTTATTGAGTCTTGTCTGTTTATGTTGGTGTTGCTAACAGTTTTAAAATGTTCATAGATAGGTATTTTTGATTTATTAATTTTTTTGTACCAGTCATTAGTAGTTTGGAATAGGTCTTTGGCTTTTTTCCGGTGAATGGTTTTTATGAATTTTAGGATGTCTGATGATAATATATTTTGTGTAGTCGTTAGTGGGGCACATGTGGCATTTTTGGCAATTTTGTCCGCTAATTCGTTGCCTTTTATATTGACATGTCCGGGAATCCAAATGAGTCTGATTGTGGATTTATGCTTGATTAATATGTTTTTTATTTCGTCTATGTAATGGTTGCTGCTTACTGGGTTGGTAATTGCGTCTAAGACTGAGAGAGAATCTGAGCAGATCGCGATTTTCCTTCTCTTTATGTTTGCGCATTTAGTCGCTTCGTGAATGGCTATTAGCTCAGCCCCAAAACTTGTGCTGTAATATGGTACGTGTGCTGTTGGAATGGTTTTGTTTTCTTCCACGATACTATAACCTGTAAGGCCGTTTTGTTTTGAGCCATCAGTGTATACAAACTTAAAGGAGTATAGCTCTGCTTTTAATTTAAGAAAGTTCTGTATATAGATTTCATTTGCTGTATTATTTTTTTTATGTTGTCGTAGGTCGGTGTTGACTGAGTTAGGAGGATGTTGCCAGCTAGGAAATACTAAAGATTTCTTGTGTACTTTTGTGATTATGGGTACTTAAATGTTTTGGGCGGTCTTAATCACTTTATTAATTGTGGATGGTACTTGTTGGAGTTTTTTAGATTTATGGATTTGGGCACATAGGGTTGGGAGTGGGGAGTGGTCGTTGATTATAACTGATTTAATAAGCTTAGAGGTGATTAGGTCCCGGGCAAAGGATATTGGTTAGCTTCATACAGGAGGTTGGGAACAGGGGTTGTTCTGAATGCACCTAGTGCAATCCTCGTAGCGGAATTTATGGTAGTGTTTAATTTATTGATGGTTGATTTTGGTGCATACCCAAATAAGTAAAGACCATAGTTAATTTTAGATAAGAGGAGGGACTTTGTTATTGAAATTAGTGATGCTATATTGCAGTTGAATTTTTTGCTTGAAAGGCATTTGATTATATTGAGCGGTTTGATTAATGAGTCTATTAATTGATTAATATGTGTTTCCCATCAATATCTTTTGTTCAGTGTAATCCCAAGTATCTTTAAATTGCCAACTTTGATTATATTTATGTGGTTGCATATGATGTTTGAGGAGCAATTGTGTTTTCTACAGATGTGAATTTGTTTGCATTTTTGTAGCGATAATGCAGCTCCTGAATATGTGCACCAATCCGAAATTTTGTTGTAGATGGGATCGAAATTGTAGGAGGTGTTTTTGTTTCTATTATTTTTTTAATTAGTAAGTAGTCAGCAGCGAATGCGAGAAAGTCAATTTCTTTGTGGAGTGATAAGGTGTTGCTTAGCTTGTTATAGGCTATCAGAAATAGGATTACGGAGAGGACCTTGGGGAATGCCATTTTGGAGATAAAAGCTTTGAGAAATTTGGGATTCGATTTTTACTTTGATGTTCCTATTTGTCATATAGTTTTTTATATAATTATAAATGTTGGGGCCGATTTTCCACAAGTTAAGTTGATCTAAAATAGCGTGTACTCCAATTTTATCAAATGCTTTAGCAAAATCCAGTGAGATGAGGGATATGTGGTTTTTGTAAGAGAGGGAATGGGTGATCTGATGATCAAGGTAAACCAGGAAATCAGACATTGATTTCCCTTTTTTTAATCCTAATTGATGGCTATTGAGAAGTTTGTTATTTGATACAAACCACCCAAGCCTGTTGGCAATGATTTTGTCTAGTACTTTGGAGGAGCAAGGGTTAAGTGAGATTGGACGATATGATGTTAACATGGTTTTGGCTGAGTTAGGTTTAGGAATAGGGATAATGAGACTATTTTTATACATTTGAGGGATAAAACCAGCAAATATTTTATTATATAAGTCAGTAAGTCGACTTCTTACTGCAAAGGGTAGGTGTTTAATCATTGGGTAGATATTCGATCTATTCCGGGAGTTTTGCCTTTTAGTTGGTTTATTGCCATGTTTAGTTCGATTATATTGATTTTATCGTCAATAATTAAGGCTGATTTGCTCGGACTAGGTAGCCTACTTCTGGATAGGGAGTTTTGTTTGTTTAAAAGGAAGGTAGGCGAAAATGAATTATCGTGTGCTTCTTTGTACCATGTTTCTGCAAGTGTATTGGCTATAATGGAGTTATTTGTGATCGAATTTTGGTTAGGTTGGGGTAAGCTAATTGAATGGATTGGGGTGTAGGTTTTAAGCCCACAGAATGTGCGAATTGTTGACCAAATTTTTCCTGAAGGTGTAAAAGGATTGATGTTTGAGGTGAAGTTAAGTATTGAGGTTGATTTAGATAATTTTATTTAGCGCTTAAGTATCGCGTTTGCTTTCTTGAATTTTATGATATTATCTAGTGATATGTTTCTGGTTAGGATATTTCGAAGTTTGATTCTTTCTTTTTTTAAGTCTTCTAATTTATTGTTCCACCAGGGGACTGTTGTTCTTTGCTTAGGTCTAGATTGAGGAATGGATTCGTTAGCGCTTTGAATTATTATTTCTTGAATATTAGCAGTTTCTTTGTTTATCTTTATACTAACAGCTCTCTTTTCAGATAAGTGATTAGCTAGTATGCTGAATTTGTCCCAATTTGCTTTGCCTAAATTGAATCTAGGTCTACTTGTAGTTGGAATTGTTGTGAGATTGGGGAAGAGGGATATGAGGATAGGCAAGTGATCACTACCGAATAGATCGGGTTCTATTTGCCAGTTGGTTTCTATTGCTAGGATAGGAGATGAAAGTGAAAGATCAATATGAGTTAGAGTGTTATGCGTTGTGAAGTGGGTTGGGGTGCCATTGTTTAGGAGAGTCAGTGCCGATTGTGTGATAAATTTATCAATTTTTTTGTCTCTAGCATTGTTGTAATTAGAACCCCAACTGGTATGCCAGCTATTGAAGTCACCTGTGATCAAGTGTGGTGATTGTGAGTTGTCAAAAAGATCGTGAAGATCTTGAAAGATTTTGTGGGTGGTAGGTATATTGAGCTAAGTAGGAATTTTTGTTTTGAAAAAATAAAAATATTTACTATGTCAAAATTGTTTGTAGGAAAGTTGGTTTTGCTGTGTCGTATTGAATTATGTATGAGTATGGCTGCGCCACCAAATGAATTTTGTGGGTGTAGAGATGTGTATAATTGGTAGTTAATGGGAGTAGGTATTATTTTGTCGTCTTTTTGGTGTGTTTCTTGTAGGGTAATGATTTGTGGTTTATGTTTTTTTTAATAATATTTCTAGTTCATTATAAGTGTTTTTGTAGCCTTCGATATTCCATTGAATAATTTTTAAAGATGCTTTCATTACTGTCCGATTTACAGAGTTTTTGGAGTTATTTATATATCTTAAATTATTTAAACAAATGGAAGAGTATTAAGTTGTTTCCATGTCAGGCTCAGAGCTGATTTCTTGTGTGTTGCGTTTATTGATTTGTTGTTGTTTGGACTGTTTCAGTTTTTCAAGGTTTTTTAGGTGTGCGAGTGTAAATGTAGAGAGTTCTGGTGAGGAAGTTTTATGAGTTTCTGGAGAGAGATTGTATTGTGGAGAGTTTGGTTTGGTGTGAGCGGAATTGTTATTTGTAAGAGAGCTTGTTGTTGGTATATTGTTTTTTTGAGTTTTTTGCTATGTTGTTAGATTTGGGTGAATTGAATTTTTGCGTTATATATGTTTGAGGAGTGTCAGTTTTGTTTAAAGTTTTGTTGTTGGTTTGATTTTTTTCGAGTGTGGAATTTACTGTATTCTTGTCAATGATAGTGTTATTTGTTTTTGCTATTGTAGTTGTTTGTATTGCTTTGTTTTCTCTATCGAAGCTTTTGTTTTTAATGGCAACTGCTTCTTCTAATTTTTCGGTTAATGTATGATTCGTATTAATGTTTGTGTTGGATTCGTTAACTGAGTGTAATGCTTCTCGGAAAGTGCGTTTCTTAATTGTTTTAACTTTGAGAATTTCTTGTCGTTTTTTGTAAGTTGGGCAGTTTTTGTTGTTTGAACGATGCCCTTGTCTGCAGTTAATGCATTCGACTTTTGTGCAGGGAGTTGGGTCGTGTTCAGCTGTTGAACACACGAAATATTTCTTTTCATTTTTGCAGTGTTTTTTTGTATGCCCAATTAAGAAACCGTTTTTACATTGCATTGGTGATGGAATGTAAGGTTCGACCTTAACTTTGACCCTCGCAACCTCTACTTCGTATGGAATATCGTAGGTGTTGAAGGAGAGAATGTGGAGAGGGGTGTTTATTGTTTTCCCGTCTTTTAATTTAGTTATTTTTTTGCATTCCGTCACTTGTTGTGTTTTTAAACCTTGGACAATTTCCATTTCAGTTAAATGTACAAGATGCTCAGAATATATGACTCCTTTCGATATATTTTAGGTCGGGTGCAGTGAAACTTCAATGTTACATTGGTTTGAGAGCTTGTTAGCTGTTAGGAAGCGATTTGCTTGTTGTTCATTTTTTGTCAGAATTAATAGGTGCCCTTCTCTTGTAAAAGTTGTTTGTAAAGGTTGTACAGAAGTTATACTTTCTAAAGTTTTGGCCACTGTAAAAATGTTAAACGACCGAATAGGTTTTACTTCGTCAGTGTTTTTTAGTAAAATGAATTTAGGGCAAGCTTTATTTGTCACTTTTTTTACTCTTTTAATGATGGATTTAATGGAAAGTCATGATTATTGTTTAGGTTAATTTTTCTTTTTTTTGGACTTTCGTCTAGAATGGAGAAGTAGTTTTGGTCTCCTCCACCAGGATCGGATGCCATCATGGCTCGGTGCACGTTCAAATTTTAGTTGGGAGAACAAGTTTTCTGCTGAGTATATTTTGATACAGTAAAAAAAAAATTTTAATTAGCACTAGCGCGAGAAATAAGTCGACCGTACTTTAAGAGAGATGATTGGTAACTCGAGCTCTCATATACATTCAGCACTTCCATTCTCTTTTATAATCACGCCACTACTGAACTACTCAAAGAGCTTGCGAACGACACATTTTACATTTAGACTTAACGGTACATTAAGCTTTTCCGTCTTTCTCTTTCATTTCTTTAAGTAGTTCGGTTTGGTCGACTATTATAATACGTTACTCCTCCCCACTTTAAATCATACAATACTCCTGCATTGTCTACAACTTAAATTTATAATATATTCGCTATTGAGGGTTACAATGATTATCAACATTATTATATAATTGGATTTGTTTTTTACTTTTTTTTTAAATTTTTTTTTATTTTTTAATTCCTTATATTAATTAGTGTATTGGAAGTAAAGTATATTTACTGTACAATGGTTAAAATATATTAAGTGATTTCCACTCAACGTAAATTGATGTGGTTCACAATTTTCTTCTAAGATTTCACTGTTGATATTTTTGATTATGATCGTTTTGGTACTTATATATTTTTCTCTTTCGGTTTCTGTATTTCTTACTAGAATGTAACGTTTTCTTATTTTTTTTCAAAAAATAAGACCATTTTCTCTAAATGTGCTGTTCTTAAGTCCTATTTATATTTATTTTGTTAAAAATATCTATTTTTTCAATGGTTAGAAAGTTTGGGCGTATTATGTCATTTTTGGAAAAATGCTTGTATTTGATTTATTCTAGTGTAAATGTATATGGTTTTTAAATATTGGTTGTATGGATATTCTGTAACTTTGATTTTTTAAACTTAGGTTCTTCCTTGTGTCCTACAGCCTTGTAGTTCTTTATAAATCCTTCTTTACGGTGTTCCTGATATTCTTCTCTGTTTTTGTTCAGTTTCTCTATTTTCTTTAGTTTATTTTTTAAAAGGTTATCTTTAATTTTATGGAAATCGACCTCTCTATTCTGTATTTGTTTTGGTGTCGTTAGTGTTGTGCTATGTATTCTTGCGTTGTAGCAAAGCACTGTTAACTGTATGATTCTTTTAGGTGACAATTCTGGTTGTTCTTCTTTTATTATGAACTTTTCGGCTATGATATTGTGAAATCTTTCTATATCTCCATTACCGGTATGTGAATTTGGTTTTCTAATTTGTAGTTCTATACCTTCCTTATTTACCAATTCTGCTATTTGCAAACTCTTGAACTGATTGTCGGCGACTATCCTCTTTGGTTTTCCTATTCTCGCTATATGTTTTTCTAAAATTTCTACCAGTGTAATTAATTGTATGTTTATCTGTTAGATGATAAACAAAACCAAATTTGGAAAACTTATCTATGATCGTCCAGAAATTATTTTTCATATGAACAATTTCATTTCAATGTGAACAATGTCATTCAATTTACTTGGAGTTTCGGAGATATGAAATTTTTCTTTGATAGGATTCCTGCCATACTTTACCAATTGGCATAATTGGCAATTGTTGATCACTCGGACTATGTACTCTAACAGTTTTGGAAAGTAGATTTTCATTTTAAGCTGCTGATAGGTTTCACTTATCCCAGAGTGATGGCTATCTCTAGTATGATAGAAAGAAATTTGTTGTACTAACTTTTCTTCGGAAGTGATATTTTGGGCTCTGTAAACGCATTTAATGAATTTTACTGTATTATCGTTGCTATACCTCATTCTGATGTTTTCTTGTACTATATTGTACAGTCGGTCGTTGAGTTCTGAATAAATGCCGACGGTACCTTTTATGGTATGAGCTGACAGAATTTCATCACATTGTGGGAGGTCAGTTTCACCGATGTAGATTATTTTGTTCCCGTGTATATTTTCAGAAGGTTTTTCTTTGTTAGCTACTATTATTATTTGCATCCTATATTTGTTAACTATTGTTTCCTTGATTCCTATATGATCTAATAAACTTTCTTCAGCTGAATGGATAGTTACGTTGGTTTCGCTCGAAATCTTCTTCAATATCGTTATTGTTTATTTCTAATTCAAATTCGCTGTCATATTCAGTTGAGTCTTCGGGTTCTTCATAGGATATTCTTGATAAAAAATCGGCAACTTTATTGGTTTTTCCTTGTAAATAATCAAGGGTATACTCATAAGCATTCAGTTTGATTAACCATTTCTGTTGTCTTGTAGACATTTCTTTACCTCGATGTTTTGTTACTAGGAATTTTAGTGGTAAATGGTCGCTGTATATTTTAAATTTTCTACCGTATAGGTACGGCCGGAAATAGCCTACTGCCAATACTGCGGCCAAGAAGTCTTTGTCAGTAGCTGAATAGTTCTTCTCAGGTTTGTTTAAGGTTCTTGATGCGTAATATATAGGGTGGCCTTCTTGTGAAAGTACAGCTCCTATTGCGATATCGGAAGCTTCTGTTGTTACAATAAATGGTTTATCGAAAACTGGGTACCTAAGGACGGGATGTTCCGTTATGATTGATTTTAACTTTTCGAAGGCGTTTATGTAGTTCAGTTCTATTGGATTGTTCTTCTGCTCCTTCTGCAGACATTTTATGATGGGACTGGCTATTTGAGCATAGCTTTGTATAAACTTCCTGTAGTACCCTGTGACTCCTACGAAACTTGTTATTTGTTTTTCGGTTTTTGGTACTGGAAGTTGTTGAATGACGCTAATTTTTTCAGGGTTGGGTTTTAATCCTTCTTTAGTCAAAACGTGTCCTAAAGAATGGAGTTTCTCGTCTCATGAAGTTGCATTTATCCACTTGAATTTTTAAGTTATGTTGTTTTAATGCATTGAATATGTCTGTCAAATTAATTATATGCTCTTGCAGCGAGACGCTGAAAATCAAGATGCCGTCTAAGTAGACTACACAAGATCTGTTTATGAATGGTCGGAGTACATCATTCATTAGACGTTGAAACGTGGCAGGTGCGTTTTTTATGCCAAATGGCATTCTTGCAAATTCGTATAGGCCATGAGGAGTTACAAATGCCGTTTTACATCTACCCTCCTCCTTGAGTACGATTTGATGGTAGCCTTTGGCTAAATCTAGCTTTGAGAAATATTGGGCTTTCCCCAACTTGTCTAGTATTGAATCTATGTTTGGTAGTGGAGATTTGTCATCCACGGTTATGGAGTTGAGTTTTCAATAATCTACTACCAATCTATATTTTTGGTTGTCTATTTTTTTCGATATAACTATGAGAGGACTAGTGTACCTAGAATTGCTGCGGCGTATTATCCCTTGGCTTTCCATATCCACTATCTGTCTCCCTAACCTCTTCCTCGTATTTTAGTGGGTATCTATACAACTTTGCATTTATTTGTCCTTCTGTGGAAGTTCTGATTTCATGCTCGACTGCATGAGTGTGAGTGAGTTGGTCTCCATCTTTATAGAAGAGTGTTGTGTATTTTCTGAGTAATTTGTTCAATGCTTAGTTTTCTTCTCCGTTTGTTTTCGGTTATTTCATTTTCTGTCTTTATTTCAAGTACCGTTACTCTGTCGAAAGGGTGTTCTTCGAATTGTATAATAACATTATTACAAATTATTTTGTTGTCTTCCATGTCAATCTTGGCCTGTAGGTATCGAAGTATGTCGGTGCCAATTATAAATTGATATTTTCTATCATACGTAAATGGAGCGACCTTCCACGTACATAGAGCGTCTTGTTCTACATTGAATTCTTTAGGACAAGGTGTATATATTTCTTGGTTAAAATAATCTCTTATTTATTGTAGTATATGAAATCGGTGTTATATCATGTTTATCAAAATCATTTATTTCTTTGCTTACCATGCTTACATTTATAGCACCGGTGTCAATCAGAACTAAATAAGTTTTATTTTTTATAGTTATTTAGATTATGTGTATGCGGTAGAATTCAGAGGCTAATTGATAAAAAAAATTATTTATTTGATGAGATTCGGAGTTTTCTAGGGCTGCTACATTTAGTCTCTGCGACGAAGGTACATTTTTCACTTGAGTTTATATTTTTGGTTACCCTGTTGACTTCTACCTAATGTTATATTGTCTACCTCCATAGGTACAGTAGGGCTTTGTTCATTATAATTGCCGCCACGATAGTTCACTGCCTGTTGATTACCTGACTGATTATTGTACTGACTGTTCTGATCTGCCTGATAAAACCAGTTATTACTGTAGCTCTCATGCTGTTGTGTGCTTTGTCTGGATTGTATCGTTTGATTTTGGTTGTATTGTCTGTGTGTGTTATACTGTGGTCGATTGTGTTAGTGATTATTTGGGTTGTGGTAATTGTTGTTGTTAGTATTATTAGTACGTTGTTGTTGTTGTTGTGTTGGTAATTGGTTACTGTTATTCAGTTTAGTATTATTATACATGCCTTGTTGATTAATTTTATTATTGTTTGGTCTATTTTAAAAAATTCGATACTCATTCTTAATCCTGTTATCTTTAAAGCTAATAGAATTCATTTCATTTATTATTTCGTCATATGTGTTCAATTTTTTTATAGCATATGGTAATGTGCCTTGACTAATTATTTTAATAGTATTTATTTTAAGTGGTTCAATTCCGTTCAAATCCACTTGGCTTTCTTGTTCATCATGAATTTTTAATTCTTCTGCTTTATTTTTAAAATATTGAATTCTTTCAATTAAGTCACTTGGATTTCTTACTTTAATGCGGCCTATCTTGTCATATAGTTCCTCTGGTCTGATATCTGGACGGTATCTGCTACGTAAAGCTTGCTTAATGTTGCTCCAGTTGTCATATTCTCGTAAATGTAGTAGTGCCGTTTTAGCTTCACCTTCTATCTTCTCTATGTAAATCGTCGCCACTGCTACCCTCTTGTTATTGTCATCATTTATGCGCTGTAAATAATATTCCACGCTTTGCATAAAGGCTGTCATTGTGTTGGTATTTGTTCCGTTGAACGGCGTTAGATGTTTAATTTCCATGAGCTGTCTTTCTTTTTCAGCTGCAGGGTTGTTTATCATATTTGCTTGAATGTGTGTTAGCACTCTTATCGCATTTTGTATTTCTTGCATAACCTCAATTAAAGATTAAATATTCATGTTGTTTAAATTTTTTTTATAGCACTGCTTTGTTCTGCCTATTTTTCCCGAACAACTTTTCAATTCAAATTTTTTTTTTTTTCTAATAAGTTCTTTTCGGACAACTTTTGTTATCCTATCACGACTACGCCAGTTATGTATTTCTGTTTTCTTGTGAAAAACAATGTTTAAAAATTTATATATTTTATTTATGTTTATTTCGTGAAAAATGTATAATTTTATTTATGCTTTGAATTTAAATGATTAATTTTCTTAGTTCTCATATACATTCAGCACTTCTATTCTCGTTTATAATCACGCCACTACTGAAGAGCTTCCGATCGACACGTTTTGCATTCAGACTTAACGGTACATTAAGCTTTTCAGTCTTTCTCTTTCATTTCTTTAAGTAGTTCCAAGAATGATAAAATATAAGATTGCGCCAATGCTGGTACGAAAATTTCCTCTCTCTGCGCATCTCGTTATGAGGCGCACACGAAATGAGAGAACAGCCAAAATGCATACATTTTTGTGTGAGAAATGTGATAATGTGTGTTTAATATTCAATATTTTTATATTTTCCGCATTTTATGATAATATTTATATAAATAAATATAAATTAATATATATCTATTGATTTGGCATTAAAATATTTGTTCTATTCAATAATTACTTGGTAAAATTTGTGTCGTGAAAGTTGTTATTTACCGTTTTGGGTGCGATAATGGGAATATAAAATGAAATAATTATGGGAAATGAAATTCTAATATGTGTATATTTATAAAATATATGTATATTTATATAATATTAATATATTTATATTTATTAAATCACTACACAACTTCACTTTTTCTTTTTTTTTGTATATGAAAATCCGCCTAATCCGCTGCTGAAGCACTTTTTATCGAACGAGTTTTTCAATAATTTGTACTCATTTACTTGCAAGTGCATTTGTTAAGTTATATATTATTAAAAATAATTAAAATCCAATTAATTCATAAATTATTGCCTTTGCACATGCATTTTTCATATAAAAAAATATTTCAAAGCGCCATTTGATGTCACAGCCAATCAGCTGTGCTGTGTTTTTGTCGAGAGAGGAATAGAGGAACTGCGCATGGCGCAATCTTAAATTTTATCATTCTTGAGTAGTTCGGTTTGGTCGACTAGTAGAATACGTTACTCGCGCGGAAAACCAAATTGATAACAAAGTGAAATGTTTACGCAGTGATAGCGGGCACGAGTTTTTATCCGGTGAATTCCAAAATGTCTTAAAAAATAAGGGCATTGTTCACGAAACTACCGTAGCTTACACGCCTGAACAAAACGGAGTAGAAGAACGCGCTAACCGCACGCTGGTTGAGATAGCGCGGTGTATGTTGATGTCATCAAATTTACCTGAATCCCTTTGGTCCGAAGCAGTTAATAGAGTGTCTCTATGGGCGCAAGCCAAGTGTCATCACTCCAAAATTTTTGGTTGCGAAGCAGTTGCTCTAAAAAGAATCCTGGCAGATCGTAGTTCCATAGTAAAGGTGAAAAAGTGCTCTTTGTAGGTTACGCTAATCACACTAAGGGTTACCGCCTATACGAAACGAAAAAAGAGAGCATTATAGTAGCACGCCATTTGGTATGCTTTGAAAATGTTTTTCCAAAAACTGAAACAGACAGTGAAAATATAGATATCATCAATATAGAATTGATAAACTATAACTCTAATGAAATAAAAGAATACGATAAACTTAACATAATTGAAAATAAGAAAGAATAAAATATTTATTTCGTAAAAAGTTGGATATAGATGGCTCTGTAAACAACGACGAAGGTCCTGTAGAAATAACTGAAAGTTCAGGAAGAAGTAGTTTGAGTGATGATGGCGTAATTGTATTGTGAAAAAGAAAAAGGGGTAGGCCGAAGATTTGTAGAACGGGAAAACTCGGTAGATCGAAGAAAAGTTATTTAATGGACTATCCTGACGTTCTGAATTTGGCATGTGAGAATCCTGCGTCAGTCACCGATGCATTGCAGTCCAACGAAAGTCCGCAGTGGAGGAATGCCATGCAGGCGGAATATGATTCGTTACTGAAGATTAACGAATGGACCCTCGTGGACCTTCCACCCGGAAAAAACGTGCTTGGGTGTGGATGGGTGTTTGTAAAAAAATTTGACGCAACTCGCAACCTCGAAAAGTATAAAGCGCGTTTAGTGGCGCAAGGTTGCGCACAGAAGCCTGGTGATAATTTTTCGCTTACGTACGCTCCTGTTGCAAGACATTCAACCATTCGTTTAATTATTGCATTAGCGGTACAACACAAGCTTTTAGTTAAACATATTGATGTCGTGGCAATGTACCTCAATGGAGAATTGCAAGAAGATCTCCGAGTATATATGCGACAACCCGATAGTTTCATTGATGAGAATCAACCTGGTAGAGTATGCAGGCTTCAAAAATCATTGTACGGTTTTAAGCAGGCTGGAAGATCTTGGAACAAAAAATAAACTCAGTTTAATGTAATATTGGGTTTACAAGATGCAAAGCAGACAACTGTGTTTATACAATGTCCAACCACGGCGAAATCAATATATTGAGCGTATACGTAGATGACATTGTGTTGGCTTGTTCGTCAGAGAGCACGATGAAGAAAATTATCCGAATGCTGAACGAGCAGGTCGAAGCTGTCGATCGTGGTCCGATTCAGTATTATCTTGGCATGGAAGTAGAACGAGACGGTTTACGTGGAAACATATCTCTTCATCAAGAGCGTTATGTAGATGAGCTGTTGAAACGTTGGAATATGGCAGATTGCAAAGGTGCTACGACTCCATATAGTAGTGAAATGGTTCTTGAAAAATGCAACAACAAGGAATGCACGGGCTACATGATGCAGCAGTATATGTCACTAGTTGGTGGTTTAACGTATCTGGCGATAGTTTCTCGACCAGATATAGCGCATACTGTATCGAAGCTGGCACAATTCAATAGCCACTCGCACAAAGAACATTTCATCGCAGCCAAGCATGTTCTGAGATACTTGAAGGAAAAGCCGAAGGGTATTCTAAATTATAACGCTAACTATGAAAACTTAATTTGTTTTTCAGATGCTGATTGGGCTTCAGATTCCACGGACCGCAAATCAATTAGCGGTTACGCACTATTTTTTGGGGATGGCTTGATCACGTGGGAGTCCAAAAAGCAGCACGTTATTTCTCTCAGCACCATGCAAGCTAAATATATAACAAGGTGCAATGCTTCAAAAGAAGTGGGATTTGCACAGCATGTCAATGTGGTATGCAAAATGGTTTGTGACAACCAAAGTGCACAATTCGCAGTTAAAAATCCTGTTGCACATAAACGTAGTAAGGACATTGATATTAAATTTCATTACATACGAGAGAAGTATGTCGGAAAGGAGTTTGACATCGAGTATGTTCCATCAGCGAAAAACGCCGCAGATATATTTATAAAAAAAATTTATCTAGAGAGAAACATAATTCTTTATGTAACCTGTTAAAAATTAATTTTGCTTAATTCTACATTGTTACATTGAATTTTGTTTAAAACCAAAAATGAATTTATGAATATTTTTGTAATTTTTGTGATTTTGTGAATCGCATTTGGGCTGAGGCGGAATTTGTAAGAAAATGCATATCTGCGATACGCAACATAGGCAACCCAAACGCGGTATACCTTTAAGAACACATATGCTTTTGTATTTAGTTTTAAGTATACTAGAATAAACGTTCTTTTCAATTACTTGCGATCGGTCGTGTTGTTTCATTTAACAGCGATAACCAATAGTAGTTGTAATATTTTGGGACTTCTTCATACAAAACAGTTTCGTCAAAATCATCCATAGAGAAGAGTTTGAAAAATGCCAATAACTTGGTATTTTTTGGATTCCCAATTCGATCACTTATATTTTCTGTATTAAAATACACTCTTTGGCTGTTTTCAAGATGGACATTTAGATGCATGACTGGTGGAAATCGTTTATGAATTCAAAAAGAAAAACTTCGCCAAGCTGCTGGGGGTGTCGATAATTATCTGCCACTTTAGTATTTTATATCCCGTCATATTTATTTTTTAATGCAAATGTGGCGAAATCTGAGCCTTTGTAAATGTACTTGATGGTCTTAGCCTTCCTAAAAAACTCTACATTTATATGATCCATAAGTGCCCTTGAGGGTATCGGAAAATTTTGTCCTTCCCATCTGTTGTCAATTTCGTGATCGATATTTTATGTTCGGATTGAAACAGTATGTCCGCTGGTGGTTGTTGAACGCCGTTTATATAAAGGATAGCCACCATCGTCAGTATTGGTTTAATTAATACAATTTTTAGGGTAGTTCTTGCTACATCGACCATCCAGCATACATGGTGATGTTTTATTTAAATTTCCGCAAGGCTATGCATCATACTGGATTTGACAATTTCGAATCTTCATCACGATAGGAAAACTCAGAGCAAATAACGTTGTTGATTTGATTGGGCCTAATTTTGTTTGTGAGCCATATTAAAATATGGCCATGAGGCAAACCATGCTTTTGTCATTCTACGCTGTACATATGAGCAGTAACAGGAACGTAAGATTCATCTGTTCAAAGTAGTTCTATTAATATTTTTAGCTTCCAGAATAATTCTTTTGAAACAAAAACATGCCTATCGCAAGCTGATTGGCCAGAGAAAAGTTCATGTTTTATTTCCTCCCACTTCGGGTTTGTTGTGAAAGTTATAAATAAATCTGGTCTACAATATTTTCCTGTATACGTTCGTTTATATATCTTTCCAGTAAAGGTTGCCGGCAGAATTAGTCAGCGGCCAATACTTTCTGGATTTACGCCATCTTTCCTTGCGTCTTGAAGATGGATATTGTTTTCTACCCTTAATTTTGTTTGGATTGACCGGCCAACCACTCTGTTTCAATCTTGACTTGCATGTCGACGGAACAGTTGTGTTAATACCTGCTGCAACGCAAAAGTACAATCAGCACGGCCCCAAATTTTGGAGGCCTCGGCGAGATTCTCAAGGAAGACAACCAGAAGTCCCTCAAAAAGGATATCCAGAGATATCTTATTTCAGCACACAGAGTTCCAACTTTAATCACCTTTATCAATCATCATGGCGCATCATCTAGAAACAACTGTGTAATTGGAAAAATTTAACAGAGCAGTGTATGTAGTGGACTCGCCTATAGAGCAAATAGTGAGCAACTCTAAGAAGGATCCACAAGACCCCAAAACCATCGAATATGCCAGTAAACGCATGAAGATTCTGAAGGAGGCATGGTCAACGTTCGAACATCAACATAATCTCGTACTCGAGCTGCACGAATTTAATCATGAGTACTTGAAACTGGGGCAGCATCCCAAATCGAGTGTGAACTGACGCTAGATCAGCCTCAGGAGTTCCAACCTATTGACTGCCTGTTGAAATTCTTAGAAAAACGTTTTCAATCATGGGAAAACCGAGAACCACAACACAAAAATAACAACAATAAACCTACAAATGTGAAGTATCATTCAACGCTATTCTCAGCAACCAAGAAAGTTACGGGCTGCCTCATATGCAAAGTCAATCACCAACTTTTTGCATACACATAATTCTTGGCAAAAACGCCGTATCAGCGTTTTGACATAATTAAACAACACAAGTTGTGCGAATTGTTTGAAAAATGGTCATACTTCGAAAACTTGTTCAATGAGAGGATGCACCAAATGCAACAAGAACCACAACTTATCAGTACATTTTGATCAAAATCTAGCTCAGGGCCTATCCAATAATTCGAGTCAAGCGTCATCTCAGTCACTCACAACATCCGTAAGTGAGCCTACTGTGAAGTTACATAGCTATACGGGAGTCATAGAAAAACCAATCACCACGTCATTATTATCCCCTGTCAATCGTGCGGTCATGAAACATGTGCTGTTGAGCACTGTTGTCTTAAAAGTCAATGACATCCATGCCAATGAATTTCAATGCCGTGCAATTGGTAAAGAAACCCGGATTACCAGCACAATACAATCCGCAGTACTTTGATGGAATTGGGGAAATTGTATAACGCGCTATTCATCGGGCCAACATTAAACTTGAGTTACGACTGACTAGTTACTCACCACGAATTGAAGTTGCCATAGTACCAAAAATTTCACATCCACTGCCAACACAGAGTTTCGACATGACAACCTGGCCTATTCCTAAAAATATTCAATTGGCTGATCCGGAGTTTAATAAGTCAGGTCCAATTGACATTCTCATTAGTAACGAATGTTACCTGGAATTGGTAGTAGCCGGTCAAATCAAATTGGGAACCGCACTCCTAATATTCCAAAACACCTTGTTCGAATGGGTGCTTGGTGGACACATCACAATTCCATCAACAGTTGAGATTACGTTCTGCGGTATTGGAGTTACGAATGAGGATGATTCATTAACCCAACAGCTCGAGCTTTCTAGCTGCTAGAACAATTTGTGTTCTGAGCAGCAAACGGACAGTTCGTTGTGCGCTTGCTTTCGCTGATAACGTAGGCTCTCTTGGAGACTCGAAGACTATCGCGTTACAATGATTTCACGCCATCGAACGAAAATTACAAAGTCATACTACATCACAGACTCCGTCGTTTGATTAAACATCGAAATTCATGGATATATCTTCAACGAGTCACCGCATAAGCACTTCGATTCATTAAAAATTGTCGCGATATGCCAATCCATCGATCTCGACGCAGAAGAAACTAAAGGTGCTACTCAGACTATAATCAAGGACCTGCAGAGGCAAGCATTCAAACCCGAATATAAACTTATTAAGCTTAACAAACCAGTTTGAAGGGGGATGGGTGATCTCACAGTCTTTCTGGATAAAGACAACATAATGCGGGTAGGAGGACGACTACCAAATTCAGCCCTACCACATGAAGCAAAACACCAAGTCCTGTTGCCATATCGAACTGATATTACTAAAATATTATTGATACACATCCACATTGATAACAAGCATGTTGGCCCAGCCGGTCTAGTAGGAGCGACACGGGAAGCTTATTGGCCAGTTAATGCGAAAACAATAGTCAGATCAATCGTGAAAAACTGTGTATTTTTTACTAAAGCTATGCCAAAACCATTGCAGCAACTCTTTTGACAGTTACAAGTATCACGGGTTCAACTAAATAAACCTTTCACTCATGCCGGAATAGATTTTTGTTGTCCATTTAAATTTCATAATAATCAACGGGGGAAGACGCCACAAAATTGTTATGTGACGATATTTTGTTGCTTCGGGTCTAAGGCCGTACACATTGAAGTGGTAAGTAACCTTACCACTTCAAGACCAACGCCTTTATCGGAGGCTTAAAGAGGTTTGTGAGTCGAAGAGGAATCTGCCGGCATCTTCATTGTGACAAAGCGACGAATTTCGTTGGAGCACGAAATCAATTGAGACAGATTGCGGACATCATCCACAACATAGATACGAAATCAGAGCTGATGAAATTCTGCACACATGCGAATCGAGTTTCATTTTGCTCCTGCTAGAACACCACATTTTGGCGGCTTATGGAAAGCAGCAGTTAAATCGGCAAGGAATCTATTTTACAAAAGTTTGTTCAATGCCCATTTGACATACGAAGAGTTAGAGTCAGTTATGGTTGAAATAGAAGCCACTTGAGTACTTATGGCTTTGCATAACTATCCACGAAATCAAGAGCCCCTTTTAGATGTACTGACGGACTCACATCACGGGAGGCTCAATCCTCTTCAGCTGTATCCATCTCAGCTGCAACAGCAACTGACAGCAATCAAAGACCCTCTCCCACCAACGTTACAAGTTCCCAGCAAGAAAACCAATGAAATACTCAAACTCATATCTGTGGAAGCACGCATAACGTCAACTGAGATGATTGTGCGTCTTAAGTTACCATTTACCAATCAAGAACCATTCGAATATGTGACTCGCCTCCCTTTTTTATGAAGGCACTGGAATTTTCAGCTTGGAAGGGACAATAACTAGGAATATAGTTGTGTATTACAAGATGTCCCAATAATGGCGTGAGCGTAAAAATATAGTACAAGGAATAACAGCAATGCAACGAGCGTGTTCAAGTATCCTAAGCGGTATAATTAATTGTGAGTAAACTGGAGACCAGTTCCATACTAAATGGCAGCTAATCCAACAAGATTATGAGTACTTACAGTACGAACAAATCTATCGTCAACGGCGAGACGCTCCATTGGCAATTGTTGGAAGCTTGTGTAACGAGTTGTTTGGAATTTTGGACTCCAACTAAAGAAATGTCTGCAACGATAAACGGTATATCTCGCAACGAAGAACATCTTCTGCACCTAATTCGAAACGAAACATCGGTAATTGACACCAATAGCAATATTTTAAAGAAATCCAACGATCAAATTCAACAACTATACACTCAAATAAAATATTTATATAACCAGCAGGACAACTTCACAAGGTCAGAATCCAAACATGCAATAGCCGAAATTTTTAATGCGATCTCCGCTCGAGTACTTATGGCTATGCATGACTATCCACGAAATCAAGAGCTCAGCAACTTACACTAATCAAAGACCATCTCCCACCAACGTTAGAAGTTCCCAGCAAGAATACCATTGAAATACTCAAACAAAGAACCATTCGTATTATTACATGTGACTCTACTACCTATTTTGGAAGGCACTGGAATTTTCATCTTGGAAGAGACAATCGAGTATATAGTTCATAATCTACATCGAGACAAATATTATTCATTATCAGCAGAAGTATTATCATCATACACTGCATTCAATTCTAATATGCATGTACTCGTATGTAATCAATTACATCTAACACATCGCATTACATCAACCAATCGACTATGTGAAATTTATATATTATGTCAAACTCCAAACCCAAAAAGCTGCAATGCACACACGACTCACCTCAATGGATTCCATTACTTAAAGAAAAGTCATGGAACTACATCTCACAGCTAGCCCGAGACATTTTAAAAACACTAACACAAACAATTCATGTAAATCCTGTTACTGCAAAACAAAAACAAAAAAAAATTCTGCTCAAAAATTCTCTTGCCTTACAGAGAGAGAAAACTTGTGTCAATTTGCCCCAGTGGGCTTAGTTGATTTTTTTGATATGAAATTAATAAACTGACTTGGAATCACCTAAGGACTTAGGCGATTTGCCGTAGCTAAATTTGCCACGGTAAATTATCTTGATAAACTTTGGTGATTTTTTTTATATGAAATTGTTGGCCAATAGTGGAATCATTTAAGAACTTAAACTAAAGTAAGGCAAAGTGTACATTTGGCTTGAAGTTTGGCAAATTATCGAAGTATTTGTATCAACATAAAGAATGGAAAGAAAAATAAGAAGAAGAGTATAGAAAAAATGTTACCATACATTAAGATTTCAATTTAGTTGTTGCATTCAGTACAAGATCGCCAAAGATATCAGGTATGGCAACTCATATATTTATACTTACTGCTTAAGTGCATTTAAACAACATATAAAGAAAGTGCATTCAAAGGTTTGCGATTCAGAGGTTGATCCAGAAACTGTATTCTCGATTATAGCGCAAATGCGAGGAGCACATTTTGTTGTTGCTCTATAAATGCTGAAGATCTGCCACACGAAATCGGCAAGCAGCTCATAAAGTGTTAAGTCCAATTGATAGAAAAGCTATAGTTCACAATATAATTCAATATTCCAATGAAAATAACCTAAAACTTACCGCAATTCTGTGTCGAAAAATTGTGGAGCAAATCGTATCAACTTTCCCAAAAGAATGCATGGTGAGAATTTTAATAAATTGTTTTTGTCGCCTTAATTTAAATGCATAATTCGATAAGCCATTTGTTTTGAAGAGACTTAATTTTTTCAATCAAACAAGAAAGTGACACCGAAAAGAAAACTGTGGGATATATATCAAAGCGCAAACAGGTATCTGAAGAAGCTCACTTCCTGTATTCTGAAAGAAGCACCTAATCACCCTGAAATACGAAGCGAAAGCAATACAGTTTCAATTGATGCAGCTGAGTTTTTGGAAATTCTGAATTAAAAGGAGTCTTCCAATGTGGGAACATTTTTTCTCTTCTAGAAGAAAAAAAGAAAAATCGGAGTGTACTGAGCATCGGTAATGAATTTCTTTTTTCTCATTCTACGTGTTATTTTCCCAATTCGCATTAACGAATATGTAACATTCATAGTTTCAGATAGCTTAAATGTGGCTTATATGAAACTACTGCATGGAGTTTTTGTCCCAAGTTCCAAGGTTCCTTAAAACAAACAGATTAAATACAGTATTGTGGACATCCAAACACACTTTTATTAATGATTATAATTAATTCCCTTTGTTAATTGCGTAGGATAAGTTTTTGAATTTTTTAATAAATAAATTAAACAATAAATTTATTTAACTGTGCCAGTAGTATACTCTTTCTGAACACGATGTTTTATCTAATTGGCTTCGATAAAGTGTCACAGAACCTCGATAAATTAACCAAATAGATTGGGAAGTTTGCAGAGGTAACATGATGAATTTGTCCAATTTGCTTCGATATGATATTTTGGCAACTTGGGTAAACCAACCAAGAACTTGTATGTTTTGTCGTGGTTTTTTCTATCTAAGTTTCACCAAAAGTTTACTTCGACAAATTATCGAAAACTTGTATGTGTCCCTTTTGCCCAAGTACTTAGATGAATCATACTATTTTCCACAGTAATGTGCCTATAGATTTTCTCTGTGTATACAGACTTACGGTTAGACAAAATAATTTAAAATTGCTTAGCTATTACAAGCAACTGTTGAACCAATATATCTTCGACAAGATTGAAAGAGAGAGGTTAGCATTTCTCCGGTCAAACCCATTAAATTAAGGGTAGAAAACTATATGCATCTTTAAGATGCAATGAGGGATGCCGAAAACCCAGAAAATATTCATCGCTGACTAATTCTGCTTTAACCTTTACTGGAAAGATATATGAACGAACGTATACAGGAAAATATGGTAGACCAGATTTATTTGTAACTTTCACAACAAACCCGAAGTGGGAGGAAATAAAACATGAACTTTTCTCTGGCCAATCAGCTTGCGATAGGCATGCTTTTGTTTCAAAAGAATTCCACTTGAAACTGAAAATATTAATAGAACTACTTTCAACAGATGAATTTTATGTTCCTCTCACTGCTCATATGTACAGCGTAGAATGACAAAAGCGTGGTTTGCCTCATGGCCATATTTTAATATGGCTCACAAACAAAATTAGGCTCAATCAAATCAACAACGTTATTTGCTCTGAGTTTTCTTATCGTGATGAAGATTCGAAATTGTCAAATCCAGTATGATGCATGGGCCTTGTATGCTAGATGGTCGATGTAGCAAGATCTACCCTAAAAAATGTATTTATTAAACCAATACTGACGATGATGTTTATCGTTTATAAAAACGACGTTCGACGCGGATATTCTGTTTCAATCCGAACATAAAATATCGATCACGAAATTGACAACAGATGGGTAGGACAAAATTTTCCGATACTCTCAAGGGCACTTATTGTTCATATAAATGTAGAGTACATTATGCCCATCACGTACATTTACAAATACCTTAACAAAGGCTCAGATTTCGCCACATTTGCATTAAAAAATAAATATGACAGGATATCAAAATACCAAAGTGGCAGATAATTATCGACACCCCCAGCAGCTTGACGAAGTTTTTCTTTTTGAATTCATAAACGATTTCAAGCGAGTGGAGAAATCGTTCATCCTCAAATCGAATCTAGCTTCTCATCAAATTGACAGAGGACAAAAACAAACTACTTTTGGTCCCTTATACGAGAACCTCCAGCACGAGAGTTACTCTGATGTTGCCAAACGTGCTATACAACAAAGTGATACACCAAGTGGCACATTCAATACTGACCAGCAGAACCTAATGCAAACTCTTAACACATTTATGACATCTATGCAAGGTATGATGACTATGATGCTCCTGCAAAAAATTCTTTCCAAGGTATCAATTTAACGTTGAAATTATGCTTGGAACGCAAACGGTCTAACGAACCATAAATTGGAACTGGCTGACTTTGTGACAGCTCAAAAAATAGATATAATACTAATGTCTGAAACCCACTTAACAACAAAAAACAACTTTTGAATTACAGGATATTCATTTTACGATTCAAAACACCCAAACGATAGAGCGCGCAGAGGAAGTGGAATGCTTATACGTAGTAGAATTAAGCATGTAGTCCTTGAAGCCGTCAATCGAAGTTTACCTGCAAGCAACTAACATCAAACTATACGAAGGACATATCACCATATCCGCCATCTACTGTCCACCAAGATTTTCAATTGAGTCTATAACCTTCCAACGCTTTTTTAAGTCATTCGGGAAGAAGTTCAATGTACCCGGTGATTTCAATGCAAAGCATTCATTCTGAGGATCCCGCATTGTCTCACAGAAAGGTAAAAAACTTTATGATGGGATAAGTACCTTGGATCTAGAGGTTATATCAACCGGGGAGCCAACCTACTGGCCGTCTGATATCAACAAAAGACCAGATCTCATAGACTTCGGTGTGTTTAGAAACATAAAAAAGGAATATATTACCTCTGAGACTTCGTTTGATCTTTCGTCTGACCACTCGCCAACCTTCATTAATCTGAAAACCTCATCAGTTTCTTCAAATTCCAACTGTTCACCTGACAAGTAGATGCACTGACTGGCTTATATACAAAAAATTTATAAGTACTCACATTAACTATAAAGCCTCCCTAAAAAATGATCGTGACATCGTAAATGCCTTGAATGACCTGGTAAATGTTTTAAAGGAAGCCACATATTTATCTACCACACCCGTAACACAAAAAGCTTGAAGAGTGAACTCGCGTGTTGCACCCATAAACTAAAAAAAAACATATTGAAACAGAAACACCAAAAATCAGTTGCTGACTATTTTGGAAGCTTAAGTCCTCGTGGCGAAAATGAGTATTCATTGTGGCGTGCTACTAAGAGTGCAAAGGTCCAATACAACATTAGTCACCAGTTCGTAAAGATAATGGCACTTGGGCTAAAAGCGATGATGAAAAATTCACTGCATTTGCACATCACCTGAGTAATGTCTTCTGTCCAAATCCCCCCATTATATCGTTTGAACCTCGTGAAATACTGAGTAGTGGAAACAGTGAGCGCTTGAAAATAACACTTAAAAAAGCACCAGGAATGGATCAGATATCAGCAAACATGATAAAAGAATTACCCAATATAGCTGTATGTGACTTAGTCACATTATTCAACACTATTTTACCCACTGGGCAATATTCTCAATGCTGGAAGATTTCGAAAATAATAATGATCACGAAGCCAGGAAAGGATGTTACACAGGTTTGTTCATATAGACCCATTAGTCTACTGCCCACCTTATCTAAAATCTTCGACAAAATAGTTCATCGTCAGTTTTTAAATAAAAACAATGTGATTCTCCAATACAAGTTCGGCTTCCGTGAAGAGCATGGAACGATAGAGAAAGTGTATCGCATAGTAAGAGTTATATGCTCAGCATTCGAACAAGAGAAATACTGCTCTGCTGCATTCCGTGACGTGTGGCACAAAGGGCTCATATATAAACTTAAAGAAATTCTTCCAAAGAAATTTCACATACTATTTGAAACTTACATTAAAGGCAGAAAATTAATGGTAAGCCAAGGTGACTCTACATCCGACTACTTTGATATTAAAACAGGAGTCCCTCAAGGCAGTGTGCTTGAACCACTGCTGTATTTGCTTTTTACAGCTGACATGCCAACTTCCGATCACACGGCTATATTCACATTTGCCGATGATACCGCCATACTGAGTACAAACAGATCCCATCTTGAATCCTCGCAATGGCCACAGAGCCACTCACTCCATTTGTTAATCCACTGTTGAACAGTGGCTTAACCAATGAAGAATAAAGGTCAACGAAGCTAAATGTGCACACCTAACATTCACCTTAAGGAAGGACACATGCTCCTCTATTCGCATCAATGGTCAAAACATTCCACAACGCTCTGACATAAAGTACTTGGGAATCCACTTAGACAGACGATTAACCTGGACTAAACACATTGACTCAGAGTGTGCTCAGATCAAATTGAAACTCCATACCTTGAACTGGCTACTAAATAGGCATTCAAACCTTGTCTTAGAATATAAGGTACTAATTAATGTCATTAAGCCAATATGGACATATGGGATTCAATTGTGGGGCACCGCGTGTCCGTCAAACAGGGAGAAACTCCAACGCCTCCAATCAAAAATTTTGAGAATGGTCACCGGTGCTCCATAGTACTTGAGGAATATAAACATCCACCGTGACCTGAGTATACCAACGACTGAAAATGAAATGTTGAACACCTACAAAACATACTCTCTTAAATTGGAAAATCACCAAACTGCTTGGCGAGGAACCTACTAAAGCTTCCCTCTACAAGACGCCTCAAAAGGACATTTCCTTAGACCTGATTGACTTCTTCTTACATGCTGTGAAAACACCAAATATTCGATGCAGTGGCTTAGGATATATATAAATGTAGTCTTGCATTCTTAGAAAAATTACTGTTAGTTTCTTAACAAAGAAAGAGGCGGTAAATGAATAGATGTCAAAAAATAAAATAAAAAATTTTCGATTTGCACCAGTCGCGCATCTAGATGTCCATTTAGAAAACGACCAAAGAGTGTGTTTTAATACAGAAAATATACGTGATCGCATTGAGAGTCCAAAAAATGCGACGCTAATGGCATTTTTCAAACTCTGCTCTATCGATAATTTTGCAGAAACTATTTTGTATGAAGAAGTACCAAAATATTACACATACAATAAGCAAAAAGGTGAATTTATTCGCAGAAAACGCGGCCATCCAGTTGACGGAAGAGTAGAAATCTTTCGTGCACATGTCTTAGGCCATTTGTATACCATACATCCAAATAACCCAGAATGCAACAACCTTTGTCTCCTTTTAAATAAAATCCGTGGCCCAAAATAGTTTGAAAATCCTAAAATGATAAATGGCTTTCGCCATATTGGAAAATGATTCACAATGGGACAATGCATTAGCTGAAGCCTGTTGAAGTGAGAACGCGTATGCGCTTTGGAATCTCTTGGCAATATCTTTAGTGATGCATCGGGAGGATCCGGCAAAACATTTCTGATAAACTTAATATTGGAGAAAACAAACAAAAAGTAATATAGCTATAGTCACGGTCTCATCGGGTATCGCAGCAACTTTGCTAATGAGTTGAAAATCAGCGCATTCAATGTTTAAAATTTCTATTGATATAGATCGCATGCAACATCATGTCTGCGCAATTTCGAAAATTTCCGGTACGAGCAAAATTTTAAGAGAAAGTGTGTTAATTGCTTGGGACGAATGCACTATGGCAAATAAGAAAGCAGTAGAAGCTGTAAATAGAAGTTTGCAATTTTTGCGAGATGACTCCCGAGTCATGGGTAGAATAATATTTCGTTTTTCTGGTGATTTTCGCAAAACTTTACCTATTGTACCCATAGGTACACGAACCGATGAAAAAAACGGGTGCATCAAACAATCGGAAATATGGGTAAAGGTGAAAAAACTCCATTTAAAATTAATATGAGAGCTCGAAAGGAAATTCCACCAATGCACATTAACCCTATTTATTTTTAGAAATTGGGGAAGGAGAACATACAACAGATAATGACAATGTAATACTCATTTCTTCTTTGTTCCAAATAGTACAAAATATTAAAGACCTAATTTCAGGTATATAGAAGGAAATTAATGACATGAGCAGCAAAGAGGACTTTGTGAACGAGCTATTTATCACTGAAAAATGAGCAAGTCGCTATGATCAACCCTACAATTTTAAAAATTGTTACCGACGACGAGGAGACGTACACTTCGATAGATTCAGTAGTTGAACGCCATAAAATGACTATTTATCATGTCGAATTTTTTAATGGTTTGGAGGTTTCAGGATTACCAGCAAATATAATTTTATTAAAACTTGGCGTTCCTATAATATTATTAAGAAATTTAAACATTCCAAGTTGTGCAATGGCATACGTTTACGAGTTACAAAGTTACAAAATTGTATGATTGGCTGCTTGTATGTTTTTCAATGCCCATTAATAAATCACAAGGTCAAACCTTCAAAAAACACAGGGATGGATCTGCGTGCTGATTGCTTCTCCCATGGCCAATTGTATGTAGGTTCTTCTCGAGTAAGTGGATCAATTGATTTGCATATTTACGCTATCAACAAAAAAACCTAAAATGTTGTACTATATAGAGAAGCACTTCAATAAATGTATTAAACTAAAACGTGAAATTGAAAAACTTAAAATAAATGAGGTTTTTTATTTTTGTCCCAACAAAACTAGGAGGTCATGTTTGTCGACATCGGAGCTTTCAGATATTAGCTTTTTTGTGTAAGATAAAATAAAACTAAGATCACTGAAAGTTTCAAACTTATGTTTGGATTGTAGTACAGTTAACTCAAACAGATTTTCAATCAAAATTTTGATATAAAGAAACAGATGAAAATTGGAAAAAAGGAATATTTCAAACTCAATTTCGACCTTAGTTGACATAAGCGGTCATGGTTTTTCGGCAACAGATATATATATATATATACTCGTATATATATATATATATATATATATATATATATATATATATATATATATATATATATATATGTATATATATATATATATATATATATATATATATATATATATATATATATATATATATATATATACGAGTATATATATATATATACTCGTATATACATATATATATACATATATATATATATATATATATATATATATATATATATTGTAACGATGGTCGCAGGATAGCCAATGTATTATGTTAGTATATAAGAGACTGTTAGTATATCGTAGACTGGTGAACGGCAGAGTTTTCCTTGGTCACCACTAGCCACTGTGCAGTTGTGTCACCGCACCAGTTTGAGAATTCATGACATTACTGTTAAGTCTTCTAACTTGAATCTGATTTTATTTTGCGAAAGCTTCGCGTTTTATACTTTTTTTACATATTATAATTATTACAATTATCTAATCATTATTTACCTATATCAGTTTGACATGTGTCATTCACACTAAGTCGATTCGTAATATGAATCCTGACCCAATTACTATTCTTGCTTTGTAATTGCGCAAGCCAAAATTGCAGCGCAAGCATGATAACTAAGTTCAACTTGCTTCATTCATACGAAACATTAGAAGAGTGTGTATTATGTTCAGCATGTTATAACTTAATATTGCACACTACACCCCTACCCTTAAGCAAAAACTTATTAATTAAAAACGATTTTTTTTTATAATTTTTCGTAAACTCTAATTTAATTAGTTGCAACATTATTGTTTAGCAAGTCATCTACGAGTATATATATTTTTTTAACATATTGTTATGGAATTCATTTTTCCATTCATTTCTATTATAGTATTAACATCTTTTATTTTGATTACTTTATGTGGATCACTTGAAAAAAAAAAAAAAATGTATTACAGTTAAATTCTTACAAATAGATAAATTTGGTTTCCTTATTCTTTACACCTGAAGATTTACTTTACAGTTATAGAATTTCTTACTTAACTATGATTATTGGAGTGTATATCTTGATATTATTCTTATGAATAGTTTTATTTTTACCCTCATAATCTATTTCAGTTTTTCTTAACGTGATTTTTTATTTTTATCAATGCTTTTCTAGATCTTAAATTACCTCCATGTGTTACAATATGATACTCATCTAGTCAGCATATATTCATTTAACTCATTTAATACTCTATCTGGGGCGACATAATTATTAATTAGAGGATTCTCGTGCTTTATTTTTATTTGCGCATTCATTTCTTTAAATTCTTCTCTGGTACATATTTTAAATATTTCATTATTGTTTGCTATAGCTTATTCATTATGTTTTATTTCTCCATTTTGGATATCAATTTCATCAGCATCAAGTCTAGTCCCGCTGATTAATCATTGATTCCTGCATGCTTTATATATTCTTTATTCCTTCTTGATATCAGTTTCGTCAGTAATCGTCTCTAGTTTCGCTGATTTATCTTTTATTCATATTTCCTGATAACTTCTTCTGATTCGAATCTTATTATCGCTACTTCCCACGTGGATTTCCTTATTCTCAATTTTTCTTGTGCACTTTCTTTTATTTCATTTGCCATTTTAAATTCTTTTATTTCCTCTTATATTGACATCACTTATAGATGTGCAACCCCAAATTTGAAGTTGATCAGACTTCTGATGAGATATACAGTTCCCTGTTTTCTCGCTTAACTTTGCATCATGCCACTTGTAATTATTAGCGTTGTTCTTCAATATTGATATCAGATTCTTGAGTTTGCTGGAGTTTAATTGTATTATTGATAACGCTTCTGCGTTCGAATTTATTTTACCGTATGTTAAAATCAAAATGGCATTCTTGTCATTGTAAAAGTGATACTAATGGTTAGTGGCAACTGTATATTTTTGACCATATAAATTAATCTGAAATTTCACACAAAAAAGATGTTTGTTTTTTTGTTGATTTTGCAACATTTTGCAACTAGTTATATAAATTTTCTTGGTTTTCTAATGCTTTTGTTTAATATTTCTTTCATTTCATTACATATCGTTATTTTCATCTTTTCGTGAGTTACGTATGTTCGATGTTCGCATTTTTTTTTTTTATGTTGGTACACATGTCTGTTATATATGTTGGCAATACCAACCATTTTGGATTGTCAGTTTGTTTTTGACAGATAAAAAGGTTAGTCGTGTTTTGGTGTGCTCTTCGATTTTGTACTATTCGAAAAAAATGGATCAAAATAACTGTATTCAGTTTTGTGTAAAAAATGAAATTAAATGCGCAAGGACATTTGAAATGTTGACTGTGGCCTTTGGCGAGTCTACTATGAGCAGAACACAAGTTCAATTGTGGTATAACCGGTTTAAGGAAGGCCGAGAAGATGTCAATGACGATGCTCGTCCTGGTCGCCCGAGCACGTCAACAACCGATGAAAACATTGACGCAGTGAAGAAAATGAGTTTGGATAATCGTCGAATCACTATCAGAGAGGTTGCTGATGATGTTGGCATATCGTTCGGCTCATGCCAAGCAATTTTAACGGATGTTTTAGGCATGAAACGTGCGGCAGCGAAGATTGTTCCATAAGTGTATTATATCTGAGGGGAATTAAAGGGGACAAGATAGTTGTTGATGAATAAATAAATACGTTATTTTGGTATCACACAATAACGGTTCTTTTTTGATCACACCTCGTATGTAATAATACGTAATATAAGTAATTATAGCAATAAAATGTTTATAATTTAAAGAAAACACCAAATTGTCGATTAACATTATAAATCAGTATTGTTTGTATCAAATTTCAATACAATTACTCGTAGTAAACGCACTTTAATATTGAAGCATTTTTATGAATTATAGATTAGGTTTGATGATATATGTTTACATATTTTCTTTTATTATTATTATTTCTTAAAATGCTTATCTAGTTTGAATGGTATGAAAAATATTAGAATTATAATCAATATAGTTAGTACATATTCTGGTATATTTGGGTTTATATTAGAAGGCATTAATTTAATGTGAAGGATCTAATTTTATTTTCAAATGTCAGGCGCGTCTGGCTAGAATTCAAAACTTTGTATGTTGAAATTTGCATTTGTTCATTTTGTTCTTTCTGTTAATTGACATCAAAATGCTTTCGTAATCAAGCTTACAAGTTTCCATTACAAAATATATACAAAAAAATATGAAATTGATTATTTAAAATGAGTTGCTTTTTTTAATTATAAATCAGGGTCTAATAATTTTTTGTAAACTATCTTTTTCCTTATATTATTTTAAGTACATTGTTAGTATGTAAAATGTTCGGTTAACGCAAATTTGTAAAGTTATCAATACCAAATTAAATAAATGAAAACTCAGGTTATCTACCAAATAAAGAAAAAGAAATATGTTATTTTTCTTCATTTGGTAGATAACCTGAGCTTTCATTTATTTATTTTGGTATTGATAACTTTACAAATTTGCGTTCACCCAAACATTTTGCATACTAACGATGTACTAAAAATTCACTAAATCTTTGGCTCGTATTATAAGTGAGGAAAATTATATCAATCCACCAAATACAAATTAATACTTAAATCTAGGATTTCAAGGACAGTTTTGTTTTCCTTTGAACTGTTTTAGTTTTTTATATTCAGGAAGCTTTTCATCATAATAACATTTATAATATATATGGTCTTTAAATTAAATTTAAAGTCACGTATGTATACGTATATAAAAATATTAAATATGTTTAACTAATATTTAAATGTATTAACTTGCTTAACTAAATTAATTGTCAGAAGTTTCGCTTACTATGTTTCTAAAGACAAAATTATGTAAAGTTGAACTTATAAACATTTCCTTTGTTATTATATTTTTCATTTATGAACATTTACAACTAAAGTCAAAGATATTTTTTATATTAAATACAAAAATACTTTTAAATGTTTACAGTGTTTTAGGATGATCCAGAAGATCACTGATTTTCGATATTTCCGCTTGTGGTCGTTTACAGACTGAGAATAACCTAATGAGATGCGATCTTATTATGTCATCTGTGTCCATATCTAAAATTTAATCGATGTCTCGCACGGTGGATCAAAAAGTTTCTGCAGTTCATCGTACAGCCATATCTCCAAAGCCAGTCGCTTTCGTATTAAACTCATCTGATGGGAGCCATATTTTGAGGTTAGATACTTCTCCTGTCGCTTATTCACTTCGGAACTACTCTTTTTAAAATTGACACGAAAATTTGTTCGGTTCGGTGAACGCTCACAATTATTCATTTTTTCGAGACCACACTGCATTTACGATTGGCTTGAAAATAACTTTGGTAAATTTTATGTTTTCTTATTACTGTTTTTTGAGGTGGGCGTGAGATTTTAGCTTGGAGTCTTCCTTGATGTGGACGCCGGCAGAAATTGCATGTGATATTCTTATTCACCACAGTCAAGGTTTGCGTAAGCATGGACATCAATTTAATACATCAATTAAATTTGGCAGGATCCGACATCAGAAGTGCCAGATTGGCAGGATCAAAAGTTACTCAGGATCAGAATCTAGCAGGATCAGAAGTCACTCAGGATCAGAATCTGACAGGATCAGAAGTTACTCAAGATCAGAATCTGGCAGGATCAGAAGTTACTCAGGATCAGAATCTGGCAGGATCGCCATGTCATGATGTTGCCATTAACGCCAATGTATTATGTTAGTATATAGACTGGTGAACAGCAGAGTTGGCCTTGGTCACCACTAACCACTGTGCAGTTGTGTCACCGCACCAGTTTGAGAATTCATGACAGTTGTTGTCGGTGTCCTTGCTGCTCGTCGTGGGACATCCTGTCTCGGTTCGCTGGGCGCGTAGCTGAAAACTTTAAAATCACTAGCTCTAAATGAGAATACACAGACACTTTCTGGTTTCAAGATAAAAATCACAAGACTTTATTTCTTACAACTGCTAATTCTTATATACTATTTCTTAATTCTCATCTCAGTCTGTGAACTGACCTTTCTGGTGTTCCAGTTCCTCACCTGCTAATTGGTGTCAGTTGGTCAAGCCAACCTATATGACCTACTATGAAAGTGCCGACGGAGCATTACGCTGCCCTCGTCGACTCGACTGCGGAACTGTAATACCCTAAAAGCTTACATAATAACATTACACAGACCATTTTAGCTTAAAATACTTGGACCATAAAAGTATGTTCTATTCTTAAATAACTTTTAGCACATGCTAATCCCACAGAGTGTGGCATCTATTAGGAGTCGATATTGTGAGTCAACTACTCGTAGGTAGCTTGGTTCTAAGTCACAAACTCCCTCCCCTCTTTCTAAAAGAAGTTAGTGCAACTAACTTCTAATGAAAGTTTACAATCATTTCTGCACTTTAAACAATCTGTGCATTTTCTTAAACCTATAGTACATATGTATAATTTTTCTTCTTTTTTTCAAATTCGCCTTATTTGGGTTCTATTATTCTATTCTTTTCTTTTTACTTTTGTATTCTTTTTTTTAACTTTTTTTTCTTATTACTTCTTCTTTTATAGTTTTTTTTCTCTTTTGTTTTATTTTGTTCTTTTATCTCTATCTTTTTTTCCTTTTTTTATGTAGTTATATTCCCCTTTTTATGTTTGGTCTTTCATCGACTCTTTTCTCACTGGCGTATAAACAAAAAAAATTACAAACTAATTACATATTTAGCTAATGCTACGCTTTCATGAATACGGTCATCTGCAATAGTTGGTCCTGGTAATGCCCGTCCTGCGAGAGTGAAGTCCCTCGATGAACTCAGCATACCCCTCCCTTCTTTCTGGGTCGGTACGTACAAAGATGTTATAGGTTGGCGACTTGGTTTGCCATTAAAACTTTGCTTTTAGTGGCCTTCTTCTGCCCCACGGCTGTAGGTGGTAATGCCTCTGCTTATAGTATTCAACTTGTAAAAAACATTTGGAATACATGAGACATTCTTACTTTGCAGCAATGCGTTTTATGGTGGAAGTGTTTCTCTTGAACTTCCTCATAATGGTATTTGACATCGTTTGGCTTTGATGTGGAGACAATCGGTATTTCTCTTAGATACACATTTAATGATGTAATTTGTGTACTCTGATCGGTTACCAGTCGCTGTATCCTCTTGTATTAAATCATATTTCATATGCAAATCACATTACTCTAGATTGGACATATACTTCAATGAAGCAATTAACTTCCGTGAGCCAAATTTCTTCTGCTTATTAATTTTGGTGGTGGTTTCAGTCACCCACCTTAAGCTTTTACCCATCTTCAACTTATCCAAAATCGATTCTGTTGAGATTGTGATACACTGGATGGACATTGTAATATAAAACTGTCCAATGCAAACCATGACTCCGCAAGGAAACTTGCTTATTTTTCGTTGCTTGTCAATAACTCATCCACAACGCGTTCAAATGCTGCGGCCATATGCCGTTTCGCAAAGAAAAACCAATCCGTCACCATTCATCCCCAATCCAATATATTGGCATCCTTGCGGTCACAACCGGATTCCCAAACCTTGGAGAAGCTGCCAGAAATCTCTGATTTTGAAAAACACATATTTCCGAATAATACGTTGGTCCCTTAGTCTGCACCGTCTTCCGATATGCGCTGTTCCGGGAAATTCCTTCTTCGGTTCACATCATCAAAACGGAATACTTATAATAATTTTCTTAATTTTTCTAGTTAACATTTTAATTTGATATTTTTCTATGTTTAATTTTAGCCGAACATTTCATAAGCTAATTTAATAAATCAATTTCAAAATTGTATAATATTTAAACAAATATACTATACTATATATACTCTTGGGTATAATTTTCCTATTTAGTATAATTTTTGTTTTCTTTGGATTACTACATTTATTTCTTTATAAATTTAGAATTTAAATAGTTAATTTCTGTAACATTAATTATTTTCTAAACTACCTTTAATTTTAATCTGAACTTTTACACATAATAATTTTTTCATTTATAACTTTTCTTAAACATACGCTATTCCTTAATATATTTAAAAAAAAAACAATATTTCTATAACATGCTTATTCTATAATTGAATGATATATCATTCAATTTGCGTCCACTCGTCCTTTCCCCTTACATTCTTGGATTCGCTACTGCATCCTAGAGGAAAAGAGGACTGGACCATGTGTTATTATTGCCATATAGGGCATCAGTTTTGCTTCGATTTATTTTTCGTGCTCTTTTTCAACACGTGAACTATCACTTATTTCAGTATTGAACGAATTCATTCGTCCTCCGACAAAAACCAGATTATATAAAATAATCCCGTTTGTGTCAAAACTTTGTCCATTGCATGACTATATCTTTCATCGCAGTCAATTATTGGCTTTAAACTTATTTCCTGATATGTATATATCCATTAACGATCGTCATTTCCTATACCCTGTAATTAGTTCGTACATGGCTACATACATACATTCAAGGCACTATTTTATCAATTAACCTATATTATCAATTAACCTATATTTTCCTTTAATATACCTTTCCTTATTCTCCCATACACTAAATTCCTAATGAATAAACAGAAAAAAGATATGTATATTCACAAATGCCTTTCTTTGCCGCCTCTTTCTTTTTATCTATTCTTATATTTTTATTAGCGTTCATTTTTGTTTTTATTTCTTTTTTATATTATTTCAAGGTAAGTTTCATATTACTTACCGAAGACTGTCTTATTATTTTATTTTTTTTTTAAATACGTGCAATGAACCCCTTTTTTTATCATTTAATATTTAAAAAATATTTTTCCCTACTGTGCTTCGTTCGGCCATAGTGCCTAATAAGCACATTTTCATTACGTCAATTATACTGGCTCGAGTTTAATTGGCACACTTCTGCTGGCATTGACTTCGAAAATCGGCGCTGTGTGTGTTATTTGATAAACACACGTACGTGTTTATGGTATTTTTCTTGTGTTTACACTTGTAAAGCATTGTTAACACATGTCTTTAGTTGTGTGGTCTAATGTGGAACAAATTCAACAAATTATTATGTAGCTTTTTATTCTTGCCCTTAATTGTTACGACTGTTGTAACTGGGCTGCGGATTTCTGCTACTACATACGGACCTATCCACACAGGTGAGAATTTGTTTCTCCTAGCCTGATTCTTTATGAGTACTTGATCACCCACGTGAAAGTTTACTGGATTTAATACCTTGTTATAGGCTTCCCTGGCTACTCGTTTAGCACAATCCTGGTTTTCTCTGACCAACTCGTGCGCTCGCTGTAACCGATACTTTTGCACTTTATTCGGATCACCAGCATTGTACACTGGCGCACATTTGCGCTTAAAATTTGCTGGCATGTTGAAATCAAACCCGTAGAGCGTCCTAAATGGAGTTTGCTTCGTTGATACATGTACAGTATTGTTGTGTACATGCATTGCAGTGGTCAACCATTGATCCCAATTCGAGCCCTTGGCAAAACTGCGCAAGTACTCGGCCAGAGGTCGATGACTACTCTCCAATGAGCCATTCGCCTGTGGATGATATGGTGTTATATGTAATTTCTTAATTCCCAGCATTTTGCACGTTTCTGAGAATAATTTCGATACAAAATTGGAGCCATTGTCGGTTATCAAAACCTTAGGTATGTTATACCGTGCTATTATTTTATCAAAGAATGCCTTGGCCACCGTACTTGCTTCAGCATCGGGTATAGCCACGCACGGCATATACTTTGAGAAATCAACTTGGAACGTCAAAATGTATTTATTTCCCGCAACTGTCTCTGGTAAAATACCTACAATATCCATATGAACTTTATCAAATGGCTGCTTTGGTGTGTCAGTTAACACCATTGGCATCTTTGTTAGCCTTCAACTCTTGTTTGCCTTGCATTTTGGACAGTTCTTTATATACTTTTTTATGTTTCGGAGCATACCTTTCCAACCGTATACTCGCCTAATTCTGTCATGGGTTTTCCAAAATCCCTGGTGTCCACCTAGAGGTGAATCGTGGAAGCCCTTTAACACAGTCTGGATATCTTTTTTATCCTCCAGCCATTCCACATTACTGGCTGTTTGTTCATTATCATCGAAACCAGCATTGCTAACATTTCTTGTCGCATCAATTTTCTTGCATTCTCATGGTCTTCTCCTTATCTGACCTTGCTTTGGCCTACCTTTGCACCACTGATACCTTCTATGCCTGCGGTACTCTGCTGAGTGCATTCAGATTCTTTTTCCCAGGTTTGTATCAAAATCATACTCAAACAATTTGTGTCTGAACATGGCTAGCCTAGACGTTTGGTCTTTCAAATTGGCTATGCCTCTCAACGGCTGGTGATCAGTGTATATCTTAAATGGGCGTCCTAGCAAATATGCCCTAAAATTCTTCGTGGCCCACACTATGGCTAGGAATTCCTTCTCTATTGTGGAATATCTTTTCTCCGTATCGTTACCGACTTCCCCTTGTGACAATACTGCCCATAATGCTTCATTGCTAACATCAACAAAAAAGTTTGCTCAAAGTCGGGGTACGCCAAAATCGGTGGCGAGCTAATTATTACTTTTAGCCTCTCGAATGCTTGCTGACAACTCTCTGTCCATTCGAACTTTGCTTTTTTTCGTAACAACTTATTCACTGGCAACGCAATTCCGGCTAATCCTTCTACGAACTTTCTGTAATAGTTCACTAGTTCTTTTCTATTTCTTGGAACCACTAAATTTTTAACGCATTCCACCTTCTGCTCCGGTGCTCCTGTTAATCAAACGGCATTCTATTAAACTCATAATGCCCTAAAGCGGTGCTGAATGCGGTTTTCTGCTTATCTTGGGTATCCACCAGAACTTGGTGGTAGCCACTCGCTAAATCAAGCGTAGAAAAATATCTACTATGCCCCAATTGATCCAGAATCTCTTCTATCCTTGGTATCGGGAACACTTGCTTCATAGTGGCGTCGTTCAATTTCCTAAAATCGACGACCATTCTCCACTTCTTCTGACCTTGAGCCCCTCCCTTCTTTGGTACCAAAATTATTGGTGAGTTCCAAGGCGAGATACTCGGTGAAATTATGTTATCCTTTAACATTCCTTGCACTTGCCTGTTTACCTCATCTTTGTGAGCTTGCGGCAATCTGTATTGTTTCTGGTTTATTGGCGGTTGATCCACTCTAGTAGGTATCTCATGCTCTACCTCTGGTGTATATGTCAACTAGGCTCCTTCCAGCAAAAATATGTCATGGAATGATGTACAAATGGCTTCTATCGATGCCTTCTCTTCTAAATTTACGCTTGGGTCTAACTTCAATGATTCTAGCACTCTCTCCATCCTTTTTCTTATATCTACCTGCTTAATCTGATTTACCGATCTATAAATCGGTTCCTTAAAATTATCGTAACTAGTGAACTTAGGCCTAAAATCCTCATCCATATAGTAGTCCTCTTCTGATACATTTAGTACACAAGCGTACACCTTACCCTTGTTAACGTGCGTTATGGTCTATCCCATATATACGCCGTCCGCTAGCTGCTGCTTGTGCAAAACAAGAGTCCTAAGGTTCATGTTTACACACATAGTAACTACTCTGGTTGACCTTGCGTTTACTACCTCTATACAATTCTCAACCCTATTCATGGTTCCTTCCTGCCATGACTTTAATGGGAGAGTAAGGATTATATTCTTATTATCATCACAAAATGATAACTGGTTGTCTAGCGCATCCAGTATGGTGCGGCCCCAGAGATTATCGCGGCCAATTATCCCATCGGCCGGGATACCTTCCCTATCCAATTCGACTGCGTGCACTCTAAAACTCATGCCCTTAACTTCACTGTGCCCTATTCTGAGTGACCCCAGTGTCCTGATGCATCCTCCGAAAGCTCCATTAAGCGTTCTTACATCCTTTGGGTTAACAACTTGTCCTTTCCGTAAAACACTAGATTTTACAAGGCTGGTATCCGCCCCTGAATCTACTAAAAGCACTAGCTTTCCACTAGCTGATTCCTTGCAGGGTATCTCGATGAAGGCATCACCTATCCTGCTCATAACGAAACAACGTCCTTTCGTTCCCAACATGGACGCGTATCTACTTCCTAACTCTTTCAATTTTCTCCTCTATGCACCGCAATTATCCCTTATCCTATACTCCTTCAAAACTACCGTGAATATCTTAACTATCCATCCTCGTACCACGTATGCGGCGATTGGCCTATATTCTCTAACCTTATTAAAATTAAATCTAGAATCATCACAGTTACCCAAATCAACACACAATCAACAATTTTTTCCCGGAGAAACTCTTGTGTCTCCCCTGTATCTTGAACCATTGTTCTTATATTACTCGGTACGTGGTATTGGATATCCTCTTGCTCTTCCTTCTCCTGGACTGTAATTCCTACATTACCAGTCACACGTACTTCCGGCCTAACTATTACTTCCTTTCTTTTGGCATTCCAGTCTACTGGCCTTGACTGGGCCGCTGGAAGTTACCCTGGTTCCTTTGTTGGAATTGGCTATCCCTGCATTCCGCTGCCCGATGTCCCATTCGTCCACATGAGAAGCATTTCAACCCCTGTTGGGTGTTGCCTATCCTTTGTTCACTTCTAGAATTACAACTTGGTCGCTGCTGACCACTCCCAGTGTTGAAAGGATTTCTTTCTTGGTTAATTCCTTCCGTTGAATTAACTCGTGGACTACTACCCATGCTGTCCCTCAAGGGTGGGTCCGGGCGCCTCGTTACTGGCTGCCCCCTACTTCGATCCCATTTAGTATCTATTTGGCACTTTCTGCTTGCCTCATGACCATATGTTTGGCACTCCATACAGTAGGGCGTGTTTTTGCGTGTAATACACTCATCCCTTGTATGACCTGGTTTATGGCAGAACGAACATGTGGGTGCCCTCTGTACAAACTCCCTGTGCGGATTTCTCTGATTCGCGGCTCTGCTGTCGGAGACATCGGAATTATACGCTCCTCTGTATATGTTTGAGACGGAATTATTTCCTTCTCTATCCATGACAGCGGCAGTTAAACTGTCCTGTCTATTCTCGAACATATGTATTTCCCCCAAACCGGCCGTACTCCGTTCCACGAGGACTTGTGCTTCTTCTACCAATTCCTCCAGATTTCCTATTCTGCTATTCAGCATATGAATCTTTATTGGGACTTTGCAGCTCTGCTTCTGGCTCGTTTGACGGATAACCCTGATTTTTATTATCTATTGGAGAAAATGGCTCGACAGCGATTTCAGATGCGTCAAATGAAAACTCCGCTTCACTCTCTTCACTCAATACTAGTCTAGGCTTTACCATACGGCCTATCTCCTCCGGAGTTAAATATTCCGGCCAGCGAACTTCTGGTGGCAAAGCTAGTACTATCTGCGTATGTATTTGAGAGGTTGAAGCCGATCTTACTCTTGCTGGCCCTGATTCTCTTAAGCTCTAAATTTTCCTTCTCCAGATGCGATGCGGCTTCCTCAGTTTCCCGGAGTTGCCTAGAAAGTACTCTAGTTTTATTCTCGAGAAATTCCGTATTTATCTTCAATTCTTCTGTATCCTTGAAGACTTGGAAAAATTTCTCTTCTGTTCGACTCTAAATAGTCGCTAATGCTTGGCCTGCTGCTGTCAAAGTTGACAAGTTTCCACCGTCCCTCGCTAATCTGCAGAGTACCTGCGCTTCACTCTTGCTCGTTGCCGATTCCAATTGTTCACACAATTTTTCTGCGAACAACTTTACCTCCGTCTGTAAAGACCTTAGCTTCTCTTGAGCCTTGTCCTCCTGCGAACTAGGACTATCTTCCTGTGCTTCCAGCTCTTCTAGATCCAATCTGAATTTGGTCAACCAGTCCCGTGTAAAATCGTTGACATATAACGGATAATCCTAGGTGAAGTACTCCTTGTCACCACAACAGTCCTTAAAATTTAACAACTCCTCGTTGTTATCATTGAATGCCTTCAACAAGGCTTCTAGCTCCACTATTCTCTTACGGTAGTACGCGCTATTTTTTCTTGCCTTACTATCCTTCCTATAGTTCCTGATTTTAATTTGGATTGCCTCACTCTGCCTCTTTTGCTCTTCCAGCTAAATTTTCACCTCTTCTGGTGCTTCCATAGACCGAATTAATCTTTACTTTCAACCCAAACTCCAAAAACCAAGTGTTACAATATATTAATTTTTAAAAAATCACTTGAAAATTCCCTTAAATAATCCAATATGACTACCCCAAATTCAATTAATCCCCAAATAAACGCATAGCAGTATACCAAATTACAGTTTTTTCATATTTTCATTTATTTTATTCCACCAAAATACTACCAGAAAATGTTTACACCCAAAGAAGCATTTTACCCCAGAATTATACGCATATTCATTTCCCAACAACGCTCTGTTGAGCTGTTTCGCGTTTCCGTGCGAAATATTTATTTCAATATTGCTGCGCAAATTGTAGTTTCGGAACCACACAAACTCTGCTGCGACAACATGTGTTGGCGGCACCTCTTCAAATATTTTCACCTAATACCTTAACTCAAATGCCAAAAATTTGAAACAACCATTTAAATTAATTCACATGTCTCCACAATGTATTTATTAACTCAATTCATAAATAAATAGGAATGTATTTACCAAACAAAAACATAAATAAATTAATTAACTCGCTTTATCAAACAATACAATTCAACGATCACTTCGATTTTACTTACAACAAAACTCTTAAAGCTAGTTGTAAAATTTAACCTCCGCTTCTGCCAGCCTGAACATTTCCTGCCACAATCTATTGGCTTCGCTCCAAGCCAGAGGAACTTCCTGATCCGCCTGTTCTGCCAGAAACTTCCTCAGAAATGCCAGCCGCTTTCTCTCCCGTGCTGCTTTTCCACCACGTCTATGCCAATAAGGGTGTGTGCGCGGCACCTTTGAAATGGGCCTCAGTTCATTCCTTCGACCTGCAACCGTTACGCATTTGGTACTCTGGTCATTTATTTCCTGACATTCAAAGAAAATTAATATCAAGTTTTATTATATGAACCGAAATTTAAATTATTCTAACCGCAGCCACGAAACACGCTGCCAATCAAATTCTCGCAACGCCCCCAAAAAGTGAACCTAATTTTATTCCGGTACTTGACACGGACAAGAGAATCAAACTATTAGTCCCGCGAAACGAGCATAAAGAACACCATCCCCTATTATGAATGCATGAACTCTAAACCGTGGCACGTTCTTTCCGAACCAAACCAACCGGTATGCACAAGTTCGCAATACTATAGGGATTAGTAACCCGCGAGGAAATTTATTTCCTTTAGAATCACTTTTACACGTTTCTCACCCCCCGAGAATGCTGAAATAAACAGTAAGTAAAAATATGAACCTAATCTTAGTGAAACAAACCTATACAACCTGACCATTAAAAAAAAAATGTTTTTTCTTTTGAATCAACCTAGTGTCACCTAACTGCAGCGGCTATTCAGCCCGAAGCTGCTTCTTCTGCATGACCGGCGCAAAAGCGCCCACACGGAGACCGAAGAATCGTCGACAAAATTCACTTAAATACTAAAATGTCCTACTATAAGCATACTCACCATTTTTGCTCCCTCCATTGAACTCCTTTGAGATGGTTATCCAGTTGGTGGATTCCCGCGTAGGAGTGCTTTTTTCCTGGCACTCGACGTTGTATCCTACCAAATGCGCCAAAATGTTGTCGGTGTCCTTACTGCTCGTCGTGGGACGTCCTGTCTCGGTCCGCTGGGCACGTAGCTGAAAACTTTAAAACCACTAGCTCTAAATGAGAACACACAGACACTTTCTGGTTTCAAGATAAAAATCACAAGACTTTATTTCTTCCAAATGCTAATTCTTATATACTATTTCTTAATGCTCATCTCAGTCTGTGATCTGACCTTTCTGGTGTTCCAGTTCCGCAACTGCTAATTGGTGTCAGTTGGTCAAGCCAACTGACCTACTATGAAAGTGTCGACGGTGCATTACGCTGCCCTCGTCGACTCGACTGCGGAACTGTAATACCCTAAAAGTTTACATAATAACATTACACAGACCATTTTAGCTTAAAATACTTGGACCCTAAAAGTATGTTCTATTCTTAAATAACTTTTAGCATATGCTAATCCCACAGAGTGTGGCATCTATTAGGAGTCGATATTGTGAGTCAACTACTCGTAGGTAACTTGGTTCTAACTCACAACACAGTGGTGTTAAGTCTTCTAACTTGAATCTTATTTTATTTTGCGAAAGCTTCGGCTTTTATACTTTTCTTACATATAATAATTATTACAATTATCTAAACATTATTTACTACTTTTTACCTACTCATATATCTATTTACATGTGTCATTCACACTAATTTATACGAAACATTAGAAGTGTGTGGGTTATGCTCAGCATGTTATAACTTAATAATGCATATTACAATATATATAAATATATATGTAAAATGGAATTCCTCTTCATGCGTTGCGAGGCGGCAAACCTACGTTGTGAACGATAGGAGGTAGACAAGTAGCGAGTCGTCAGCTATCAGCCGGGTTTCAGCCGAATCAGTCGTTTTCTTATTTCTTCTATTAATTTTACATTTAATTTGAACATAATTTAAACTCTTTGTTTTACTTTTAATAAACTCTGTACTTTTCTATAATTATAAATTGTCTAATTTACATATATACGAGTATATATATATATATATATATATATATATATATATATATATATAAATATATATATATATATATATATATATATATATATATATATATATATATATATATATATATATATATATATATATATATATGGGGGACTCCCGTCCCATAGCAGGCCGGATTCCTACCGACTAAAATCACCGCAAGATACTACTTCTCGGAGAGAGGTTATAGTTATACGACCTCTTCTATTCGCACTATGCGCGACTTTTGCACTCCATTTGACGGTGGTCATTCATAACTGCAGCTGCAGTATGACACACCGCATTGCATTTCTTCGGACATTCGAGCATGTGTTTCAGTATATTAGTGTTACTGGCTCTTCACACACTCGGACAACAAAAGAACGCGTGTTCTGCGTCCTTTGGCACTGTCTATCCAGTGTTTGTACCAATACCAATTACAGCAACATTAGACATTTTTATCCACAGCTCTATTTGAGGGATTAGCCTCCTTGTTCATCGACCGATTAGGGACGTGTCCAATTGAGTTTGCCATTACTATAGTGCCTTATAGATGCCAGATGTTCCTCCTCACTGGCTTCCTGCATTTTCTGTCCGTAATGTAGATCACTTGCCTCTTTCGCCAGTAGGTATACTGAGATCATTCCGGGTGTTATTAATACGGCATCTGCGGTTGTGGTGCACGGCACACCCGTAGTGTGGTGGTCCTATAGGTTGCCTCAGGATGCTCTCGTATCCGTCTTTTCAGCGCATATGAGCGCACCGTACAATATAACGGATCTAGCTACTCCTGTAAAGAGTCATCTCTTCCACTGCTTCGGTTTTTCTATGTTTTAAATTATGCTGCAGAGTTGGGCGCATACCCTTTCCGCTTTATCGTCAGTTTTCTGTAAATGCCCCTTGAAATTCAGCCTGGCATCTATCCATACACCCAAGTATTTCAAGTGCGCCCTTGTAAGTACGGAATATTTCCGACCCTTACTTCAGGCACTTGGCGGCTCATCGCCAGGACTGCCTCCATTTTCGGCTCTGTTGGTTCTAGTACGACGTTCACCAGTCAGTTCCGGACTATATCCATCATATGATTGGCCTCTGCATCTTCAAGATATTTGGCATTGATAACTAGGGCTGTGTCGTCCGCGTAACCGATGATCTTAACGGCATTCTGTACCTGTAAGCAGAGTATGCCAACGTATATAACGTTCCAGAGGAGACGACCAACGACTGACTCTTGGGGGTATCCACCGTGGATCTTGTTCCATCATATCCATTTGTCCGTATTATACTGCAGACTCTGTCGGTAAAATAGCTGGCTACCATACGTCTCAGGTAAATGGGTACCTTGAATTTTGCTAGTGCTTCGGCTATACATTAGCGTGACATTCTGTTATATGGAAAAAATTTTTTAATCAAATTTTTTAAGTCTCACTCCCCAAAGCGGGTCCGTCTTAGGAAAAAAAAATTACAAACAAATTTCATAGCGATAACTTAAGTTTTGGGCGTGCGCACGCCCTTCAAAGTTTTATATGAGCCTAACAGTATGAAATATATTGATATTTTGGTCATATATTTTTAAAATGTCCTTTGAGCCTAAAATGGTATTATTATAAGTTGTACCTTTGATTTTTAAATTATTTAATTTAATTCTAGTCAAAAGGCAGCAAGATTTCAAATCATTTATAGCCCCCCTCCCCCCTAAAATAAACGTTATAAACCCGACTTGTATAAATGACGTCTGCCATTCAATGGAAAAAAAATTTTGTGCAACACATGAAAAAAACAAAATTATTTTTATGTTAAATACGCAAAAAATGAGCAAGCAATAATGTTAACAAAAAGCAAGTACCGCTATTTTCCATTGAAGCAAAAGAAACGTAGCAAAAATTGTGATTTATTTCATGATTAATTCATTCGAGTTTATTCTTTCCTATTGTTCTGACAAAATAAGATTACTAAAATGAGTGCAAGATCATTACGCGAAAAATATTATTTGATTGGCTATGCCTCTAATCAACTTACGGGTTCCAAGTTACCTTCAAAGAAAGAAGTAATAAAGGTGTTGTTTTTTAATTGGCGTGTTGTAAATATGAGTTTACGAGAAAGTGCTAAGTTAGTTATTGAAGAACTTTTGATTTTTTGGGAAAAAGTGCGCATACCCACAAGAGAAAAGCAACATTGCATTGCAAAACTGGAAAAAAATTACATACAAAATGGACGAAAAAAAGTTGTGGAAGAAATACAGATAACCAGAAAAACAAAGAAAAGACCTGGGTTGAAAGCTTAGAACAAATTTTTGACGTGGCGCATGCAAATGCCTTAGAATTAATAACTGTGGAGGAAGATAAAGCATTCTTGATAAGCCAGAGGCAGGAAGGTCGACCAGGACATATGTACGGAATTGATTATAAGACACTTCAAATGGAGATTCAAGCTGAACACCGCGAACAGATTAAGTTAAAGCGAGTTGAACGTAATAAACGTGAACAAAATATTATAAGTAAGATTAATAATGAACTTAGATTATTAATGAACTTTTCTATAATAGAGGTAATTTTTTTTTTATGTTCAAGGTGATAGTATACATGCCCAGCTAGCAGATTTTAATGCGTTTTTAATATCTAGGGTGACCACAAGGCAGTGCATTGCTACCACCCCTCCATCTCTTACCATCGACCGCTTCTTTCGCCGTTTTGATGAGCACACTAATGACATCCACTGTTGACCTCTCCTTCCGAAAACCGTATTGCCTCTGCGTCAATCCTCAAGCTTCAGCTACGGTCTATTCTGTCACAAAGAATCCGCTCCAGGACCTTCCCCGTCAAGTCCAGCATGCAGAATGGGCGGTAAGCAGATGAGTCATCTGGTGCCTTATTGCCTTTAGCCGCCAGGATCAGCCGCTGTTTCCTCCACCGCACAGTGGTTCCGGATGTAATGCAGGAGCGGTTTTGAAGCCATAATTGGGTATTCCATCTGGCCCAAGTGCCTTCTGGGCTCCGAATTTACCAACCGCCCGTTACACCTCGCCCAGTGTCACCTCCGGTATATCCTCTTCCAGCCTGAGCGCATTAGCTAGCTGTGCAGGGCAGTAGCTTTTTACCAGGAAGAGTTGATTTACAAATCGGCTATTTGAGTTTGAGCAGCTGGGAGCAGGCTGCCTGTTGCAGGGTAGTTTTCTCATCATGAGGCTTCTTGGACTTGCTCACACAGCTCCATGAAGCTCCTGCTCTCAATCTTCTTGATGGCATCTTTCCGGTCCATCTTGGCGTTTCTGAAATTCTGTTCCATCTGCGCCCAATTCGGATTCATTATAGACCGCTGATACTTCCGCCGTGCTTCTTCGCATACCTTGCTTTGATCAGCTATCTGGTCCGTCCACCAATATACTGGTTTGTGATGTCCACCACAGCTTTTCCTACACATTGCTGCTCCATATACACTTTCCATTTGTTTGGCAAAATGGTTTGCCATATCGTCCGCCGTGCCTTTTATAGTTAGGACTTCGGGCTTAATTTTGAGGACGTCATAATCCAATGTGTTTGTCCGCCAAACTTTGCTTATCGAAGTTACCGGTTGCTTCTTCTGGGTGTCCATTCATAGGTCGTGAACTATGGCCTGGTGGTTACTGTGTGTGTAATGATTGCTCACTTACCATTTCGTTTCGCTGAACAGTCTTTCGCTCAGAAATGTGAGGACTATTGCTGAGAGCGCACCTCCCATGATGTAGGTGCTCTTCCCTGTATTCATAAGCACCACGTTTAATGCTGCAAGGGCATCCATGATAGATTCTCCCTTCGGTGATGTTCGGTTGCTTTGCCCATTTAGTTGCCCATGGATTGAACTCGCCTTCTATTATCACCGGATTTTTGCCGGCTGCATCAAGTACAAGGCTGTTCCCAGCCGACTCGAACTCCCCCATGGTTAAACTTGGTAGCATGTAACAACTGTATCCGTTACCACTAAGTCTCCCCAGTGCTGTTCTGCGCTTTTATCCGGTATGCACACGCCACTTTGTTTGGCTTTATATAGCTCACTTAGTACAGCCACATGTATTTCTCCTTCCCTCACTGTTTGCTCCTGGAGGTCTTGTGCTGCCTCGCAGTGGTCGAGATTAAACGGAGTAATCTCATATTCTACGTTTCATCTCCTTCACCGCCTTTTTGTAGGACGGATATAAACCACAGCCTGTCGGCTGTCCTACTTCCTGCGCTGCATTGTGTACAGTTTGCTTCTTATGCCATCCTCTGGCATTGTGGCTTTCTGCCTCGCACTTAAAACACTTGCTGCGCCAATCATCCTGCAGCACTTCTGCGACGAGTGCCCAAAGTCCATGTATTTATGGCATTAGATAAGGGACATCATTTCCCTCACACGGCAGGAGGTCCAACCGATTCTCACCCTATCTTTTGCAACCAAGGCAACTCCAACATTTGGGGCCAGACTGATGTTTGCTGCCAGTGTTCCGCCATAGACTTTCCGTAGTGATCGGAGTGTGGTTTCTGGGATATCATAGAAAGCATCCAGCTGTTTTCCAAGTGCTGCTAGTATCGACTCAACTGTGGTGGCCTCGTCTAGATCCTTAATAACCATCAGCATCTCTTGATGAGTTGTCGCACTTCTACGTTGTATCCTCGTGCATTCTCTACGGCTTTGCGGTATTCCCCTGCTTTTAGGTCAGCTGTTTTTGACAGTTCTAAGAATAGATCGCCCTTAACCGTTTTACGGACTTTCTGGACACTATGACCCAATTCCCGCAGCTGTAGCGTCAGGTCTTACCGGCTTTCTATACAGCTTCGCCAGCTGGTTCGCACGAATACGCTTTCACACTGTAGTCACCTCTGGCTTAGAGATGTCTGCTGCCTGCAGTACCGAAGATTCTGGCAATACGCTCTCTTAAATTTTGCCGCTTGTAAAGAGACTGTAATTTTGGGCATGTCCTCTTTTCGCTTCTTGAGGATGGGCTGGCTCGTTGGTCTGATATTTTCCGCTTGAGTTCCATCTCTGTTTCTTTTTGGGTTCGACGCCAATACGCTTATCAAAGTGTTCACGTGAGGCTGCCTAGTTTCTTTTCGGTTACTCACTTGTACCTACTTGTCCGCATGTTCCGGTTGCTGTGGTGTTGCTTTCTTCAGCGATTGGACCTTAGCCGGCACTTCCAAGCAAATATCCCGGATCTTGGCCGCCTTGCACTTTCTTGCTCCGTGCAGATTGTGCTTACCCACCATCAAATTTTTGAGTGCTTCTACGCAGCACCACCAACTTCCCATTCAGAATGATATTCTGTGATGGGTACAGCGCCATTCCTTCCGGTGTTGTTGATTTGGCTACATCAAGCGTTTTATGCTCACCTAGGACTCCAGTGGACTTTTTCATCAGAGGTGTTCCTTGCGCCGAAAGTATCTGGTTAAAGGGGTGCACTGCCTCTCCTCTCCTCCCTTTGCTTGTTTTTGGATTTTTCTTTACTAGACTAAAAAATATATTTTTTTTTAGAGCTTGCGCTCTTTATTTATCAAACTCAAACTTAGAACTGCTCTTAACAATTTTTATATTTTATTACTACACCTAAAGCTCCTCTGCCGTGCTGTGTTGTTTTTGTTGCAATTCTGCTGCTATTGTTGTCGACTGCAGTTCTTTAGAACGATGTCTGGAAAAACGTCAGCAATTATTGTAGAGCGGATGCGCGTGTAGTTTTGGGGAATGTTATTTACGTTAACTCCTCCGCCCTTAAATTCGAACGTCCTCGTTCGATGACCGTAGGTGGTTTGAAATATCTTCGATTCCAATTACTGTTGATTTGGTAATTTCAGCTTGAATTTGGGTCGGTGGTTTTTTATTGCAAATTTTGCTTGTGAGCTTACTGAAATTTTTTATAAAAAATATAAATATTGGTATTGTAAGGCAAATTGCCAATGTCGAGCTCATTGCGCTATGAATTATATTTTTTTTTTAACAGCTCTATTTTTGTTGTGCTATTAAGATGAAGTTGCTTGAGTCTCTCAAGTGAGAGATGCTCTTCGTTTGCTTCTAACACTGATGCTGGTTGGAGAATTGCTGGCATAGGATGATAACGAATTGTCTCAATGTTGACAATTTTTCTTCCATCTATTTGGATTGAGGCATTTTTGTGCCGAATGATGTAAGTTCCTTGGAGGGTCATTGTTTCGTTATTGATAACTGCAGGGCCATTAAATGCGTTGAGGAGCAGTATACCAGGAGCTATTTTCTCTATAGGTGGGATATGTTCGTTGTTGATGATTGTGCAGTTTGGTTTCAAGCTTTTCAACAAGTTTGGTATGCAGGCAGAAGTACTAATATCTACTATATCTTCTTTATTACATATTTCTAAATCATTAAAATTTTTGCATTTTTTATTTATGCCATATATCTTTTCTTTACATTGTAATATATTATCATATGGAATTTTGTTAATAACTTTTTCCTTTTTTATCGCTTTCAGTAAAAATACACTACAAGAATTACTTTCGCTTGTAGGCAATGATACAATATAGATTAAGTTTTTGTTATTTGATGCTATTTTAATATTTGCAAATTCTAAAGCTTCGTTAATGTTAACATATGGAATGTGCTCGTTATTAATTAAGGTTTCAGTTACATTTATTTCATTATTACTAAGAACATAAGAGTTTACAATATTGGCTTTTGCCCAATGTATAGCGTAGGCTATGTTTACAATTTCTTCTTTGATCAATTCTAGTTTATATTTTATTTTCGTTACAATATCATTCTCTATATTTTCTTGTTCCTTAAATGTCTTAATGATATTATTTGTAAGATTAGATATTTCGTTTATTTTTTCTAAAGTTAATCTATTTATAGTTACTTGGTTGTTATTGTTAAGTAAAACGTTGTTCATTTTATTAACTAATATTTCGTGGTAATGTCGGTCCGGGGTTCCGACTATCCATTTCCACGCGCTTCCTAGAAAGTCTAGTGATCTTTTCGATTTTTCATTTACTTTTAATCTTTCCAATCAATTCCTTATTCTCTGGATCTCAAAGGGAAGGATCGGGTATAAAGGATGATTTTTGATGAACGTTTCATAAACTTCAATATCGATGATGTGTACAATTTTAAAGTATCCGTTCTGGATATTTGCGGTTCCAGTATTTATTTTTATTAGTTGGGAATTAGAATAGTCCAATATTTGGATATCTGCATATGTAATGCAGAGATGTGCCAACAACCTAAAAAGAGGGTGTTAATTTTTAATAAGACTTTTGTGTACTGTTTTTCCTGTTTTGGTAATAACTGTTGAATTTTTATTTTCTCTAACTATCTCTTTCCTGTACTTGGGAGATAGTTTGTTTCCTAATCTTTTGTTAACTTTTACATATATGACTTCTCCAACTGTAAATTCTCTGATAGGGGTCTTTTTCCTGTCGTGATATTCTAAATCTATATCTTGTTTCTCTTTGATCTTGTGTGAGGTTATTTCTCTTTCTCTTTCGAGTTGTTCAGGATTATTAGAAAGCTCTCTTGCAAAAAAAACGTCTTTTGGTTTTTTGTTTGTCGTTGAATGTATGGAGTTGTTGTATTCAAGAATAGCTTTGTCAAGAAGTTCTGGGAATGTGTAATGAGGGTTTTGAGATTTTAAGCAGCGTATCACTTCAGATAATGTTGAGTGGAAACGCTCTATCTGACCATTCGCTGTACTTGTATATGGAGGTGTTTTAAAGACTGTTGTATTAAAAAAATTTTCTACCATAAAAAGAACGGCATTAGAGTTCAGAGATTTTTCATTATCTACCACTATGGTGTTTGGAACACCGAACGACAGTATTAATTCTCTTAGTGGTTGTTTGATGTCTTCAGCTGATCTTGATTTAAGAATTCTTGCTAAGGCGTATTTGGAAAATTTATCAATGGCTGTAAGAATAACACGTTTATTCGAGAAGTAAATGTCTATGTGTACTATCTGTCCAGGGTATGTAGGTATAGGGGTTGCTTGTATCATAGTCTTACTGGGGTGTCTGTCATATTTATGTTCTTTACATATTTTGCATTCCTTTGCTATTTTTTCAACCTTACGACGCATTTGGGGGAAATAAAATTTAGTTAGAATCTGTAATTTATTTTCTTTACTATTCCTGTGTGCACGTTCGTGTTCTCTGATAATCTCAGCTTCTTGTTGATTTTCATCCACTAAGTCTGTTACCATTTTCCTAGTAAATCTAATTCTATATTGTCTGAAATGGATAGGATAAATTTCTTGAATTTGTCCTAAGATTCTTTCACTTGTCTGTAAGCCATTTATGACTGATGGATTCAGGTAACTTTTCAGAATATGAATTATTCTGTTGTCAGAAAATTCTGGTTCTATTATTGTATGTCGGTGGTAAGTAGGGAATGTTATCTTGAAGTCATATGACGTTTCATGCCCTTCCATAAGGATGATTTGATTTTTGAACACGTTTATGGGTTCCTCTGCAATTTGAATGAGGTCTTGTCCTGAGCTTTCGTCACTATGTTGAGTTACAGTCAAAGGGTTGACGTCGCTATTTATCGGTGGTCTCGATAGTGTGTCGGCCACAACGTTGGTTCTACCGGGTTTGTATCTTAACTCGTAATTATATTCTTCTAATATGGCTTTTAGTTTGTTATTGGTATTTTTATTGCTCAACGCGTAAGTCAGAGGTTGATGATCCGTGAATATCTTAACAATTGCTGGACCGTAAAGATAATTTCTGAGAGTTTTTATTGCCCATATAATGGCCAACATTTCTCTTTCATTGGTTGCAAATTTTTCCTCTGACTTAGACAGAGTTCGGGAGATAAACGTTATAGGCTTCCCGTCTTGTTCTAGTACTGCTCCTATCGCGAGGTTAGAAGCGTCCGTGGTCAAGTGGAATTCTTTTTTAAAGTCTGGAAATCTAAGAACAACATCTTCAGATATGAGAGAGTTTTTTATTTTTTGAAAAGCTTCGAGAGCGTCGCTATCAAATTTAATAACTTTTTTACTAGAGGCTTGCTTGGACGTTCGTCCATCTTCCCCTCTGAGAAGGACTGTCAGGGGTTTCGCTAATTTCGCATAGTCTCTGATGAATCTTCGGTAAAACCCTGATAGGCCTAGAAAAGATCTTAGGTCTTTAAGTGTTTTTGGGCATGGGAATTGACTTATTGCTTCTACCTTACTTGGATTTGTTTTAATGCCTTCTGCGGATATAATAAATCCTAAAAATTCTACGCTGTCTTTTAAAAATTCGCATTTATCCATTTGAACTTTGAGGTTTGCATCTTGAAGTGTTTTAAAGATTGAGGATAAATTTTTGAAATGAGAATCTTCATCTTTACTGAAGACTACTATATCATCTATATAGATGAAGCATATCTTGCCTATATGTTCCCTTAAAATATCATCCAAGGCTCTTTGAAATATGGATGGGGCGTTTTTCAGCCCAAATGGGAGTCGGACGAATTCGTATTTTCCATTACTAACCGAAAAAGCTGTCTTTTCGACATCACCTTCGTGTAATTTGATTTGGTGGAATCCGCTTTTTAGGTCGAGTACCGAGAATATTCTATTTTGGCCGAGTTGCGATAATACTTCGTTGATTTCTGGTATGGGGTAGCGGTCTGGAATAGTTATTGAATTGAGTTTTCTGTAATCTATTACTAATCGGTATTTTTTTTCAAGAGAAGCATCGGTCTTTTTTGGGACTATCCATACTGGTGCATTGTATGGAGATCTTGAAGGTTGGATAATACCATCTTTTAAAAGTTGATCAATTTGTTTGTCCACTTCATCTTTTAGAGACATTGGGTAAGGGTAGGATTTAGTGTAGGTCGGTTCATCACTTGTTGTTCTAATTTTCCCTTTAACTTTTGTCGTAAATGTGAGTTTCTCATCTGGATCTACAAAGAGATTTGCGTATTTTTCTGTTAATTTACGAACTTTAGATTTTTGATCTTGCGACATGTGATTGTCTCTGAGGGTAACAGAGTTTATTGATTCTGAAATTTGTTGTTTGAGTCGAATTTTTAGTTTATTTTTAATAAGCATATAACTTTCTTTCGTAAAGATGACGGCTGATAAGTCTTTAAGACTATCATTACCTAAAATTCCATGAAAGGATTTTAGTGTGGGTAAAATGAAAAACTGTATTTTAATAGTATTTATACCAAAAAGTTTTATCATGGTGTGTTGAGTTATTTCAACTTTGCCGCCGACTGAATTTGCATAAAAATTTTGTTTGTTTGGTGTTGGCTTTTTTACTAAACTTGGCTGTATATAATTTTTATTCGATCCTGTATCGACTAAGAATCGTAAGATTTTACCGTCGCTCGTCTTACATTCGAAGTATGGTAAGGACGAGCTTGTTAATCTAAAAAATGAATATCTGCGTAATCGTTTGGTTCTTCATAATAGTTGTTTTGACTTGACATGTAGTCGCTTAGTGTTTCGTTTCCAACATGCATTGTTGCCATAGAATCAACTACAGAGTTGTAAGTGCTAGTGTCATATTGAAGAGGATAAGCCTCCTTAGAAATATTGTTGACTTCTTTGCTGTCTTGATCTGGGTTTGGATTGTCTATTGATTCAGTTTCATGATAAGAATCTATTGGTGTCGCTGATACATGGAAGTTTCTCTGTATTTTAGGTGGGTGTACTTGCATGGATGGAGATGGTGTGTATGGTTCGTTTGGTCTTTTACCGAATAGAGGATTTTGGGATCTTGGCCTATTCATGTAGTTTATTCCTCTTGAGCGCATGCTCTGGTCAATGTCCATTGGTTCTGGCCTATCCAATGGCTTTGGAGGAGTTGGTCGAGGTGGACCGTGTTGTTGAAAGGGATTATAATGGGGGTGTCGGAATGGTTGTTGAAAGGGCTTATGTTGAGGGTGTTGGAAAAGTTGTTGAAATGGTCGTTGATATTGAGGGTATTGGTTGAATTGGGTACTTTTAATAACTGGTTGGGGAACATGTGTTAAGTGTGGGTAAAATTGTTGTTGTTGGGTTATATAGGTTGGCCTACGAGGTGGCAGTTGAGGTGGTAACTGAGGTGCTGGTTTTCTGCTGTTAGGAATGTTAGCATGCTGTGACCGATAATTCTGGTTTTCCAGTTTTTGACATAGATATAAAGCTTGAGGCAAGTCTGCAGGCTCTCTAATTCCTAAGAGTCGGGGTAGATCGCCTCTTAGTCCTCTAATGAAGGTATCCAATGCTTTGTCTCTGTAGGTTTCGGTTAACAAATGCACGGCATCTGGAGAAGTGTCCATACTAGAGATTTTGTTTAGTATTAATGTCAGATGTTGGTATACCATTTGGTAGTAATGTTCAAGGCTATTACTACCTTGTGTTAGGGTGGTCATCTGATATTCCAAAGTGCCCAAGTCGCGCTTGTCCGCGTAATGGGTTGTAAGGCATTTCGAAATACATTCCCAATTTAATGGCGTATTGTAAGACTCAAGTACCGCGTCTGCGTTACCTGTGATTTTATTTCTTATGGTATTAAGAATACCGAAGTATTTTGGTGTGCCTTTAAGATGATTGTAGATGTTGAGGATTCTCTCAATACTTTTCCGCCATGAGCTATACTCGCTGGGGTTCCCTGAAAATTCTCTTAGTGTTCGCACTACGTCAGGGACTTTGTCTAGTTCGCCTAAATTCCCACAGAATTGTGCATCAATACTCTGTTCTATTCCCTTGTAAAAGTTGGCATGAGGATTAATTATATTTTGTACAATGTTTTTGCATTGGTCGTTACAGACTTTTGCGACAATACTTGTAACAAGTGCCTCGAATTCAGGTGTTGCGACCACTTGATTTGGAGGGTTTGATATATTTGGATTTGGAGGAGGTAGGTTAATATTTGGGAGTTGGAAATTTGGTAAAGCATTATTAGTACCTGAAGGTTCTGTCATGGTATTTTTTCTGTGTTTTTCTCTTAATTGCTTAGGAATTTTGGAGGTTTTTTCTTCTTTTTATTTTTTATTATATTATAGCCTGGAGGGTCCCCCTTCCGGTGGTGAATCGCAGGCTCGTTTGATTGTATTATTATTTTCTTATATTTATATTTTTATTTTATCTTTTTTATTATATTATAGCCTGGAGGGTCCCCCTTCCGGTGGTGAATCGCAGGCTCGTTTGATTGTGATATTATTTTTTTTATATTTATATTTATTCCCAATTTATGTTTGTGCTATTTTTTCTCAAAAAAAAAAAAATTTCCCGTTTTCAAACTTATTTTAATAGTGCTTTCCTCACGATCTTTCTCACAATTCAAAATTAATAAAATTATTCTCAAAATTATTTGTATTTATAGTGTTTTCTTACAATTTCTAAAGTTGTTTCAAAAATTCAAGGTTTATTTTAATAAGATTTTTCCACAAAAATTATTTCAAAATTTTTCTTTATAAATGATTCTTTAAATTTTTTCTTTAATTTTAACAGTTTTTTTTCTGTTATATATTTTAAAAGTGTTCACTCTTAATTTTAATTTAATTTAATAATCTTAATTTAATTCTTACAATACTTTTTCCAGGAACATCCCGCGCTGATAAGGGTTTTTGAATCCTTTTTGTTGTTGTCTACTACTTGGGAAAACTCCTTATACTCCCTCGCGATTTCGTCTTTCTATGGATTGACAATTGTTCCTTGTTGTAGATTTGTATCACTTGTATCTTTGGTAGCAAACTTCTTGAGGTTGACTTAAACTTCCGATTCGGACACTTTTATTTTGTGCAGGTTTGTATCACTGAGTAGCAAGCTTCTTGAGGTTGACTTAAACTTTTCGATACGAGCACGTTGGGCGCCAGTTAATTTATTTTATATTGGAAAGACTAAAAAATATATTTTTTTTAGAGCTTGCGCTCTTTATTTATCAAACTCAAACTTAGAACTGCTCTTAACAATTTTTATATTTTATTACTACACCTAAAGCTCCTCTGCCGTGCTGTGTTGTTTTTGTTGCAATTCTGCTGCTATTGTTGTCGACTGCAGTTCTTTAGAACGATGTCTGGAAAAACGTCAGCAATTATTGTAGAGCGGATGCGCGTGTAGTTTTGGGGAATGTTATTTACGTTAACTTATATAAAGTGGAAAAAGGGCAAAAAAAAAGAGAAACCGGCAACAAAGGAAAAAAGTAAAACATCCTAAAAGCAATATTTATATTGCATTCAGGGATATTGGCAACACTTTTTTTATTTATTTTTAAGTAGAGACTCTCTCTCTCTCTCGACGCGTAGGCAAATTAATGAAATTTAAATAAATAAACGAATATACGTCTAGGCACCGATTTCACTGTATCAACAGTATTCTGGCATAAACTTAAATAAGTTAATTAAAATTAACAGTGTTTAAAAATCTTGAAATTAATAAGATAAATAAATTGAAAGGAACTTTAATAACAAAACGAAATCAGTGAAAAGTCACTTGCGCTCCGTGGCGTAAAAACGCCAAGCAGCAAAACGCCAGGGGCAAAATAAGTCGCTTCGAAAAATTTTCTATGTAATTAAATGGAGCCATTTACACATAGTGTTTTGTATCTGGCGGCGGCGGCGCGTTGTCGGGCTGGAACATTTTTGTTGCCCCTGGTAACTTTGGAAGCGTCGTTTCGGTAGCGACCGAATTCTGTGAATCTCATATCTTGCGTTGTGTGTGCATCGAAAACAGTTCAGTGATGTGCATTTGTTTCAGATATTATATTATGTTTAGGTATTTGCTTTTTTCTTCCAAACATTTGTAATAATGCATGTCGCTTGGTCAAATTTTTACATGACAAAGTAAATATGTCAGATATGATCTGTTATATATATTAGTGTTTATTTCAAGAATATATTTATGATACTTCAAGGATACTTGAAATTGATTTAGTAAAAGGTTATATATTTTTGACTCTTTCATTTTACGAAAGTATTGCGATGTATTCTGTTGTTACTTTGCTATGAAGTGCGTGTGTATATAACGGTTGGATAATTTTTGGTTTGTTTGATTTAATGCTGTTTTGTGTCATTCTGTTATTAGTGGTCGTTTAGTGCAGCTAATTTAAAAAATAGAATGGATAAAGAAAATGTTAAGAATATAATTTTAGTCGTTACTGATTATAAAGAGCTGAATAATATGAGTGTGGGACGATGTTACTATATCGGTGTTTGTAGATATTTCTAATATTTATCTTTGTGCACTTCTTGTCAAGTCAATGACAACACATATACTGAAACTATGCATAACTAAGCATAATTAAATCAAGAATGGGACCTAGAAGAATCTGACCCAAAAGTTGATGAATTCATTGATTTAGTGCAGAGGCTCAGTTTCTATGACAAAAAAAATTATAAAAATATGGATTCATCCGCTGAGTCTCAAGCCGCAATAGCGCAAATTCTCAACAAAATAATGAGCTTTACGATAAAAAAATCCAGGAAAAACACAAAAATTGTAAATTTTGAATCTGGACCTAACATACAAGTTTGTGAAGATGTGGACCTCACCCTTCTTCTCTCGACACTGTTAATACCGTCCCGTAATACCCGTCTTGGCGACGCTTATTTATTTACATGGACAAAGTTTATAAGCCAACAGCATCGTATGCTCAGGATTTTCTTATTATTAGAACTAAAATAATAGAAAAAACTGATCAAATCTTGTTCGAAAAGAATACTGTGCTCAACTCTGATGCAATTTTGAGAAGACTTGACCACACATTCTGGAACAGAAATTAAATTTACTGGGACAGTGGCGACTGCACTTTGAACAATTTTATAACAAAGTAGAGAAGCAATTAAACCTTATATCTACAAAATGAGGACCAGAACTTGATCGATACTTTTTTGGAAAAATACAGGGAAGATGCATTCCGCAACTTAATTTATGGTCTAAATCTGAAAATCGGCAAGATTATCTATTCTAAGGTACTCACGGATTTACCAGCTGGTCTTGCGATGGCACAAGAAGTAGAAAGCAATCAGTGGAGATACCAGATTGCAAACTCTTTCTCCGACTTTCGTTACAGAAATACTAATAATAGAGTTCCAGTTAGAGCTCCACGGTTCAGTTACAATACAAAATGAACAACACCAATTCACTCCATCTCCATCGTATCAACAGCAACCAAAACCGAAAATACACAACCCCCTCAAAATCATCGATCATGTCAACTAATGGAAGTTGGAAGTCCATCCATGTCATATTTTAGAAAGAATTCCCAACGTCAAAATTTATCAGGGAAATTCCGATCAGGTTACACTAACCGTGCGCCACATTTTCGGCAACTTAATCCAAAGGATCAGCTATTTCAAAAATCGAATGATTGGAATAAGGAGCATTCTAATAAAGGGGCTATTCCAAAAATTCAAAGAATCAACCATATTCAACAAACAGGAAATTGCAGGTAAGAGAACGAGATCCGAATTTGAAGAGCAATTTTTTGACGAAGTAAATTTTTTAAAATAAGACGCTCTTCTCTTACATATATAGAGAAAAAGTTTAGCAATGGCAATACGTAGAAGATCTTAATAGATATCGGTTCTTCAAAAAAATATATGAAACTTAAAAAAGGTTAAAAAGCTATACAAAATTTGAATACACCTTTTAAAGTAAATACGGTGTCCGGAAGTGTTATGATATCTAGCAAAACAATAGTTATGCTTTTGAATGGAACATCCAATTTTTTTATTCTGCCCGGATTGAAAACACTCGACGCAACTATTGGATATGATTATCTTAAACTTATTAATGCTCAGTTGGACAGTCAGAAAGGGCAACTCCAACATAAAAAGGGTATTGAAACACTTAATTTTTTGAAATGTAATGACGTTTCATACTTGTCGATAAATTTGGATCATATACCTATAGAAATTCGAACCAAATCACACAACTTTCAGCGAGCCAATTTATTCATAATCGTATCCATATCCCCAGGGATGCAGGGACTTTGTAAACATGCAAACTCAAAATCTCCTTAAATATGGCATTATTGTAGCACCACGGAGTCCCTATAATAGTCCACCATGGGTGGTAACAAAAAAAACTCTAGATGGGAATGGACACAAAGAGTTGCGACTGGTAATTGATCAGCAGCTATTTAAAAAATTCACAGTATCAAATAAATATCCAATACCAGAGACCTCTAGGATATTATCAAATCTGGAATCTGGCAAATATTTCGCAACGATAAATCTCAAAAATGGATTCCATCAAATTTTGTTGGATCACAAAGATAGGGAAAATACAGTCTTTTCCATAAACAACGGAAAATTTTAATTTTGTCGCCTCCCATTTGGTCTCAAAAATGGCCCAAGCATCTTCCAGCGCGCGATAGATGGCGTTCTACGTGACGAAAGAGGAAAGTCGTGCCATATCTATATTGATTATGTGATTATATTTTCTCCTACTGCAAATCAGCATTTACAAGATATAGAAAAACGTTTTTGTAAAATTGATTGGATCTTGTTAAAAAAAATAAACTTTTTTTGAAACTGAAGTAGTGTTTCTGGGTTCTATTATAAATGAAAAAGGCATAAAAACCTGCTTAAATAAGGTAAAAGATAATCTACAATTTAAGCAACAAAATATTTTACGGGTTCTTCGTGCATTCCTTGGGTTATCAGGTTACTGCCGCAAATGTATGGAAGCCTTTGAAAAAATAAATAATGTGTCTTTCTTCCGAGGTTGTTCTTTTAAAACATCCAAACTTCAATAAACCGTTCGAATAGATCACTGGTGCTTCAGGTACAGCTACGTGCAGTCTTGGCACAAAATTCGAAGCCAATCACTTTCATCTCTCGGACCATTTTCAAAGCAGAAGAATCGTACGCCACAAAAGAACGAGAGCTCCTTTCCATTGTATTGGCACTTGAAACTCTTCGTAATTATCATTATGGCGCTTCTGACATTCCAATTTTTACCGATCAGCAACCACAGATATATTCAATGTCGGAAAATAATAATAACAGATATAGGCATTGTCGTAATAGCAAGATGAAGAGATGGAAGTCCTTCATTGAGAAGTTTTCGGCCAAATATTGCTATAAACCGGGAAAACAGATTGTTGTTGCATATGATTTATCCAGACAAAATGTACATGGTATAGAAGAAAACATAGGAATTTAAAATTCACTAAATCAAGATACAGATTCTCTACAAAATTCCCCTATGATTCTCAAACGATTCTTTCAAAAATAAAATCATGATTTCTCAAGGAAACGCTGTCTATAAGAAAAAAAAAATATTTAAAAATAGATTCCGACATTTTTTACCCATTAAAATCAGATAAGTAAACAATTAGAAATAGCCATAAAAGCAAATGTGTACTGCTCTTTGGACACTTTAGCACAGATTCAAAACGCAATTTTTTTACCATTTCCCTCTGTTAAATTTACACATACGAAGAAATTTGTCATCGATATTTTCAATGAGGAGGACAAAATGGAAATAGTAAATGCAGAATATAATAGATATCACCGGTCCTTCAGAGAGAATTTAGATCAAATATTAGAAGAATTTGAAAGCAAATTTGAAAGCAGAATTAAAAGCGGTTAAACAAAACTGTAGAGTTTGCCAATTATCGAAATACACCAGAAGGCCAAATATCTTTGGAGAAATTTTACATTTAGACAATTTCAATACCGACGGTAAAAATTTCTTGATAGCTGTTGATATATTTTCCAAGGTAGCACTTATGAATCCATTACCCTCAAAATCAGTAGTGGATATCAAACCATTGATATTAGAAATCATTTCAATATTTAACCCAAATATCATTGTAACGTACAATAAAAAATAATTTTGTTCAGCTACCATAGGCAGCATCTTAAAAAATTTCAATATTGAGCATTATAGAAAGAAATCCACTCCACCATTATAGAAATAGCCAGGTGTTTGAAGACAGAGAATCCTACAATGGACTTAATAGAAACCATGCTAATTAGTACAATTAAATACAACAACATTATCCACAGCGTTACAAAACATCGACCATCTGACCTTCTAAAATAACTGACTTTAAACGAGACATTGTAAAAAACTGAAATTGGGTCAAGCCAAGGCTAATAAATCCCAGCGAGCTTAGCGATTGATTATACCCTGCTTAGCACCTTCGGCCCTTTTTGTCGCCATACTATCCACACGATACCTTGGCTTTTGTTAAATAAAAGTTTGGCAGACTTCGTTTCTTACTTACAATTAAGTTTTCACTATTTAGTAATTCCTGTCGCTTATGCCGCCGAAAGGCGCATGGCGAGAGCCCTTCCAGGCGGCGTTTTGTGGCAGCGTTTCAAGGCTGCGCTTGGCGCTAATGACATGCAACAGATGTCTTGCCAATTCCTCCGGCACCGAAAAACATCACCGTCTCCCTTGCCCTTGCGCACCAGACGGCAGCAGACGCTGTTGCAGCATATTTCGTACCATGCTTTGTACTGCTGCGACAGCGCGTGGCGCCAACGTTAAGCAACACTTGTGTTGCTAACTCCTCCTGCCGTCCTCGAGCACAGGATGACTAAAATCACGCCAACCAGAAACAAAAAAGTAGGACCCGTCGCGCCTAGACCCTCTAGAGCTTTTAGGAAGGGACAATAGCCAGAGACGACCAGGCAAACAAAAATCACATTTCAAGATTTGAGCAATTAAATGAGAAACACTTCCTCTAAAAAAAATAAAGTTCAATTTTAATATCATAAACGTTATAAATTTATTCGATGTATTGCTCATATGAATTGAATGAGGTGATTGGAGTTGCTGCAGGTAAGAGTGCTTGTAAGGAAAATTTTGGGAATATGGCATAACGTGATTCTGTGGACTCCTCGGCCAGCCACCAGGATATTCGTCTGCACCTACAGTCTTCTGGTTGTAAACATTGAATAGTTTGTTTCAAGTATTTTATTTGCCTTACAAAATACCTTGTCCCCCGTTTTGAATTGTCTCCTTTTTCGCACCTGGTTGAAATATTTGAGCTTAGTTTGTTAGGTAACTTCTAAATCTTTTTCTTTCAATCACCTCGAAAACAGAATGAACTATGTCGAGGCCTGTGATTGGTAACAGAGTGGATAGTGCGGTTATACCTGAATACCTCTAACAAAACTAGCTCCTCTATATCCGAGGAATAGTCCGCTGCTTTGAGGCATCTTGCAATATCCGATAATGTGCTGTGGAAGCGTTCAACCTGTCCATTAGATGTGCTATGAAGTGGCGGAACTGCATGAACGCTAGCATCGAATTGATTTTTTAGTAGCGACTTTATAGTGTTAGAAGTCAGCAATCTTTCGTTGTCGCATACCACAGTTCGTGTATCCTTAAAGACATTGAGGGTTTCCAGTAGGAGTCCTTTGAAGTCCACTATACTTCTGGATCTTATGGGATTTACGATGGCAAACTTGGGGAAAATATCCAAGCATGTGAGGAAGTGGTGACCTGCCGTGGAATAAATATACAATTCTCTCACTGAATCGGAAGTTCACAAATGGGAAGATATCCGGCAAGGTGTCCTCCAAATATTACAATGTAACTCGATCGCAATATATTCCATTAGCAAATTTGAAGCTAACGGACTCGTTCAGCAGGTGGGGCAAGTTCGAAAGTTTTCCTCGACTTCTCGCCAGCTTGGAGGATAAGCTGATTTCAGAAACAATTGACGGGACTATCGACAGTTGGGATAGGTGAACCCAGCGACTTTTCAGCGCTACTATTCTTCTCACATTGCTTAGGTTCCTTCATTATTGCATTTATGTGCTATCGTGAACGCGCCTCCGCGACAATATTGAATCTACCAGGCTTATAGTGGAACTGCGGGACGAACTCCTCAATCGCCATCGTTCCGTCTTTGAGTTAACATTTCTGTCCGTAAGACCGAAAACAAGGGGTTGCTGGTATGTAAAAATATTTAGGTTCCTTAGTCCGTATAGGTGTGCGCGAGATCATGGTGGTGGGCCGACCTCCCTGCGACAGGCATGGAATGAAGCATCCGTAGTAAGATCGAATGGTTTCCGAAATCAGGATAGAGGAGCAAATCCTCTGATGCAACTGCTGACCTCACACGCCGAAAGGCGTCTAATGCATCCGCGTCGAGAACAATCCAAGTTTTTCAAGATTTTGATTTTTCTTCCCCCTCAGATACCTGGCTAGTGGCTTCGTAATCTTAGCATAATCCTTGATGAACCTTCTATAGTAGCCCGTCAACCTTAACCCTTAAATGCATTGTGTTGCAAATCTGCAACAAACCCTCAAAATTCATATCACAATAAAAATATTGTAACAATGCATACTGTAGCATTTATCGTATATCACAAAGTGTTGATAATATTTAACAATTTGGCATTGTTTTTGTTTATTTCAATTTTAAAAGACACATCCAAGTTGTGCTTTTAAATGCGGTCAGTGGACAGTTAGATTGCAATTTTATATACTCTCGCAATTTTTAAAATCTCCAAACCTAAATAAATAAAAAAAAAACACTATTAGATGCGTTAAACACTTTTAATTCACCGTAAGCAACTTTTAATTATTTATATGTAATTGGTATTTGGGAAAAGTGTGTTTATTTGAATGTTGCAGATTTGCAACACTATGCACTTTTATGAATTTTTTTTTATGATTGTATATATGATTGTATATTATATGATTGTACATGGTATATAATAAAACATAATTTCAGATGGGAAGGTTGAATGAAAAAAACATTGAAGCGTATTTAGCACAAATTTTGGAGAAAGATCAGAAGATGATATGGATGATCTTGATTAGTTACAAAATTACATTTTTTCTAACGTTTTGGGAAATGAGGAAGATGAAGTTGGTGATGAGGAAGGAGAAGAAGTCACATCTTTAGTGGAAACTCCCCAATATGCAGAGCTTTTACAATTATATCCCTCAACAAGCTAAGCTAGTCGTTGCGGAGGTATGAAGGGACTAATATGGAAGAAAAAAAATTTACTTTTGGACGCAGAACAAACCGTTTTTCATGGTCATCCTACATATCCAGCAGAATTGAAAGGACATGTTGGTACTGGTACGCCTTACAAATTTTTTTCATACTTCTTTACTCTCGAGCTTATTCGCAAAATTGTGGAACAGTTAAATCTTTATGCGTTACAAAACAACATTGACAAGCCTCTCAATATAAATGAAATGGAGCTGAGAAAGTATATATCAATACTAATATATATTTGAAATATATATTAATATAAATTTGAAATATATAAGCGCAACAGTGATGAGCCAGATTTCGGACCTATAGGTAACGGGTTGATTCGTTTAGCCCGCAGTGTTCCCAAAAATATTAACCACATATTGTACTTTGACAATTTTTACACGGCAATACCATTAGTCACCCAATTTGTTAAGCAAGGGATTTATTGTCTGGGTATTGTCCAAACCAATAGACTGGTAAATTGCAATTTCCCGATAAGAAATATATGTTGAAAAAAATTATGCTCGCGGTTTTTATGAAGAGCGGGTGACAGGCTCTGATGGAGTTGAACTAGTAGCTGTTACTTGGAAAGATAATAAAATTGTCACTTTTCTTTCCTCTTGTGTTGGAACAGAACCAGTATCTGATATAGGACGATTTGACAAGGCGCAAAAGAAAAGAATAAATATTCCATGTCCACAAATAATAAAAGATTACAATGCACATATGGGTGGAGTGGACCTTATGGATAGCTTTATTGGAAGATATCGCATTGGCATGAGAAGCAGAATACGTATATTCTACTACATGATTGACATGTGCGTAATAAACTCGTGGCTTGTATATAAAGATCTAAATGGTGTTGCAAATCTGAACTTATGTAAATATAGACTGTAGCTAGGGGAGGTCTTGGGAAATGTTGGACATGCATGCGAAAATCTCAATAAACGGGGGCGACCCAGTGTCGAAAATAGCGTGGAACGTGAACTTCAAGCGAAGAAAAGGCGTGGACCGGCTCATCATGTTCAGCCGAAGGATTTGCGGACGGACAATATTGGGCATTGGCCTCAACCCGTTCCTCGTGGAAGGTGTAAGATGCCTGGATGTGGAGTGTAACTTTGCTTTAATAAAACAAATTATTTTTTTTTAATTAAAAAAGCATAGATGCATAGTGTTGCATATCTGCAACAATACATTTTTTAAATCACATTTATATATTTATTTCAAATCGAAAAAGGATCATGCATTTAAGGGTTAAGAATGACCTTAAGGCGCAAAGGCTGTGGGTCTGCCCAAAATCAACGATATCCCTCTCTTTGCGTGGGCATGTTTTTATGCCTATGTTGGAAACAACAAATCCCAGGAATACTGCCTCCTTTTTAAAGAACCTAGACTTCTCTCTAGTGATTCACATATTTGCCTGGAATAACCTGTCCAAGACACTGCGTAGATACATCAGATGCGTTATCGCATCTGGGGAAAATATGATCACGTCAGCCACATAAACATAACAGCTCCTTCCAATCTTCTTCCGGAGTACGTCATCAATAGCTCTTTGGAAGATACTAGGGGCGTTTTTAAGGCCCATCGGTAAACGGCAATATTCATACTTGCCGTTATTGATTGAAAAGGCAGTTTTCTCCCGGTCCTCCTCTGTGTAAGCGATCTGGTAGAAGCCATTTTTTAAATTAATAGTTGAGAAATATGAAGATTTTCCCAAATTTGCAAGAATAACCGAAGTGGCGGGTATTGGATGTCGTCGCTGATGGTTTTATCATTTAATCGCTTAAAATCCAAAACCAATCGCAGTTTCCTGTCCCCGTTTTCATTTACCCCCTTCTTTGGAGATACCCGAAGGTGTTATTAAAGGGGTACCGAGAAGGTCGTATGACCCCGTACTCGAGCATGCCACGTATTTCCTTATTTACGAATGTGGTGGCGGCAATGGGGTAAGGATGTGATCGGGCGTAAGCTGGATCATAGTCTGTAGTTCGGATGGTTCCAAGGCCGTTTGTATTGAATGCAGACCCTCTCTGGGAACCACAAATACCCCATTCAGACCAATCATGAGTGGCTGGAATCCCGCAGTGGCTTCAGAGGGAATTTCCGTTTGATCGTTGCCGCTGCTATGCAATTCTTCTTCATTCTCGTCTATGACGGAATCTGTGTAATTCACCACTTCACATACAGCGTTTTCATTCCCCGGACATGGCTGAGGGTTCACACGTTTAAGGTGACACTAGCCGAGACGTCCGTTAGCAGATCAAACCCGATTATAGCGTCAAAGGTGTTAAGAGTGGGAAGCATGAAAAAGGTAGATGTCCTTTCCAGCACATTCATTCCACATTTCCTAGTGACATGAACACCCCCACCACAGTTTTGACCCTAAGTTGTTTGATTACCGGCTTTATAAAACGTATAGAAAGTTCATTAAGTTCGGACGTGTTTTTTGCCGCTAAATTTTTGATTGATTTATTCACATACAAAAGTAACAAACAATAGCTAAATAAACTAGCCAAATAAAATTAAACAAAATACACTCAGATAGAGCAAGTGGATATAGACAGAAATCCGTGATCACAAATATAAACATTACACTCTGAAACATTTCAAGAAGCAGAAAGAAGTCCGTACCATGAATACAAGAACAAAAACCACATGTAAAGTCGCTTCGTCTCCGGCTACTCCGCAAACTGTGCCTGGTAAAGAGAACCTGTCGATAGGTGCTGTTATGCAGCAATTACAATGCGGAATGGATAAGCAGAAGGAGAGCATGGTTGCTGAGCTACGTTCTGCATTGACGATGTCAGAAGAACGAGTAATGCAAAAAATTAGTGAAACAGCCGCGGTGATCTCGAACATCAAAGCTTCGCTTCTGCAATTTGAAAAAAGAATTGCTGCTGTTGAGCTGTTCGAAAACAGGACAATGCCGCTATTGCCTGTAACTTACGGTTATGCGGTATCCCATGCAGTCCACAGGAGGATCTACCTGGAATATTTGATACCATATGTACATCAGTTGGTATCACGCCGCCTGTAGTAAGGGCGGCTTATAGAGTGACACGCGTTGACAACAAAAACTCTACCGGTGATCGTGTTATAATGGTAAAACTGGCAACACCCTACGACAAGAACTTCGTATTAAAGTCTATTGCGAACTTTAAACGTGATACACATGGTACCTTACAATTACAGCATGCTGGATTCGACTCTACTGTCCCAATTTATATGAACGAATGTCTCACAAAGGTAAATTATGATATAATGCGTGCGGCAGTCCGCTTGAAAAAGCAAAAATAACTGTTCGCGGTTTTTACTTTGAGGGGCTTGGTTTATGTAAAGAGCACAGAGAGTGAAGGGGCAAAGCACATAGACTCAATTCAGCAGATGAGCAGTTTTTTTCGTGGAGAGGATCAATAGCTCTCACAATTTTTACTGCTGCATAATTGATTTCTCTCAAAAAATTTTTGTAGATGTAAGTTTAAATTGCTGCATTGTTTATTTACTCTTTAATTTGTACTATTTTGAGTGTTTTGATGTAAAATTCATATATATAGTTTTAAGTCAGTCACTAGTTTGCACGGTTATCCACAGTTCGTTGCGCTACTTCAAATTCTTTTGGAAGCTACTCTTGGGCATAGAGATTAACAATAGTGCCGGTATTGCCATGCCTTTACTTGCTTGCTACAAATATGAATGCTTTAATTAAGTCTTCAGTGAATTCCAATGAAACTAACTTTGATATGATTCGTATTCTTAGCCGAATTGAAATGGGAACAAAGATATGTCATATTAATGCACAGAGCTTGGTTAGCAAAATTGATGAATTTAGATACTTGTTTGAGGGGTTAGAGGTAGATCTGATTTGTGTCTCGGAAACTTGGTTTGTGCCATCAATGCAGAACAACTTGTTCAGAGTTAATGGTTACAGGCTGTTTCGATCTGATAGAGTGAGCCATGCTGGGGGGGTAGCTATTTTTGTGCGGGATGACATTGCTTGCCACATCCACAGTAAATCGGGTATAGATAGTGAAATTGAATATGTATTCTTAAGTGTTTGCAATGGTGTTGAGAGTCTACTTGTTGGTTGTGTTTATAGACCAAATTGTAGAATTGATATGCAGTTGTTTCTAGACCATCTTCGGGGGATTTCGTTGAATTTTCAAAGTATTGTGGTTTCAGGGGACTTCAACAGCAATCTCTTGATTGAGAATGGATTGATATCTGAAATGTCTGCATTGGGTTTGGTCTCGGTAAATTTATTGTCACCGACTCATTTTACAAAAACTAACAGTTCACTGTTGGATTTATATTTTGTTGACGATAGAGGGAAGGTTAAACTGCATGAACAGCTCTCAGCCACTTGTTTCTCTAAACATGACTTAATTTTTCTGACAATTGATTTTAAACTTAAAATTACGCCAAATATTATAAGTTATCGTGACTTCAATAATATTGACTACCAACATTTTTGTACTAAGCTCGACAGTGTCGATTGGGATTCAATCCTGCTGATGACCTCAATAAATGACAAAGTGGAGTACCTGCATTCTAACATTAAGAAACTTTTCGATGAATTTGTTCCGGTAAAAGTGCTCTCTATACGCCATGGAGTGCGGCCTTGGATTAACAATAAAATAAAGACATTAATAGACTTACGTGACGCAGCATATAAACGATGGAAACGTTACAAGATACCTCTTTTTCACGAAACATATAGAAACTTTAGAAGACAGGTCATAAAGGAGGTTAGGATTGCTAAATGTAAATATTATGAGGGTAAATTCTCTAATGCTGTAAGTAGCAATCAGACGTGGAGACATATTCGGGGCATTGGCTTGGGGAAGAGCGGTGCACTTCCAAATATTGATTCTGATCTTAACGAGCTGAATCATAGGTTTGTTAACCTCCCGATCGAACCAGTGCATGGGAATAGTTATTTAGATTCTTGCAGTCTTGTGTCTTCTGAGTGTATGTTTGGTTTTGGTGGTGTAGAGGAGTCGGATGTGTTGGAGTGTTTTTTGAGTGTAAAGTCGAATGCTTGTGGTACTGATGAGATTCATCCCATTTTTGTTAAGGCACTTCTTCCTGGGCTGCTTCCGGTCATTACCCATATTTTTAATACAGCGATAATGACATCAACATTTCCAACATGTTGGAAGGTGGCAAAAATTCTGCCCACACCAAAGTCAGACAATGACTATCGACCAATTGCTATTTTGCCATATTTGTCTAAAGTATTTGAATTACTTATGGCTAAACAAATGAGGAAATTTTTATCGGGAAATGGGATTATCACTGAAAGACAATCTGGTTTTACACCAAGGCGGAGCTGCATAACGGCCCTAATTGATGTAGTGGAAGATATTCGGGTGACACTTGACTCTAATAGGATGTGTTTCTTGACACTGTTGGACCATTCTAAAGCGTTTGACTGTGTTGACCATGATATTTTATGTACAAAACTATCGAAAATGTATAACTTCTCACCCACTGCGGTAAAGTTATTAAAATCGTACCTCACAGATAGAACACAGGCGGTTTACCAACCGTGTAGCAGTACTGTTGTGGCATCTAATTTTCTTTCTGTGGCTCGAGGTGTGCCACAGGGCTCCATTTTGGGATCACTTCTCTTTTGCATATACATAAATGACCTGCCGACTGTCTTACAATATTGCAATATTCAAATGTATGCTGATGATGTTCAGATTTACATCAGTTGTACACCGAACGAAGTTGCCGATTGTGTCACCAAAATTAATAAAGACCTGAATAATATATATGTATGGGCAGGAAGGAATGGTTTGTGTTTTAATCCGGCTAAATCTAAGTGTTTGGTGATCTACAAGAAACACATCGTAACCGCGGGCCTCCCTGGGATATTTATGCATTCATCGGCAATTAATTATGTACATGTGATTAAAAATTTGGGGGTCAATTTTTGATGGTGCTCTATCGTGGAATAATCATATTGCAGTAACGGTTGGTAAAGTCTATGGTATGCTACGATCCCTATGGGCTACGCAATATTTTACGCCTTTCAGGATTAGAATCATACTAGCCAAGTCCTACCTTCTCCCAGCTATGTTATATGGTTGTGAAATATTTGGGAATTGTGATGCAGTAAGTAAACGAAAACTCAATGTGTTATTTAACACTATAACGAGGTACATTTATGGTTTAAGTCGAAGAGATCATGTGTCTGGCCGCGCAATAGAACTTTTTCACATCACATTCGATCAGCTTCTTGACACTCGAAGTATTCTATTGTTGCATAAGATTATTTGCACTCGGGAGCCTCCATATTTGTTTAGGCGCCTTAAATTTACTCGCTCTGGCCGTTCTAATCGGCTTGTCCCGTTAAGACATTCCTCACTTATGTCTGATCGTCAATTTTTCGTTAATGCTGTGAGACTTTGGAATTCACTGCCTGTACGGATTCAAGGTATTGGCAATGCTAATCTATTCAAAATTGAGCTTAATAAACACTTCCAGGGGCAATGAATTTATGAGCTGAATTGGGTTGTGCTATGGATTGTGTGTGACCGCGTACACTGTTTATATGTATGCATCCTTTTGTGACTAATAACAAATTTAAAGCCGTACATTTTTATTGATTCAAAGCTGTTTTGTATTGAAAGATGAATTGTTGAAATTCATATTGTAATGTTCTGTTTTTGTACTCTGTGAGCTATTGTATTTTATAGTATAAGTTTAAATTATGTCCGGATTATTGTACTAAATGTATCATTTCATGTTATTGGGACAATCTTACAAGGTTTTGCCTTAATGTCCCAAGGTGAACGTAAATTAATAATAAATAAATAAATAAAATTCCCCGCAGCTCAGGGATATCTCTAATATAATTCTTGGTAGAGCCGGTGTCCACCAAGAACTTTAAACACTGTGATCCTAAGGTCATTTGAAGGTATAGGAGGAGTGACCTCCAATCCCTAAAAAATTCACCACGTCGAAAGCTGTTTCCCCTTAACATCGGTGCCGGTGTCACCCCATACTCGTATGTAGTTTCGGTTGCAACGACGACCTTCACCCCGGAGGCTTCCATTGGCCCAGCCACCCGGAGGAGAATCACTAAACTCAGCATCCATGCGATTGACTCTTGGGTGTTTCGAATCATGTGAAGGTGGTAGCGACAAAGGTTGACTTTTTGTAGCTGGTTCCCTACCTTGAAATTGCTGGCCATCCGAGTACCCTTTCCGCGTATGAGAAGCCCCAAACCGGTTTGCATTAAAGGGATTTCGTAGAAGAGCGTCTATGCCGGGTAGCGTAGATGGTTTATCCCATCGGGGTGGAGTTCTCCGCTGGGCGATGTCCCCAGCCCCAAGCGAGGTGAGTCGGGCTGATACATCCTTCTAGGCTGCTGGTTGATGCTATAATTGAAGGAGCGGTGCATTCCCTGGGGCCCCGGCGGTTCCATGAGTGGTCTACATGGGCTCTGGCTGAGTTTTTTTCTAGTTCCTAGGCCTGAGCGAGGGATGCCGACATATCCGGGGGAGTAGCACAAAGAACCGATGCACTCCTGAGCTCGTTGAGCCCCTAACTGAACACGCTCCTAGCCATGTTCCTATGCTCTTCATTCAGGATTTGCTTCCGCGATACGTCACCAGTATTTTCATGTCGTTCTGCTTGGTTAGAAGGGTGAGTCTCTTTTGAATATCGTCATAATAGTGAGAAACGGATTATCCTCTTTGCTTCAGATTCAGCATTTTTTATTGAAGAGGGTATGAGGGTTTTCTGTCTGCGAGTGTAAAATCCAAATAAGCCAATATTGCGTCAAGATTAGTAGGCGTACTGAATGATGTTAGGAGGGCATCAGCTTCTCCCATTACCTTGCTCCGCATCAGGCCAGATAATGGCTAGGAAGTCTTTCCGAACCCGTTAAAGGGGCGTAAGCGCTAGTGACAGAAGCGTACTGCGTCCTGCTTTCACCAAACTCGCGATGGGATTGAATGTGCACGACTAAATCAAACCCTTCACCCTCTAGATCGAATGTAACATCGCTATAAACCTTGGGTGGTACTGCCGATTGCCCAAGGATCTGCAGTTCTTTTCGAAGTTCGCATATCTCGTTGCGACACTCAGTAAATCGTCGGTTGTTTTTCTTCAGTCAAAGAGGAGAGAACGGTGTTGATCATAGACTCAAATATAACCAAATGTCCGCAGGGCTGGTGCGCTGCTTCGTTATGTGCTAAGCGCACCCTATTATACGATGAATGGTAATAAGGGATTGGGTATTACCGGCCTGAGGAAATCTTAAATTCTCACGAATAATTAAATTTGGATATGACTTGCCTAGAGACCTGACTGAACGTGGCCTGCGGTGCTCTTTCCTTGTCACATCAGAGGTCCTTGGCATGTTAAGCCGTGCACCATCTTTTTCGGATGCTCTCTACTTCGCCAAAAATTTGCTAGAACGTATGGTTGGGCTGTGCGGCGCCTTTTCGGTTGCACCGAGTTTAATAAAAAACCTTGCGAATGGTCATTTTCGGTAGCACTAAAATTTGGATTATATTTATTCTTAATATAAATGTGTGTAAGTCAGTAGTCGTCAATTCAGTGAAAATTAAGATCATTTCTCAGCGAATTTGTTGACAAGCCAAGTTGCCCAAGTTGCTATTGAGTATGTGTGGTTATGCCACCGTAATACTATTTCAGAGGGAGAATTAATGAAACATTTTGACAGATGTTATAGCTATTTCGGACATGCCACTTATCCTCATCAGAGACCTTTCAATGAAAGCTACTCTTTCCCAAGCATTTTCTAATTTTTATTATGTCTCAGAAATCAACAGCATAACAACTATGAATCCTCCCAGGAATCGAACCTGGGCCTTCTGCTGTTGTGATCTGTCCATCCAGACAACTACGCAAACTGCAGGTGTTGAACTGACTGATCAAATTCTGTCCATGTACTGTCTCATTCCACCACACTCTAGCAACTCTGTCTTATTATTACCCCACATATGTTCTGTTAGGTCTCTTTTTCTATTCTATTACATTAAATTGGTGCCATAGTACATAACTTTTTTTGAAAGATCATAACGCTCGTCACGTCAGAGAAGCATTGTTCGAACCCATTTCGTCGATATTCTTTAATCCAGTCACAAAATGTACGGAAATGTTCCAGAGTAATGCTTGAATTTGTACGGATTACTATAATTTGGTTATGATATTGACACGTGATAATATTCCATACCATAAATATATTGTTATGATAAATTCTAAGTTAAGCATTTCGCTTAAGCCCGAATCACAATCACTGAGTATGTGTTTTGCCTCTGTGTGGATTTTAAGCTTTCAATGCATTCAATAACATCATCAAATTCCAATAATATGACCTTCGCTGCATCGATTCTGCGTTCCCACCTTGTGTCTGATAAAGGCTTTATAGAAAGCTTTAATTTACTTTAATTTAAATCCCAGCGTTGACTGGAACTTGAAAATACCAAAGAAATTTTCTGAATAAAGCAAACATTTTCTTTTGCTGCCGTAGAAGAATTGGCTGCATCTGCCAGCAACAAATTCCAACTATGACAGCCGCAAGGTGTAAAAAATGCCTTGGGATTAATATTCAATATTCGAGTCGCAACTTCAATATTTATGCATTTGAGCCATTATCGTATCCTTTGCCACGACAATTTTGAATATCCAATCCATTTCTCCAGCTCTTCTAAAATGGCATTAGTAAGATACCCGCCAGTTGTCTCAGCGACAACAAAAGATCCGATAAAGATTTATTCTATTGTACCGATTGATATATTGCAAAATCTCAAAGTAATTGATAAGGAATATATCTTCAAGTAATGCGCAATTTGCGAGAAGCACTCCGCCAGAAACTCCCGGATTTGTTTCATGATAATGCCCCTGCTCACACATCATTACTTGAATTTTTTGCCAAAAACAACACTGTAATAATGCCGCAGCCACCGTATTCCCCAGACCTGGCCCCCTGTGACTTTTTCTTGTTCCCGAAACTGAAAAGGCCACTGAAAGGACGACGCTATGCCACGATTGTGGAGATAGACAAAAATCGAAGACAAGTTAAAACACGTCCACGCACAATAACTGTCAAAAACTGACTGAACATTCAAATTGGACAAGATTGTCAACATAAGTGAGGATCATGAGTACTAACATAACGCCACAAAAAGATCGAAAATCGAACAGCTGCAGCCCACGAAAATTCAAAATTCGCGATACGTTTTGAACAGACTTCGTACATACCTGCGTTTATATGTACTTTTGAATAAAGGAAAATCTACACTTTATTTTGGCCACAATTGCTGTTGTTTTTGTATTTAAAATCATCGGTTTTTACAGCAGTAGCACGCAGTTTTTAGAAAACATGTCGATGGTTTTGCTTCTCACTGTATGATTTAAACTATTTCCTACCCCTTCCCTAATAAGTAAGTATGTACATATGTACGAGTATGTAGATATACCGTTGTTTTTTATTCACAAACAAAACCGTTTAAAAACAACAAAAAATATATTATTCCTTTTGTATGCCTGCAGGTATTTGAGTCCAAATATACCGGACCGATTAACAATTGCTCTCATTTGTATTTTCAGTGCATTTGGTGAATAAAATTATTGAATGTAGTAAAGCACTTCTGGGATTTTCCCAATCATGCTGCAAAGGTTACATGTTGTGGTGATTCCATGGCTAAAGGGGATACATAAGCCATATATACGCTTCACATACATCCCCCTAAAAGGGATATATAAGGCATGTATACGCTTCAACTACATCCCCCTCAGTTGGAGGAAGGTAAAGGTAGTTTTCATCCCAAAGGCGGGGAAGATTGGGCATGAGTCGCAAAAGATTTTAGACCCATTAGTCTTACGTCGTTTCTTCTCAAAACAATGGAGAGGGCTCTGGAAATCCACCTTAGGCATACAGTGGATCAGTTCCCCCTCTCGAAGTCGCAACACGCATATCTCAGGGGGAAATCTACGGAAACAGCTTTACATGAGGTAATTCGATCAGTAGAAAAGACAATCCACCATAAACAGTACACGTTGGCGGCCTTTCTGGACATAGAAGGGGCTTTTAACAACGTTAGTACCAAAGCAATTCTGGAGTCTCTAACCAGGGTAGGGGTTGAGGAAGTTCTTAGGGACTGGATAGTTACAATGCTTAGGACTAGAGTCATCAAACACGTCAGTAGAGGAACACCACAAGGTGGGATGATTTCACCCCTATTGTGGCTATTGGTAATTGACAACATCCTCGGCATACTAGATTCAATGGGGGTTAAGACGGTAGCATACGCGGCCGATGTAGTGATAGCTGTATCAGGCATGTTCCCCAGTGTAATAAGTGATATTATGCAAAAGGGGCTGGACAAACTAAATTCCTGGGCCACAGGATGTGGACTGGGTGTGAATCCAGAAAAGACATGATACTTTTCACTTACAAGACTGATACTTTTCACTAACAAGACCAAGATTCCGATCTTTAGCTTCCGACACTTAATGGACAACAGCTAAAGCTAGCGGAGAAAGCGAAATACTTGGGAGTTATTCTGGACCCCAAGCTAAATTGGAGAACCAATATAAAGTTACGGGTCAGCCCACGTAGCTTTCTACGCATGCAAGGAAATGTTTGGGAACAAATGGGGACTACGCCCCCATATCACTCACTGGATGTACGAAGCAATCGTGCGTCCAATACTAACTTACGGATCAATAGTCTGGTGGCCAGCTCAAGATAAGGGTTATAAAGTTCAGAGACTCAGTAGGTTTCAAGGAGCAGCTGCCGGTGGCATTGCAAGGAGCCTCAGAACATGTCCGGCGGAGGCACTCAACGTATTGCTACACATCCTCCCTATCGACCTGTACATTAAGAACGTAGCCTGCAACAGTGCGCTAAGGCTAAAAGCGACAAACTGCTGGTCTGAGCGAACGTACGGTCATCGTAAGGTGCTATACACAGTGCCGAGGGAATTAACACAAATTACGACAGATTATATAGTACCACAACTGGACTTCAAAAAAGACTTCAAGGTTAGATTTCCCTCAAGAAAATTGTGGTCGAGAAGGAAACTCCAAATGGAGTACGATATACCCATTTATACGGACGGGTGAAAAATGGACCTGGGCATGGGGCCGGGGGTCTTTTCTCCGCACGCTGACATTAACTACTGTACACGCCTACCCGATACAGCTACGTTTTTTCAGGCGGAAGTACTCGCGATCAGAGAGGCATGTCGACAGATCACCCACCACATTAAAGAAGGGCAGAGGAGCACGGTTGCTATTTTTGTGGACAGCCAGGCTGCCATAAAAGCCCTACAATTAAAAACCATCAACTCTAGACTGGTCAGACAGTGCAGGGAGGAACTTTGGGCGCTAGGTCACCATGCTGACATCACAATCATCTGGGTCCCCGTACAGAGGAATATAGATGGAAATGAGAAGGCTGATGAATTGGCACGCAGAGGAGTCTCCTTCGATCTAACCCATGTGGACCTAGTACCTGTTTCCATGGGTGCGATTAAGAGGGGCATCTATATGCACTGTCTTACCTTAGCGGGCAATAGATGGAGGACACTTACAACATGTAATACATCCCGGGTGACCTGGCCAGTCTTTAACACAGCGACATCTAGGGATCTCATAAATAGGGACCGCAGGGACACCAGCCGCCTCACGGCGGCCTTTACGGGTCATTGGCTCGTGAGAACTCATGCAGAGAAATTGCAGAGACCATACAATACCCATTTTAGAAGTTGTGGAAGCTCAGAAGAGAAGGAAACCTTAATCCATTTTCTTTGCGAATGCCCAGCTCTGGCGGCCGCAAGAAATAGAACACTAGGAAACTATTTCCTAGCGAGATTATCCGATCTCTCGGGTGTAAAACCGAAAGAACTTTGAAGATACCTAAACTCCACAAAGTGGATTTAGTGAAAAAAACAACGTTTTCCCCGGCGTTAGGAGAGGTTGTGGTATCAAAACGTCGCTAAAGCGCTGATTGTGATCCATGTGAGGACTGACTTGGATCAGCCACTCAAACCAACCAACCAACCAACCAAAGCACTTCAGTCTTAAAACAGTATAACAGTAATTTTATTTGAATTAACAAATATATATATATATATATATATATATATATATATATATATATATATATATATATATATATATATATATATATATATATATATATATATATATATATTTTCTGCGTCGTACCTCTTTCATAAGCAACGATTGCTCTTTCATTTGAATATCATTTAGGAATGCTTTCTGATGTGTGTGTTTTTTTTTGGATTAGAGGTACGCACTCCCTAAACTCAAGCGGAAAAGAAAAACAAAAAGATCACCGGGCGCATATAACAATTATAGTGAAGAAATGAAGCATGTAAAAAAATTTTCCGCAATTCGTTATCACATCTTCTAGATGCAACAAAGCTTTTTGCATTCGTATGTAAAAATGCACTTCTTAATATTGAAATATAGAAAACTAAACACGCAAATATTTTAAGAGTGCCTAATAATATATTTAATTACTAATGAGTCAAAGCCAGCTGCATAAACTTTAAAGGCCCCTCTGACCGCGAGGCCGTGTCGCTTCGCCTACGTCGTCCACGTCTTACGCCGACTCTGTATGTACATGTGTTTTTTGTTTCATTTCCCATAATTATTCCTTTTATATTCGCATTGTCGCTACAAAACTCTAAATAAAAGCTTCCACATCACAATTTAACCAAAAAATTACTGTATAAAGCATGCAAAATCTATTGCAATATTGTATTTCACATTTTTTTATATAAATAATGTCATAAAATGCAATAAATATTACAAATTTTTAATATAGAGCACCGATTATCTCATTCCTCAAACATATGTAAATGTGTTCATTTTGGCTCTGTTTCCCTTTTGACGACATGCGCAGAGAGCGGAAATCAGCATTGGCGCAATCTTCTATTCTATTATTCTTGTGTAAAGTATATGAAAATGCCGGCTATTTGCTCGGAGCTACCGGATCTTACCGGAACTCCAGCAGAAAAGCCTTTTCATTATTTTTATCCGCACACATCTGCACACACTGGCAGTCATACTCAAATGATAAAAAATTACATGTAAATTGCCCACAAACGACAACCACAAAATCAAAATGATTTTGACTTACGATGTTCAATCAGTGATCACTGCGATTCATGTACGAGTATGTGTGACATATATATGCACATTTTCTCTCTTTTCCCAGTAAAAAATTTTGGATCGCTCGCACAAAGGAGTAATAACAGAGCGCTCCATTATTACTCCATTTTGAGCATCAATGGATCAAATTGACAGCTCTCATTCACTTTCCTCTGTCACTTCTTTCTCATCTTTGGTTCTTTGCTAATATCTCGCCTCTTCAGTGTTTTGTATTGTTTACCGTTATAAAGTAGTTGCACTTTCGTTGAGAGGCAAGCTATTGCGTAGTTTTTTATGCTTTAGTACTGAAGAAACATCCGATAGAACAAATTCAAGACTTCAAGAAGTGAAAATGTGAAATTAAAATTAAACTCGAAATAACCAGCAAGATGGGAAAGAATTTCGAATTTGTGCCTGTTTATTCAGGAAACACGGGTAAGATGTTTTATTTAATGGAAATTATTGCATTCGAGGTACACATATTACATACATACATTTTAAACTGTCGTAATTGCAAATTTAGTCGATACAACCGAAACGTTGGCGAATATTAAAAGTTAATTGGAACGGGTCCAAGGGAAAGATCGCCCTAAAAAGTTAGAGGCTTTTTAATTACTATTTGTTTCGTAAGATTTTAATTATTTTGAAATATTTTGTGGTGTTTTAAGTACCAATTTTCCACTACTTTACAGAAGCCATGAAGAATACATATACCACCTATCCAGACTATGAGAAATCAATGTGAGCAGCGTTCCGGCAAATCAAAATGGCCTTCTACAGAAAGACGAATGCCCTGAAGCAGCAATAATTAATATTAATTACTTTATTATATTTAAATATTTACGATTTAATACTTTCTCCAATTTTGAAGTGAATTCCCTGTATATAATTTCTTATTTATATGACTAAAATTTGCTAGAATTATGTTCTTTCAATTTTGTATACAGGCATTTAATATACAGAATAAGCAATAATCGTTTCTCGGTTTACTCGCGTACAATGAATAAAAGATCGCTCCAATACTACTCGCGTAGGAATTCAAAAGGAGCGCTCCAATACTACTCGCATAGGAACTCTAACCGAGCGCTCCAATATTACTCGCTTAGGAAGTCAAAACGAGCGCTCCAATACTACTGTCTTCCTATGAAGACAAAACGAGCGCTCGCTTCCAATGACACGCTATATTAAAAAGGAGTGCAAAATACATGAGCTCTACAACAATAGCGAGCAATCAATGCCTCGCATCAAATACTCTCTATAAAGAATATGCGACATCCTCTCAGTTAGTAGAAAATCTTGAAATGTGGCTTTAATTCGGGACTGTCGACTTTTGTTGACAGCTTTTATTAAGAGCTTTGTGTCTTGTGGACTGAACTTATCAAGTGGATTTTAAACCTTCTTCATTTTGATTATTTACATCTTGATCGTTTTCTTATCATTTATTGTGCTTTATATTAATTTCATATGATATGAAAGCAATTAAAGCGCAATTTTATACGTACAAATATATGTATATAAATTACATACGTACATCCAACTAATTCGGTTGGATTTATATTATGGTATATTAATATGCATATATACGAGTACATATATTGAATTGAAATGCTTAATATTTGATTTTTTCATACTTTTACAGAAATTTGGAAAATTTTATAAAAATTTATTTTATTTAAAAAAAAAAAAATTTTTTTATAAACATTTTAAGTATATAGAATTTTGGAATCTTTATATATTTTTAATATATAAATTATATTTCACATACAAAAATGCTTCTTCCTCATATTCTACCAAAAAATCTTTCTATTGATTATATCGGCCACTCATACCAGGCGAACAGAAAGCGAAAACAGCACCACACTTCTCATCAGGAATTGAAAATTAAAATTATTAAATTGTTATGTAATGTGGACAAATCCTCTTTGTATTGGGCATTTCGGTCCCTTCGCAAGTCGCTACCTACTATACTATGCTATACTATATGTACGAGTATATGTATAAATGTATGTGCCTGCTCAGATTTAATGCGAGGGGATTCACTTTTCTTCAGATCTGATATTTTTAAGCACCAATGAAAAGGAATAACTTTTCTTGTGTACGTACGAAGCAATAGGCAGCGCTTTGCAAGCTTGAAGCTTAACTTGCCTCTTCAAAGAACAACGAAATTCTAAATAGACAGTTGCAAAATTCGATCCACATAAGGTAAAAAGCTCTGCAATATCAAAATGTGCCCAGCCCCGAGCCAGCAACACAATTTAGTACTGAAGAGAGGTTGTCGCATATTCTTTATAGAGAGTATTTGGTATAAGTATTTACCATTATTTCATTACTTCCTTCCAATTGTGTGTTTTCTGTTGCTATCACCAAGAAATTGAAAAAAGTACCAAGGTCGACAGAATTCTTGTTCTATAGCGGCAGAATGCGCCTACTTATTATGGATATACTTTGCACGACCTCGAAACGAACATACGGTTGCACACGATGTAATGAATGTTTGAGGATTAATTGAATGCACATCGGATACGTATGTAATTTTTGAAAAAAATTTATGTGGTAAGAAATTACATTGGAAAATATATTCCACAAGCACATACAGCTGGCATTAGCATCTACATTTGAGAAGATGTGACTGCCATGTGAATGGATAATGTGAATAAATAGCGTTCCTTCTGAACATGAATGGCATGAGACTCGCACTAATAGTGTGTATTGGGCCTAAATACCACCACACAATCTTCGATTGAAAATTGGTTCACTGATAATTCTGCTTCGTAATTTAAACCCACCCAGATTATGCAACGGTACACGTTTGGTCATCAAGCTTCAATTTCCGATTCGTTTGGCATTCGCTATGACAATCTCAAGGGTAGACAGTGTCCATTTGCCTGGACTAAGAAAATCCAAAAATACACGACACTACATTAAATTTAAATTTCATCATCAATCATGCTGTAAAAATGTATATATGTGTATATTTTTGTATAACTATTAAGGCTAATATTAACCAATTTAATGATTGTCCCACATGAGCACAGATGTTAAATAAAATAATACTGAAAAAAAACAAAATTATTGCTACAATTTGAAACATAGAAAGCGGTCTGTGGCAGGACAACGTCTGCCCGGGTCTACTAATATATACATATACGACCCACTAGAAAAAGAAGAGGTGTGTTCGTATTGTTGCGGTTATTAACCACAACGGGAGTCCCATGTGCACTTGACGATGAGAATGTTGAGGCACTTTCAAAAGCTGCCACAAGTCCCTACGATCCTATTAAGGCGCTTGTAGCTGCCAGAGAAAGTACTTTTGGTTTTGTCAAATGCAACATCAAAATCACATCATTCAATACAAATACATATTCACATATTGTTTTACAAATATTCCAAAAATCTGGTTTCTCGCGCCAAAAAATTAATTGGCAGTAATTCTCTTGAAGTGCAGTCGCGATCGGACGAAGTTTATATATTTTGCAGGTACTGTGAATGCACATTCAAGGTGGACGCAATCCACTTGAAAACGCAATATCTATTACACTTGGGTTCAGAAAAACAAAGAGCTTCCAGCCGTCCATATCCACCGAAATTACAAATGCGAGTGCCAAAAATCTAAAGCTGACACTTATTCGACGAATTCAGCTACAGCATTTATTGAAGGTGGGATTCCTTTATGGAAACTACCATATCCAAGCATTAAAAAGTTTATTTTACAACAACATAATGATGTTTTACCCATTGTACCCACACTTTACAAAAACATTTACTTCATTTATGAAAATACTTTTAAAATTTTAAAGATTACGCCGGCGATAATCCAATATTCTTAATTGTCGATGAAACTGCAGATGCTTGTAAGCGGTTTGTATTAAATAAATATATTAGTCAGAAGGTTGGATGGAATAGCTACAAATCCGATACTGCTTAGCACTATATTTTTGCAGCAAACTAACAGCACCACTGTGCAACAAGGCGTACACAAGAATGATAGAGTAGAAGATTACGCCAATGCTGGTACGAAAATTTCTTTTCTCTGCGCATCTCGTCACAAGGCACATACGAAATGAGAGAAAAGCCAAAATGCATACATTTTTGTGTAAAAATATGATAATATTTGTTTAATATTAAATATTTTAATATTTATAGCATTTTATGATAATATTTATACACAAATATTTTAATATTTATCACATTTTATAATAATATTTTTGTAAATAAATGTGAAATAATATATTTCAATTCATTTGGCATTAAAATTTTTGTTTTATTCAGTAATTTTTTGGTTAAATTTGTGCCGTGGAAGTTGTTATTTTGTGTTTTGGTGCGACAACACATGTTTTTATGTACTTATTTTATAATTTTAGTTATTTTATTTAGATATTTATGTTCATACTTAGTTACATACACAGATATGCATGCATTTATATATGTAATTAAAAATACTAAGCTAAAAAAATTTTGTTAATTTATATTAAATTCGAAAAGTTTGCTATTGTATTAATACAAAATATTACAGTTGACTATGTTATTATGTTTCCGACTCATTTTGTATGCATTTTGAAGAATGTCTTTATTAAGTTTTCTTATTGTATAGAACATTCTGGCTCGAAAGAATAACTTCTTACCTTTAATGTGGCAATTTATATTGGAAGCTTGCTCTATATGCTTCTTCATTTTTCACATCACAAAATATTTTAAAGTGACGTCACAGCCAATCAGCTGTGAAGAGGTTTTGTCGAGAGAGTAATAGCGGACCTGCGCATGGCGTAATCTTCTAATCTATCATTCTTGAGGCGTACATAAAGCCTGTACAATGTTATATATATATATATATATATATATATATATATATATATATATATATATATATATATATATATATATATATATATATATATATATATATATATATATATATATATATATATATATATATATATATATATATATATATATATATATATATATATATATATATATATATATGTAGAAACGCATATATACCTTTTGAGAAGGTATGGCTTTTGCTAACGGATCAACCTTCGTAGATGTTGAAAGCTGGGTGAGATCTGAAACGAATATTTCCAAATCTAAGACATATAATGTGTGTGGTACATGGACTGAATAGATTTTGTGAATTAATCAAGCACGAAAACGACGGGGTGAATGATTTAATCGCTGGAATGAAACAGTGCATTTTTTCCGAAATGTGCAATTTCCGTTTCCTCCCGATCTGATTGAGATACTTTGGAATAGGTGGCCTACTGCTGCATTTTACTACGCGGAATATTAAATTGTTTGTGCTCGCGTTGCAGTCGGACTCATGGGCAGTTCTACAATTGAAAAAACAATCGAACACACTAACTTGGTCTCAGCCTTGTATACAATATACGAATACAAATTTTTGTCAGAAACAATTACGCGTTTGGAAAAATGAGGATTAACCGCACAACAACAATTAAAGATGTTATCAGCTGCTAAGGAAAAGCTAACGGGCTCTAAGTTATTAAAACTTGAAAAAGTTTTATTGAAAAATCCCGACGTAAAGTTTTTGTACAGTTGCCTGCCATTCGGAAAATTAAATACAAATATGTTCCAATGACTTCAGTAAACGTTGAAAGATCGTTTTCGATTCACCGATACATTTTATCTGATAGACGTCATTCTCTGACTGAGTCAAATTTAGCCATGTTTAATGTCACTCAGTACAATAACTTCCAAAATCATAATTCAGATATAGTAGATGTATTTTTGAATAATTTCGGTTTTTTTCTAATAATTTCGGTGATTTTATTTAACAATATTTAGAGGTTTTAGTAATTAACTACAATCAATTCTTAAATACTAACTGCATAAGTTATGTGGTATCTATCAAGAGTTCGTGCTGTGAGTCAATGACACTTAGGTAGCTTTTTTTTGAGTCCCAATATTCATATTGAAAAAAACCACATCCACTTAACTTTTAGCAGAATCTTATCCCAGATGGGATAGTTAAAATTTCGCTGTTCGGTCTGTTGTTTGTTTCTTTGTTGTTCTTCTGTTTCTTCTAATTTTACTTTTTCGTCTTCTTAAGTTAACTTTTTTGTTCGTTGCTATTGCATTCAATCTACCATTCACCGTTTTCATGGACGTTGGTTTACCTCACACTCTGGCTTCGACGCTGGATAAAGCTCCTTTCGAGTTCATACTGCATAAAGATGGGCCACCAAGATATTCTTGTCTGCCCACTAACGCTTTAATACTTAAAAATATATGTCTATATATATATATATATCAGACATTCCCAATTTTAATTTTTCTCCAATTTATTTCAATCTAAATTTTTTATTTTATAATTTACATTTATTTCATTTTATAATTTTTAAAAAACTTTTATTTTTTTTAAATTGTTAACATAAATGTTTATATATTATTTATACTTATATATAATGCTTATTTAATATATATTAATCAGCATTTATTTTGTGAATTAGTTAATATACCCAAATTCTTTATAAACTTAAAATCATAATAATGTTATATTGTATTTATATTATTTTTACACATTGTTATATATATTTTCTGTCTATACATTCAAAATGTTTATACAAAATTTCAATTGATGTACATTTTACAATAAACGATTTTTACATTCAAAAAATTATCTACAATTGGTTATTTTACAAATTAACTTTTTTCTTTTAATTCTGGCAAATTTTTTTGCCGTTCTGACATAAACGCGAATGAAGAAAAGAAGCCCGATTATGTGAAAGTTTTGCTAATTGTATGGTCCAAGTTTTTCATTGCAGTAACTAACATACATTCCAGGTGCTTTTAATTGTTTATAATTATTTGCTAAGCTCATTTCCCCAAGTCAATTAAAATTTCCGCAATCCGTACTCTAATTTCTTATAACTAAAAACATTTTCAATTTCCCACAATCCGAACTCTAATTTCTAAAACAACAAAAAAAAAAAGAAAAATACACATGTGCATGCTAAAGACTGCATATGTATGTATGTATTGTACGAGTAGGCGCACATTATTGTATGTATGTTTATATATGCTTTATCTACATACTTACATATTCAGTTAACCATTATAATAGTAGATTGCCGACTCGTACCGAATTATACAAATTCAGATACATAAAAAAGAAATGTTAGTCGTATATTTTTAATTTTTATAAATATATTTTTTATTTTGCATGATGCCTTTTATCCCTAATTAGTTTGGTTCCTACTTATTAATCCTATCACTTCCTTTTTCATACACTCTTCGCCTTCCCATCTGTTATATATATTTTTTTTATTAATTTATATTTTATTATATATTTATTTTTTATGAATTTATATATTTCTTCTCTAGAAATACTTACTTATAGAGTGTTTATCCATGCACTAATATCATTTTTCTAAAGTACTTACTTCAATTGCCGGTATGGGAACCATGCTTATTTAGTAATAGTTTAACTTATTAACACGATGTTTTCTTAATCTTACTCTAGTTTTTATTATTTTTGTTTTTTATTAAAATGTACGTTTTGTTCCTTATCTTCTTTACTGGGTCTTCATTAGACTATCGTACCTGCAGTGCATATTTTATATTATGAAATTTTTAATACGACCCAGTTAAATTGGCAGACTTCCGTCGCATTGACTTTGGAAGCTTAACTCGCAACAATGAAGTGAATCACACTTGTGTCAGCGCGTTTTGATTGGCTTGGTGGATATCCGTTACCGTATACGGCCTTATCCACACTGAAGAGCATTTATTCTTTCAGGTCTGATTCTTCATCAGTACCCGGTCACCCACATGAAAAATTTCAGGGTTTACTACCTTGGTGTACGATTCATAAGCTATTTGTTTAGCATTATTTGGTTCTGCTAGTTAGAGGAGGTTTTAAAATAGATGTATTTTGTGATAAAAATACAGTGCACCCCCCTTAACTCTACCTATCGGTATTCCTCAACTCACTTAACTTCTCAAAATAACTGAAAACACAAAATTCTGTTAATAATTTCTCATTGTCAATGATCCCTCAAGATCCACAAGTCGAAATATTGCAGTTGCGTTTAAGAAAAAAGATTAATTCGACAAAATAAAAAAGACACACTACCTCTGTTTAATGAAAAGCATAAAGCCGTTGAATTAATTCGTTTAGCTGCATTTTTGAACTATTTTGAAGATTTTTCTGAGATTATTCAAACTGTTGTTATATGTAAGAATACTGTAAAAAGGTTTAATTCTCCTTTGACCGGGAATTTCTAAATCTTGGCCACCTTCTGTTCCAAATTCTAATTTTTTAGTGTCCCCTGTGCACTTTCATTCGTTCATGGCCACACTTAAATATGCTCACAGAGGGGTGCTCCTGGGGCCGTCGGACCCCTTTTTAATATAAATGAATTTTTATTAATTATTTTAGTTCTTAGTAGTATAATATTACGGCAAAAAACCAAATAATTATTTTTCTACATCTTATGATTACTATGGTGCCTTTACAGTGAACAGAAGTGTAAATAGAAAGAAATTGGATCAGATTTTACATTAAGAATAGTTATAACTAGCTGACCCCGCAGGCGTTGCCCTGCTTGAAATTATGTGTTTTGAAAAGAAAAGAAAGTATATTTATTTTGTTTTGAAAATCATTTATTTGCAATTTTTCTACATTTTTTTTAAATGTAACGCAGCTTGATAAACAAAATTTTTTGTTTTCTGTTCCGGTGCGTAAATGTACAGAGAAGATGGTTTTCCAACTCGTGAACACGCCACGTATAGCTGGCCGTGTGAAAAACATGGCATTTCCAGATTTATGCCACACACTTCCAGCGACTGTCCTTGTGACCTGTTGATTGTCATCGCAAATGCAAGTTTCACTGGAAACTGAATACGTTTGAACTGAAATGGCAAATCGTTGAAACTCAAAGGAATTCGTGGAATCAAGCATTCTGCCCCCTTGTAAGTCCCTTTCAAAATTCTTGCAACTATCACATTATTCGATAGCTGCGTCACAATCAGTCGGGTTCCATTACACAGTTTCGGCGCATGAAGATTGCGAAGCATAATAATGGCAGATTTGAGACGCAAATGATGCGGCGGCATGCCAGGCAAATCCAAAGAATTTTGAAATTCCACTGGATAATTCACGGCTTCGTCTTCATTTTCAACACGATCGATCGATTTGTATGAGCGCAAATCTCCCGGAATTTGACTTTGAATCGTCCAGTTTAAGTCATTAACATCGGTATTTTTGGCAGCTAAAATTGCGCGTGCACTCAACCAATCGTAGTTACGATAATTTTGGCCAATGTTCGGATAAACATTCGTGATGAGTTCAGCTTTCGTTGAAGTGAATTGACAAATGACAGGTGGAATTGATATCAAACCACTGGAAGTATCAACCGGAATTTGCCCATTTCCAATTCTTAGCTGTTCTTTAGAGAAAACTTCTGCGGTGCTATCCTGTTGCAGGAACACTCGCATATTCATAGTCAATCGTATGGTTTCCACGTACCGCCACAAATACGATGACTTGAGATTTGCGCCACTAAAGCGACGATTATTATTCCGCAGATCTTTCATTGTTCTGTTAAGTGCTTCTAGAGACCGTTTGTGAGCCATTGTGCATTCATCCCATACTATCAGTTTACAATTTTTCAACACTTTTGCCATAGCTGATTGCTTTGAAATGTTGCAAACAGGTGTTTCATTGATTTGCATGTTTAACGGAAGCTTCAGTGCCGAATGTGCCGTTCTTCCACCTTCTAGTAGAGTTGCTGCAATCCCAGTAGATGCGAGAGCCAACGCAATGCCATTTTGAGATCGTATTGTTGCCAAAATTAATGATATCAGGAACGTTTTCCCAGTTCCGCCGGGCGCATCAAGAAAAAATAGTCCACCGTTTCCATTATTGACAGCCTTCATCAATTCATCATACGCACTCTTTTGCTGCTCATTCAATAATGGAACATTTCTTTGTACTTGTTGTTCCAAAGTTATTCTGTCGCATGCACGCACACGTTCCAATTCACGATTCAGTACAACTCTGATTTAACGATATGGCGCTTGCATATGAATTTCAGTCAATAGTTTACCACTCATAAGCAAACACAAATCTTCAATCAACACCAATGCTTCATTGTAGATGTCATCGTTCATTTGCAATTCTGAATTCCATGTTGCCACTCGAATACGATGTAAAATGTCTTCGGCAATGTAATTTTTGAACGTATCCCTTAATTGACGCGGATTTGAAGGCTGACATGTCGAAATGATCATCGCGAAAAGTGTGGCAATGGCATGCGACGTAGCTATCGCATCGTCCATTGTTTGATTCTAGTGATTATCATGTTCCAGCAATTGTAATTGCTGGCATGCTTCTCAAAAAGTTGCAATATTGTTGCTGGTGGTGTTTCCGCTTGCTGTACTGCATTCTCTGGGTTGAAATACACTCTTTGGCCATTCTCCAAATGAACTGCGAGATGCACAAAAGTCGGTATACGCTCATGAATGACAAAAGAAAATATTCTCCAAAGCGCTTCATTGCAGGTCACGTATTGACCCATTTGATACTTGCTGATCTCGTCTAGTTCAAGGCCAATAACCGCCATGTCGCTTCCTTTGGTGACGTACTTGCAAACGTATTTGATCGATTTCACAGAACTGCAATACACAACATTGATATGAGTTTTGAATTTCTTAGACAATATTGGCGAATATGGTACGATCCATGTTTTGTCAACTTCGATATTCACTCCTCTAAATTGAATCCTGAATGTTCTGCAATTGTTGTCTGATGAGCGACGCCGATAGAGTGGATATCCATCATTTCCAGTTTGCGTTTCCGAAAGAAAAGCACGTGGATAGTGTTTCGTGCATTTAATGTCAGACATACAAACCGAAGTGGGATTTGTAGTGTCCGCAAGGTCCATGAACCATATTGGTTTTCACCACTTCGTATAATTCTGGATCTATCTCTGGATCAGGAATTTCCGCAGAAATTATGTCATCAATTTGATCTGGTGTAATTTTGTCCACCAACCAAAGAATAATGTGTGCAAACCTCTTTTTTGCCACTCAACAGAGTACATCCAGCATCTAACAGCACCATATATACATTGCTTCACGATAAAGTCCATCAAATATCGTAGCTGTTGTTTGAAAACTCGTGCTGTGACATCGTGACGATCGCTTGCTGATTGACCGCGATTCAATAATTCCGTTATCTGTGGGCATTTTGGATTGCAAGTGAATGTAACAAACAAATCCGGCCGTCCATAATTCCGCACGTATGTCATCGCATCCTGCGAGTACTCGTGCATGTGCCTTGGGCTGCCAATGTATGTTGATGGCAAAATCGTGAGTCGGCCAAGGTTTGTCACATCTTCATCGCTATTGACCGCATCTCGCAAGTGAATATACTCGTCAGATCGAAGCTTGGTCTGATTAAAGCGAATAAAATTGAGTCGTTATGTCTCCATCGTCACGTACACATCAACTGCATACTGTTGAAATAATCGGCGATATCTCAAAAGATGGTTATCAATTCCTTCGCGAATCATCAATCGATACGCGTAAAAGTTCATTGCACTGACCTTCTTTTTTGTATCGACACCTAAAAGTTAACAAAAAATGAAGTTACAATCAAGAGTGTTAGTTTTTCTTTTACTAACGATTGGTAGGATTGATCATGTTGTATCTCAAGTGATATCCATCTTCACCACGGCAGAACATAAGCGGATATTGTAGTGATCGATGAGTTTCACTGATTCGCTCTAATGCATCTCCAGCTCGACTTTTAATAACAATATCACGGGATTCTAAATTATCGCCAACAGCAACAATTGATATTTCATCGGCCGTCGGGGCATTATATTGCAGTTCATGAGTGACTGCTGGTCGTTTGTCCGCTTTTATGACGATTCTGTGATCATCAGATGGCATCCTTTCTAACGAAGTTTTGAATAATCGAATTAGTTCGTTGTGTTCATGCAACATTTCTTGCAATTGCTGCACAATTTCTCTTTTCGTCGCATTGAAAATTGCACAACGTCGATTCACTTCTTCATTTGAATCTCCAAGGAAATATATTTGGAGATATTTGTGATCTTGATCAGGATGCGGCAACAGCGATCCAGCAAGATACTAAATTTGCCCGTGAATCTGTATAGTTGCAGACAAATATGTTAATTTCTGTATTTTATTGGCGAGATAATAAGTGTTAGATTGTTGGTGAACTAACCTTGAATGTGAGATTGTAATTATGTTCATTCACAATTTCTCCACTAAACGACGTCATTTGAAAACAATCGTTACACATCTTTGAATTTTGTAAAAGATGATTCGAATTTGGTGATTCACCGTAAAGCAACGACCGCAATGGCTCTGGTGGAGGAAGTAACTCTGGTAATTTCACTTTTCCGCTTGCGCAACACAATCCGGCCGGTTGTTTTGGAAATTTCAGTGCATCGCAATGCAGGCAAACGACAGACATCGAAACAAATCGAACTGATTCGTGCGCACCGTATTCAATGTCCGGCTCATATCGAAAGGCTGCACGTTCGATATTTAAATTAGGCAATCGTTGTTGTTGCTGGCGTTGTCGGTGAGCAGCCAAACGTTGTTCTCTTGCTTCATGAATTTCCTGAGCACGAACTTGCCTTCTTCTCAATCGTTGTTGTTCATTGTAAGCTTCGTGAGCCTCTTGTGATTGTCGCGCACGATGTTCAATCATTCCGATTCGAGCAGATTCCCTTGCAGTAGCATTTTCCTCTTCCGTACGAGGTGCTGTATAATTACGTTGGTTTGTTGTACGTCGGGAACGCCGACCTATATTAGCGCGACCTCTTTGTGGCATCGTAACAATGTTCAATCTGTAATTGATCACTTTGTATGAAACACACATAAAGTTTTCACGGAATAACTTTCAATAATTTACCTTTTGAATAGCCGAAATAAAGAAAGCAAATGACCGAAATTGAACGATTGAAATAATTTACAAATCAGCTGAAGAAATAACACAAATAAATTCCAATGGAAATGAGGTTAGGTATTCACCAACAAACGAAAGTAATGAACTCACTTTTTTTGTTTGAAATGTCAATAATTTCACTCAAAAACTGATGATCCACAGATTTAAAATCAAATATTTCGTGAATGTAAACAATTAAACAATTTAATGTAATGAATTTAACTCGAGAAATCAATTAAAATTTGGAAAAATGTCAGAAAGTCAATTGACCGTGTCCGCACTGTTCGAATAAACAAATCAGAAAGAACAAACAATATAAGCAGCTGTCAAAATAAATGAGCGTCTACAGCTCCATCTGTTGAGTTATTGGAGTATCAGTCAGTGCTTACAACACCAATATGAAACTAAATGTGCGCGTGCAACACCACGCACATACAAAAAAATGAGAACAAAAAGTGAGATTAGGTATTTCTAATTTTCGAATTTTCCGAACTTTCCGACTTTTCCGAATGTTTTGAGATCGATAGATTTGCAAGAAACAATTGGAAAAAAAATTTGATAGAAACAAATTTTTGTATGGAAAAAAGTCCTTTTTGGAATTTTTAAATTTTCCGACTTTTCTTCAGGAAAAGTATAAGGTTTTTTTTATTTCTAAACCTTCCCAGATCCACAACGAACAACCTCTAAAAATACCATCAAGATTGGTCCAGCCGTTCTCGAGTCTTAGCGTCACTAACAAACAAACATTCATTTTTATATATATAGATTTATTAAAAGAACTTGTGTTTTCAACTCCAAATTAAATAATTTTTTGTTTTACTTATTATCACCTTTTCTTTTTAGAAGTTTCGCAGTTCTTTTTAAAATACAAATGAAGTGACCCCCTAAAAGTTTAATTTAAACGTAGCCCTGATTTCTTCTGATTTTTTTCTCCGAATATTCTCTATTTTAGAGAACATCCCAGCAGCCAACTACTAAAAATACTAGTAAAACTCATATTATATGTAAAATTCATATATACTATTATGTGTACTTGACATGTAAAATAATTTTTATGCATAAATGAGGAGTGTATTAATTCAGCATGTTCATTCATGGTGCCGCATTTCCACTTTTCTTTGCGGACACTTTACGGATATTTTAAAACACGCGTTAACTTGAAGATGTTACCCTAAAATCAGGAATTACAAAAATTGGTTGAAATTATAAAAATAACTGTTTTTCTTCAAATTCCAATGTTTGACTTTACTTCCTTTTTTATTAAATTGACAAGAAAGGAAAAATTTAGTATACACGGCAATGAAGTGCCATATAAGTCTATAACTGGTTAAGTTATAGATAAGTTTTGAACTAGTAAATTAACCACTTGATTTTTTACTATTAAATTTAGTAGTATATTTTGAAGACTGCCTATAATTTTCACTACAGGGATATGGAATATTTTTACAACAAACACAATAAATTCACAAACACTATACGTGTGACCAAAAAAAAATGGTCGAAACGGTAAATAAAAATGCAGGGAATTGAATGTCTTTTCTTGTTCATCTTTGCTTTTACATAAATTTTTTTTATCTCTCTTAAAGTAACGAGTCAAGGGTTGCATTTGGAGAAATGTATGTAACTTATATACGAGTATATGCATATGTACATAAATAATAATAAATGATTACATACTATTAACATACAAACATAGCATACTAGCCCAAGCACACGCTCTCTTTGCATATAGATATGAATATAACATTATATAAACTGTTAACATACATTCTACAATACTATATAAAGAAGAAATATTAATATTAAACTGAACGCCGGGTCGCAATAAAATACGAGGTCTGTTCAAAAAGTATAGCGAATTTTGAATTTTCGTGGGCAACGGATGTTCGATTTTCGATCTTTTTGTGGCGTTATGTTGGTACTCATGACCCTCACTTATGTTGACAATCTGGGCCATTTGGAATGTAAAGTCAGTTTTTGACAGCTATTGTGCGTGGACGTGTTTTAGCTTGTCTTCGATTTTTGTCTAAATAATTTAACACATTTAACACATTTTAATTTAACACATTTTAATTTAACACAATTTAACACAATAAATTCATATACACTATACGTGTGACCAATTTAATGTCTTTTCTTATTCTTATTTGCTATTATATTTGAATATGCCCATGACGTATCGTGAATGTGCCGGTTCATACTCGCGTTTGCTGTGTAAGGACTATTACGATTAACGCTTAATTTATTTTGTTTTGTACTTGAAGTAAGCACTGTGATCCATTTAGGGTTTAATTTTTTATAATTCGTTCCCTTCACTTATATTTAAACTTTTCTTAGTTCAGTTAAAAAACTAAACGTGATATGAATTTTCAGCATTATACAAAATAATTAACAAAATATGTAAAAAAAAATTAAAAACACGTCCGCCACATTCGGTGCTCTCATAATAAAGTTATAATAAATTAAATTTTAATTAATTTATAAAAAATTATTCTTCTTCTTTGCCTACCAGACTTTTTTATTCATACAATCAGCACAAACACAGTGTCATAGATAGTAATCTATGACAGTGTAGCACTGTATGTCCTGTCGGGATAGAAAATGGAACATTTTCGCAGAAGAAATCACAGCCCTGACGCAGGGTTGCACAGGAACACAAAATCTACGACCTGTAAGGCAAGAGTAACATTTTTTCGTGGAAAAGAAAACGCTATTAGTATACTGTTTTTACCTTTTTTAAAGATAAAAGGTATAAAAATGTAATTGCCGATTCACTTTCTTTGCACACGAATTATTGAATGAAAGAATTGCGAATGGATTCTCTCTCGCCCTCATGAACAACACAGAGAAAATTATAGAGAAAAATGTCATGTTTGCAGTAAGATTTTAGATAGAGATAGCAGGGGAGCTGATCATGGTCTTCTAACTGGTAAAACCAGCGGACCAGTACAGTGAGTTTCTAATTGAAACTATTATATACCAAACTAAATTCTAATAATTATGCATAATTTTTCCGTTTATGAATGCAATTTATTTGTATAGGCTCTGGGAGAACATCCAGGTGATATTTAAATTATACCTCTCTATAAGGAAATTTACATTTCGGTCATTAAAATTATTCTAATTGGAAAATACCATATATTAAGGTTACTGTTTCTTGACTCTTTTCCGTTTCTGAAATCAAGTTTAGTTAGTTTATCTAGTTATTTACACGATGATAATAATAATAATGATTTTAAAATATTAAACTTACGGCTCTATTCTATCAAAATTCACTATTTGTAAACGTGAAAAATATTGAATGCAAATTTGTAAATTAAAAGTTTCTGCCGTATTCTCGCAAAACATTTACAAGTGAAAAGCTCCAAAAGCTCAATCTAAATGAGCTGAAAGCTACTTAGAGAGAAGCAGCCGCTTTGAGTGAAGAGCCCTAATATTTCAATTTAAAGAAAAGAAAAATATAGTTAAAAATAATAATATAAATATATACATAAATTATAAAAATTTAAGATTTTTATATAAACTAAATATAAAAAAAATTAAATTTGTTCGAGGAACTCAAGAGCAGCTACGTTGCTGTGCATTTTTGTCGCCACAGGGCAATGAGTTGAAATTGCGTGGCTGACTATGGCATAATTATTTAACTGAACGGCCGAAGTTGATCGGCAATGCAAGAGCAAAACTTGTAGACACAAATTCTGGTTCTTCTTTTTGTTACGAGTTCCATATGTACATGTGTATTTATTATTATGTGCGAATGTTTGTATGCTGAAGACGAGGCATTAGCAAAGACAATATATTCACAGCGGACCGGTTGTAGTGTGAACTGGTGTGTACAAGTTAAATACTTCGTTAGGAGCCTGTTTGGTTCGGTATACAGATGTACCGTACTCCAAACGCTACAACTAACTTGGTATGTTTATTTTATGGAATCGACACTATATGCCGGTTACAAGTCGGACGGACGACAACCCTTCTTCCTATAATTCGATGCCTCTATGTGGGATCTTTCGTTATGGGAAGGGTGTGCTATTAGAGAGCGCACTGATTTTATAGTGCAAACCTTTCGCGACACTGTTGCTGCAACCAACCGCCTAGCGCAACTTGTCGGTGAGCAGCGATAACCGATGTATTCAACGTGGTATGGTCGTTGGCAATTATAGTTGGTCAGCTATCTAGAACGCAGCAGCAATACAGCAACTGGTGATTGGGAGGACAGCAATTTTGCTTAATAACACAATATGGCGAGATATGTTTAAGGTCTCAGTTAATAGTTTAAATGCAAGCAGCCTGCTTAATAGCACAACATGCGCGAATCACAAGTTTATTTTAATTTTCAGTTAATAGTTTAAATACAAGCAGCTTGCTTAATAACACAATATGGCGAGATATGTTTAAGGCTTCAGTTAATAGTTCAAATGCAAGCAGCCTGCCCAATAGCACAATATGCGCGAATAACAAGTCTATTTCAATCTTCAGCTAATAGTCTTAATACAAGCAGTTTGCTTAATAACACAATATGCGCGAGTTATGTATTGGAAAAGAGAGCCACCATTCGACTTCACAATTTGTTTTTGAATGAATCTAAATTTTAGTTTACATGTATTTATATCTTCAAATATCGCTACTTTAGTACTGAATTTCATGAGAAATGAAGCAAGCATGTTTTTAATGCGATTTCAAATTAATATGAACTTAAAGATTTTCATAAGAATTGAACTCAACTTGATAGGATCATTTTCATGGGAATTCAAGTAAACATGAATTTGAAGATTTTCATAAGAATTTAAATATTAAATATCTTATATAATTATCTTAATAAGAATTGGAATTTGATTTTGTTGTTGTTGTGGGGTTAAGTAGTTGCGTTTGGCCGACACGTGTGTGTCGCTAACTTACATGCATTTTGAGTGGCTTATTATGCTACAATTTAGTTGACCATTTCCATATCGGTACACTATTCCCCTCTGATTTTCCGGTCCACCTAATTACGATATTCTAAGGTTCATATATACTTTGAGGATGCTAAATATAGATTTTGCAATTTGTTTAACTTGGCTTTGTGATCATTTCTGTTATCGATATGCTTTGTATCAAATATTTCAAATGTTTTAACCATTCAATTGCATGTTTCATTTCGAAACAGGTATTTTGTTCTTGGAGATGTTTTTTTTATGGCAAAACGGTTCTTGATGTTGGTTTATTAAATTATTTCCTAGATTCATTAAACCAAATTTATTGTTGGCGATTATGGGAAATTTCCCAAGTCACATGCTATGGACGGTGTACAATTGGACACACATGTGGATTAGGCCTATTGGGTATACCACATTAAAAAAAAACGCGCCACTTACTCTACATCAGTGGTGGTGTAGAAAAGAGTCTCTACAAATTTAGATTATGCAACTATAATATTTTAAAATAATAATTTCCTTTAAACAATGCATGAATTGCACTTAATTAATATATGTAGCAAAAAGAATAATAAAAATATACTATATAGCTGGAGCAAATAGTACACTACTATTTCAAAAATGTATAAAATATTCAAAAGTAAAATATTTTCTATGCATACATATTTATTTTATATTATCTAATATACACACATCTTGACATGGCAAAACTTTTTTATACGCAAAATCGCAAATGACTTATTTTAAGCCCCACTTTCCATATAAAAAAGCTTTGACATATAGAAAATTCATTCTTCTGCATTTTGTCTCAAGGCACACAAATCATAAAATAAAAATTTGATTTCAATGAGTTAAAATTGCGTGGCTACCTATGGAGAAATTATCAACTCAACACCCGAAGTGTAGATACACGTTCTGGGTTTTGCATTATACATGTGCGTGTGTGGGAATGTTTCTATGCTTGCTTGCAAGTTTATTACCAACATTAGCATTAGCTTTATACCAACAACGGGCCGGTTGTAGTGTGTACTGTTGTGTACATGCATTTTGAGTGGCTGTAGAAAAAGAAACAATCAGCCAAGTCGACTTTGTTAACGCCTGCACACATGTTATTCAGATATGTATATAATTATGCAAATGTTCTTATTCGGCAGGGTATAATATTAAATGTATTCACGAACAGAATTCATTTTATTTCAAATAAAAATTTGTAAAAATTCCAACAAATTTTAAACTAATTTTGAAATTAATGCACTGTACAATATATATTTATATATATATATATATATATATATATATATATATATATATATATATATATATATATATATATATATATATAATATATATTTATATATTTATATATTTATATATATATATATATAAATATATATATATATATATATATATATATATATATATATATATATATATATATATATATATAAATATATATATATATATATATATATATATATATATATATGTATATATATATATATATATATATATATATATATATATATATATATATATATATTTGGGTTACGCTCGGGTGTAGCGTATCCAATAATATAAGAGAAAGAAATAAAATGAAATTCTTATTTTAATTTATTAAATTTAAAATATACTACGACGTATTTGTTGTATCGTATACATAATATAAACTTCGTTTCTGCAAATTTCTAGGAATTTTGTTAAGTCCAGCATTTAATATAAACTTTAATTTCACAAAACGCTCTATAACACTCCACACTTGTAGTGTACCATACAAGTGTACACTGACGACCACACATCGTCATAAGCACAGCAGCAAGTCGCATATGCAAACAAACTGACAATAGCGCAGCGTGCGCAATTGCACTCAATGTCCAAATACGCTAGGCCAGCGTTTTGGGGGTGAAATAACGCACACTGCATATATTGCAGCGCATGCATGTTAGACAGTGCAGTGACTTTTAGCCCTGTACTTGCACTCAAAATAATTAACATAAACAAAGACGATGATTCGTCAATGAATAATATCGGTAATCCGATACTTGAGACAAATTTCGGGAATATGATTTGTAACTAGTGTAAATAAGATAGATACATTTTATATTAGTTAGAATAAGAAAACAATAACAATTGAATGATATAAAAAGGCCAGCGAGCCACCAAATAAACCAGAATTAATCTGAACTTCTAAAACTGCAATCCTGCATTAGATTTCCTATTTCTTCTCTCGTGCTCTGGACTAGGCATAGTTACAGAACAGCACAAACAATAGCTTGGCCAACGGCACACTCTGCCGGTCAAAAACTCTGCTGAGGGCGACATTCCGCTTCGCACTAGGTTTCTGTATATAATTGCATTCATACGTTGTGTGAAATCTGCAATCGATGCGTAAGCCGATCTTGCAAGGCCAACGCAGTTGATGTTCAATCAACTCTTACTACACACGTAGATTTCCCCTACATGGCGATCCTGCAACCGTTCCTGCAACCGTTCCTGCAACCGATCCTGCAACCGTTCCTGCAACCGTTATATAATCCTGCAACCGTTCCTGCAACCGTTCTATAGTCCTGCAACCGTTCCTGCAACCGTTCCTGCAACCGATCCTGCAACCGATCCTGCAACCGTTCCTGCAACCGTTCCTGCAACCGTTCCTGCAACCATTCTATAATCCTGCAACCGTTCCTGCAACCGTTCTACAACCCGAAAGGCAGCCTATAATTCTGCAATCAATGAATAGCCTGAAGAAGATCCTGAAAATTATCCAGAAATGGTGGACCAATATTCCTGCATATGTAAGAATACGTGCCGACTACCATGCATTTCCAGCTTATGTTCCACCAAATATTATTAGTTGTGACCCGCAATCGAAGAGTACAAGAGGCGACAAATTAAAAAGTAGGAGCAACTGACACAGCCAATTTGGCTCAAGAATTGGAAAAATGACGAAGGAGAGAGCAAAGAAGAAGTCAAGGAGAAAAAGAAGCATATAGAGAAGAAGCAACAGATAGAAATGAAGACGAAGATAGAAAACAAGACGCAGTGATAAAATGATTTGAGAAAAAGGAAGAAGAATAGAGAAGACAAACAATCATATTAAAGTACGGCTACTACGAGTAATTGAATTAAAATTTCATATTGATTTATAATGTTAATCAACAATTTGATGTTTGCTTTAAAATATAAACATTTTATTTTGCTAAAATTACTTATATTACGTATTAGTAATAATTCATATTTTTATGATACAAAAGCATTAGAAAAGTAAAAATTATAAAATTAATATAACTCCAACTTCCCAAAAATGTACTGCGGAAATAGCAAAAATAGATTAAAAATGATAATGGGGACGTAAACAAAAAAAAAAAAAAAAAAAAAAATCTTTATGTAAAATCAGATTAAAATAAAATAAATCTTGAGCTTAATTTTTAAGAATTAAAAAACAATTTTATGGCAAAACACCAGTATACTCGTATATAACTAAAAATAAAAAATTATAGATTACCACAAACTCATACATAAATAGTAAATGAACAAGTATAGAAAATGCTACATGAAAACATCATTGAACCTTCAGTCAGCCCATACAATGCTCCACTCCTTTTGGTTCCCAAAAGAACAAAAAGAAAAAGAGACTTGTAATGGACTTTAGAAAACTGAACAACAAGATAATCAATGACAAATTTCCACTAACTCAACTAGAAGACATTCTAGACAAGCTAGGAGGAGCAAAATGGTTTTCAACTCCAGATATGACCAGTTCATTCCACCAAATAGAACTTGACAAACCATCAAGACCACTTACTTAATTTTTAATAAATAGTGTAAAAACAATTTACAACAATTTTATATTTAAGTTTTGAATTGAAAATATGTTTAGATAAACCAGTAACTAAAAAGCAATTTTTACAATTTATATGGTTAAAAATTTATAGTTGCAACTAACCATTAGTATCACTTTTAACAATGACAAAATACCATTTTGATTTTAACATACTATAAAAAAAAGGATAAAATGAATTCGAACAAAGACGCGTTATCAAAAATACAATTAAACTCCAGCATACTCAAGAATATGATACCAATGAATATTGATGAAAATCGCTAATAATTACAAGGGGCATGTCTAAAGCGTAAAAGTTAAGAGAGGAAATAGAGAACTGTATATCTCGGCAGAAGTCTGATCAACTTCAAATTTGGGATTGCACATCTATAAATGACGTCAAATATAAGAGGAAATAAAAGAATTAATAATGGCAAATGAAAGAAAAGAAAGTGCACAAGAAAAATTGGGTATAAAGAAATCCACGTGAGATGTAGTGATAATTCGGCGAATCAAGATTCGAACCAGAAGAAGCTATCATCAAATATAAATAAAAGATACAGTGATAAATCAGCGAAACAAGATTCGATACTGAAGAAACTGATATCAAGAAGGAATAATGAAGATATAAAGCATGCAGGAATCAATGATAAATCAGCGAGACTAGACTCGATTCTGAGGAAATTGATATCCAAAACGAAGAAAGAAAAGATAATGAATAAGCTAAATACATATATATAGCAAACAATGATGAAATATTTAAAATATGTGCCAAAGAAGAATTTAAAGAAATGAATCCGCAAATAAAAATAATGAATGAAAATCCTCAAATTAAAAATTATGACATATGCCGCCCCAGAAAGAGAATTTAAATGAATATAAACTGATAGATGAGTATCATAATGCACCACATGGAGGTCATTTAACAATTAGAAAAATCCTGATTAAAAAAAAATAAAAAATAAGTAAATAAATTAAAACAGATATATATATTTAAAAATATGAATAAAGTGGTAAAAGAATTGATTACGAACTATGACTTATGTGTACAACACAAACAAACAACACACACAAAAGAACCACTTACAATATCAGACACCCCTAATAACAGCTTTGAAGTAATATTCATCGACTCCGTGGGACCACTTAAAATTTTAAACGAAAACTGACCATGCAGTGCGAGCTGACAAAATTTGTAATCGCACACCAAATGATAACAAAAGATGCACACACAACAGCCAAGACAGTCGTTGAACAATTCATTCTAAAATACGGATACTTTAAAATACTTAAATCTGACAACGGGACAGAATTTACAAACGAGCTAATGGCAAACATATGTGCACTGCTGAAAATACAACAAATATTTTCCACAAAGTACCAGCACGAAACAACTAGATATTGGAGTTGAATCTTGCAACCACACTTTCCAATTAGTAAACAAAACAAATGCTAATAATAAAAGCAAAACAAAAACGTACACTAACCGATTCAAAAACTAATACAAATACACTTAATGTAGAAATAGGAGATTTAGTTCTATTAAAAGTAGAAAATAGAAAAAAGAATGTGAATCCATATAAAGGACCATATAAAATACTAGATAAGTTAGGAGTAAATTCATTAATAGAATATAATGGTACACCTAAGAAAGTACATAATAATCAATTAAAACCATACAATGTAATTTAAATTTATAATTAAAACTATCACAATATATAAGCAAAACAATGTAATTAATAATCATAAAAATATGTAAACTGCATAATTTGTAATTTTAAAACGCTACTATGTAACATTAATAATAAGAAACAATTAATATGTAAATCATCTAACATAAGACAATTGTAATACAACGCAAACCATATTTCCAGAAAAATTATTTGCTAACACCCCTAATTTTTCTCTTAAGGGTGAGGGTGTAGTGTACCATACAAGTGTACACTGACGACCACACATCGTCATAAGCACAGCAGCAAGTCGCATATGCAAACAAACTGACAATAGCGCAGCGTGCGCAATTGCACTCAATGTCCAAATACGCTAGGCCAGCGTTTTGGGGGTGAAATAACGCACACTGCATATATTGCAGCGCATGCATGTTAGACAGTGCAGTGACTTTTAGCCCTGTACTTGCACTCAAAATAATTAACATAAACAAAGACGATGATTCGTCAATGAATAATATCGGTAATCCGATACTTGAGACAAATTTCGGGAATATGATTTGTAACTAGTGTAAATAAGATAGATACATTTTATATTAGTTAGAATAAGAAAACAATAACAATTGAATGATATAAAAAGGCCAGCGAGCCACCAAATAAACCAGAATTAATCTGAACTTCTAAAACTGCAATCCTGCATTAGATTTCCTATTTCTTCTCTCGTGCTCTGGACTAGGCATAGTTACAGAACAGCACAAACAATAGCTTGGCCAACGGCACACTCTGCCGGTCAAAAACTCTGCTGAGGGCGACATTCCGCTTCGCACTAGGTTTCTGTATATAATTGCATTCATACGTTGTGTGAAATCTGCAATCGATGCGTAAGCCGATCTTGCAAGGCCAACGCAGTTGATGTTCAATCAACTCTTACTACACACGTAGATTTCCCCTACACACTAGCTTCAGCACAGAAATGAGAACGTGTGCACGGCTCCGGCTTGTCTTTGGATGTGTATCCACTTACATACATATATAGAAAATACTTTCAATCAAATAATCTGTCTTGACCTACATTCGTGAATAATATTTGGAACTTCTTTTCAGTTTTATTTTTTAATTATTTGGTGTATAAGTTCTTCTATGCAACTGCATGTTTTTTTTTTTATATATTATAATATATATATACCGAAATTTTGATGGCCAAATACAATTTGGGTTAAAATTATTTTTTAGTGACTAGTTTTAAGATTTGATATACTTATTGTTAGGCTTAATTTAAGCAAATTCAATAAATAATAAATTCTTGTAATAAAAAAAAAAAATATATATATATTATAATTATATAAATTTAATTATATTAATTTAAATTAATTTTTATTTTGTAAATAATGTATTAATATAAAATAAATATCAAAAATTTTAATAACTCTGCAAATTTCTTCCTTTTCCTACCATAAGAATAAAATCCAATCTAACAATATACTTAATATAGCATATACGGAAAAGCAAATTGCAATATATTCATTGACGAACGAAAGGTTTGATTGGATTAGATTTTGTGAAATTTATGAGCTTCTTTAGACTATTTATTTACTTTATTTATTTATTATAGTAAGCACAATAATAAATTATTATGATTAAGAAGAAAAATAAAAAGCGCTAGCTGCCAGGGCTTTCGGCACGAATAATTATAAATTTGGAGTATATAATAATATGAAAATATTTAAAAATTTACAGATTAATATAAATGGTTATACTCGTATAAGATTAATTATGTTACATTCTTGGAGGTATTTCTCGACTTTCATAATATTTTCCAAGTTAACAGTTTTGAGAGACTCAATAGGATTAGAGCCACCGAATACATTTTTTCTGATAACGCGGAGTTGGCTGCAATCGTTGAAGATATGTTCAATGGATGCTGGAAGAGTGCAAAACGGGCAAGTAGGAGCAGGGTCCCCACACAGCAAATGTTGGTGGGTAAGCTTTGTGTGCCCCAATCGGAGACGGGAGAAGATTTTTGTTTGCTGGCGAGATGTGATGGCTGGGTAGATGACTTTATGGCAGTTGAAGTTAAAATTTTTGTAACGGTGGCTATAGTTAGACCACTCAGCGGATCTAATTGACGTTAGATGATTGTGGATGAGCCTCAAAAGGTCTTTATCTTCGGAGGTGTGAAACGAAAAGCAAGGTGAACGGATGGCTTCATTTGCAGCATCATCAGCAAACTCATTTCCAGGTATGCCCACATGACTCGGGACCCACATTAGTCTGATTTTATTTGAATGTTTGTTGCAAATCTTTCTAATGTCTGCAATGGCCAATATTTTTAATAGCTTCGATTGCACTGTAGCTGTCGGTGCAAATAATAAACTTTCCTTTCGTTTTTGCGGCATGTTGGGAAGCAATCTTTAAGGCTAGGACTTCTGCAGTAAAAACGGAACAATGAAGTCCGATAGACCCGGCAGTAATTAATTGGCCATTATGTTGAACCACGGAGAAAGTTGTGCTGTTATCTGTTTTCGATCCATCAGTGTAAATGAAAGTCCATTGGTTTAGGAAGTCCTCAAGTTCATTAAAACTTTGTCGATAAACCGTTGGATTAGTTGATTGTTTAGGTAGGCTATGTAAATTTAAAATGAATGAGGACTCTTTTAGGAGCCACGGTGGTTGGTTGTTACCTTGGACTCTATGTGGACGGATGTAGATCTGTAGACTCTTGGCAAATTCAAGGCAACGGTAGATTGTAGATTTATTTCGTGGCTCTTTCTTTTGTTTGAGCACCTTTCTTGTGGCCTCTAGTAGTAGTGGGTTGTTCGAATTTAAAAGTTTAGGTATGAGATTGTATGTGTTAGTTGTAACTCGATTGAGAATTGATGGAAAGCCTGTTTCTGCTAAGATATTTGTAGTAGCTGTGGTGGGGAAAGCGCTTATACTCCTGCGAATTGCTGTGTGGTAGGCTGCATACAGTTGTTTCAGATGACTAACGGCGCATCATCCATATATTGGAAGAGCGTAATCGATTTTGGAAAGGACAAGCAATTTGGTAATATTAAGTAAAGTCGTAACATGAATTAAAAAGTTTTTGGATGCTAAATACTTTATAAGATTTAAGCGGGCAGCTAGGCTTTTTCTTAATACTAAACAATGTTGCTTAAATGTATAACTTACATCGAATATAACTCCTAATATTCTCAAATAGTTGACAAATTCTATGTTTACATTGTTATATCTTAAAGTAAAATTACTACATCTATGTTTTTTACAAATGTGCAATATTTTGCATTTTTCTATAGAAAGATTGGCTCCCGAGGTCATTCCCCAAATTTTAACGTTATCTAAAATTTTCGAAAATGTATCTTTAACGATATTATTATCATTTTGTTTAGAAAAGATAATAGCAGCATCAGCATAAATTGAATGTTTAATATTTTTGAATTTGGCTAAAATTTTGCATAGTTGGTCAAAGACAATAATGAAAAGAGCAACTGAGAGAGGAGACCCCTGCGGTATCCCATTGATGAGCGGGAACGTGCCGGAAATTTCTGAGTCAACTCTAACTCGTAACCTGCGGCCGGTCAAAAAAGCTTTAACAAAATTAAAGATTTGCGGACCAACTTTCCAGGTAGCAAGCTGATGCAACACAACATGCACGCCTATGCGGTCGAAAGCTCTTTCAAAATCAGTTGTCAATATTGTTACGTGGTTTTTATTTGAAAGAGCGTTTGACACTTAATGGTTGAGATGAAGTAGGACATCCGTTGTGCTTTGTTTTTTTTCGAAAAGCGACTTGGTTAGCGTTGATCAGATTGTTATTAGAAATTAACCACATTAGCCTCTGAGCTATTATTTTTTCCATAAGTTTCCCTATGCAAGGCAGGAGGGATATTGGACGGTAGTTATTAACTTCGAGACTGGGCTTATTGGGTTTGGAAATTGGAATGATGATAGCTGTTCTCCAGCTTTGTGGATATAGGATGTTCTTGTACAGGTTCAGGATTCTATCTTTTACGTAGGGCGGACAATTTTTTATCATCGGATATGAATTACGGTCGAAAGCAGGGGTTTTGCGAACAGAATTTAGATTTGAGTTGCATTTATTAAGGTTTTCAGAGAGCTTCGATGTGGAGGGATCAGTGTGAGTTTGCGGTAAGCTATGATTGTGAGTGAATTGGGAGAGCGAGGTGTAATTGGAGTGTGTGTGTGTGCGAGAGTTTGCGAATTCAAGAGAGGGCAGTTCACAGTTTAAATGATTTTTGGTACGGGTATTAGTGGAACCGGGAGAGAGTCTGTCAGCGTTTGTATGTATAAGTTTTTCAGTTGAGGAGAGTGGATTGGTTGGAAATTTATTTTTGATGAAGTGGCGGTTGGGCCAGAGAGGTTGATAGTTTCTGGATTTACTTTGTGGTTGTTTTGTGTTGAATTTTGTATATTGGTTTTTTTGTTTGCGTTGATTTTATTTGCTTGTGCAGCGATTGAGGAGAAGGATACTGGTGAAGTGTTGGAAGGAGAGGGAGGGAGTTGTTCTTTAAATTTATTAATGGCCTCACGCATTGTGCATTTGTTTATGGTTTTAATTTTTATAATTTCTCTTGCCTGCAGAAATTTTGGGCATACTGCTGAGGAGGCGGAGTGCTGATCTGAACAGTTAGCACAGTGTGTCCGTGTACAATCTGAGGCGGAATAGGGAGGTAAGTAGCAAGTGAAGGTGCCCTTTTACAGAACTTTTGCGTATGTCCAAGTAATTGGCAATTTTTGCAGCGCATAGGGCTAGGGATGTATTGTCTTACTAGAACCTTTCTCCAAGCGATGTCAATTTTTTCCGGAAGGTGATATAAATCGAAAGTAATCAAAACAACTCCGGTAGGCTGCATCTTCCCATGAATGTTCCTCGTAAATTTGTACACATCTGTAACACCTTGAGGGCACAATTCCTCCATTATTTCCTTTTCGGATATATTACTTAGAAAGGGGGCGAAAATGGTGCCTGTGACGGAATTCAAACTATTGTGATATTTAGCTAATATGGGGCAGATTCCGTGAAGTTGCTTTGCAGCAATGACTTTTTAGGCAGCATTTTTATCTTTCACTAATAGGAGTAAATTACCATCACGAAGCTCAGAAATGGCGAGTATATCTTTGCTTATGAGATTCAGCGATTTGTGGACTTGGAAGCATGAATACTGTGATAGAGATTTATCAGTATCAGTGGAGCTAACCACTACAAATTTTGGGTTCTGTTGTTGGAGTTGAAAAAATTCAATGGGTTTATTTCTTGCTGTCTTTCGTTTTTTAACTGGGGAGTCGGATAGCGAGGCGAACCGATTCGCCTCAATGTCCGGCGGCCCTGGAGCCATCGGTACCTAACTAAACTTAAACAGAAAAGTTTTTTTTTTATTTTTTAAGCACTAGAAAAACAATAATTGAGAGCGTAAAAAAGGAAAAGCGCGAAAAATAGGCGTAGGAAAAAAAACACGTGTTCACAGCACAAGTGAAGTTGGTTGTGGTTATAAGTGCACAGAAAATTGACGACCGTACTCGATGGGAGATGACTGACAACTGCTCCTTCAGACGAATTGCGCAAAAGCATCAAAAAACTAACATAAACAAAGGTATTGAAATCGTACAAATACTAACACAATTTCCCACATGAATTTATGTATGTGAGTTAAGAAACACCGTTATGACTATTTTTTGAAGATATAAATTTCTTTACTGTAATGATCTGCTAAAGCAGCAATTCAATGTGGTTTAGTAAAATTATTTAATACTGGATAATTTATGCTAAAGTAGAAACTATTCTTATTATTTTTTATTATAATAATTATTAGTTTGCTTTCAAAAAGAGGATGAACAATTAAAAAAATATAAAAATAAACACATGTCTCAGCGGACTTGAACTCGGTCGGCATCACAAAATTGATAGACCAACGCTTTATCACTTGCGCTTCGATCTTTATAAAAGATCGTATGCATGCATATTTCTTTTATATGTCAAGTGTTTTAATATGCACACATTATGCTTTCTCATGGCATGGCAAATCTTTCTTATACGCAAAACCACAAATGCTTTGTTCTAAGCCCCACTTTCCGAATAAAAAACCTTTGCCATACAGAAAATTCAGTTTGTATATATTACCCCAGCCACACAAAACAGAAAATAAAAATTTGATTTCAAATCATTCGCTTCTGCAGTGAGAACACACACACATACTAATATTATTCATTCGAATGTGCCAACAACAATAGCCATGTGTGTGGCTGACGATTGATGCATATTCACGACTGATTCGTGAAATTGCCGAAAATTTTTCCAATCTGGTTGCCATATACTCAAAGACAATATACTATAAAGACATTACATCGCTCTCTTCACTCAGCGAATTGAGTTAAAAAACCGTGGCTCCCTATTGGACCAACACCCGAAGTGTGCTCGGCAATGCAAAGGCAAAATATGTAGATACACATTCTGGTGTTTGCGTTCTATATGAGCGTGTGTGTTTACTCCATGTGCGAATGTTTGTATGCTTGCCTTCATGTTTACGGCATGCATATGTGTGTATGGATATGAATGTACGAATGTTATTTTTATTTATTTGTTGGAATTGGAATGAAAACGAATTTCAATCATAGCAATCGAAGACGAGGCATTATAACTAATTATGGGAATATTTTTAAAATTTATATTGTAAATTAGGAAAAAAGAAAAAATTGGTGTATAAAATTAATAAATAATAATATATATTTATTTAATTTATTGTTTTATCCCCAAAAAAGCCACCATCGAATTGCACAGCAAATCTTCATGGCTGCACCAGAAGGTGCATAGCACCAATAAAAAATATTTGTTTAACTCTAATAACACCAATGTGATTAACTTGTACATCCATACATACAGATGAATGCACATATGTATGCACATATTTGTCTTCTGATCATTTGTCAGGTAGCGAATTGTGCCATAAAAAGGATGAAATGAAAATAAAGCGCCTTTTTGTCTCGATTGGAGTTTTTGTTGTACTTCTTTAAATATAAAGTGAAGCAGAATTAGAATTCAATTTGTCATGAAATTTTGGATATGTGCAAATCTTAGCGTTCGGACGTTACGTTCGGACGCTTTTTTTCATGTAATTTGCACAGAAATTGGACATATTTTTTTAAATGCATTCACTGCTAGATTACTTTACAAATACAAAATATATATAAAGAAAAATATTAGGGTTCTCAAGTCTTTTCTCAGAGATATTGTATTTAAAAAACTGCGTTCGCCCGTTACAGAAAAAGGAAGTGATTATAGAGGTTTACACAAAGCCTCGTGTTTTTATGCGAATTTAATGGTTGCATAAAAAAAGTGTTTAAGAAGAAATCGTAGCACATCAAATAAGCTTCTGGTTGACCATTTCCAGGATTTGCCCATATGTCAATATTTTCAGTATGGACAAATATCAGCACAATTTACTCTTTCGATCTTATATTTCATATTTTCGCTTTAGCAGCATGTGATCAAACATATTTTGAGTCTATCCGAAGAAAGAATAATTATGCACAAAAAAACTATTTTGCTAAAATTAGTGTTAATATTTTAATATTCTTATGTTCGTCTGTTGCCTATTCCATCAGAAAATTTATCTAAATAATTTTTGGATTAAGGGTACAATCAACAAAATCAAGATTTTAAACGTTTTTTTATTACTTTGTCAGATCAGCTTGAAATACTGTAATCACATTTTTTAACAAATTAAACCACTTGTACGTACATGAATATGTGCATACATAGTATATGATGTTCATGTTTGAAGTAAATTTTATGAATATCAATATCTACTATTAAGTGCATATGTTCTTGTTATACATTGATTTACAAAGTTTTGTAAATAAAACCGTATACAATACAATAACCTATATATAAAGATTTATTTCCGATGGAAAAATGTAGTTCAACAATGATTGTGTTCCAACGCATAATAAACCACTTCATAATCGAAAATAATTATAATCAAAAATTATTTCAAGTAATTAAAAATCCAAGAAATTTTAAATTTATATTAGGATAAATAATGTTTAGTAAAATAATTTGTAATATAAGGTGCGTCTTTTTGCCAATTACATTTGCCCAAGTCGACGTGCTTGCATGTTTATTCACAAACGCCATTCAAAATACTACAACCGGCCACTCAATAGAGACTTGAGTTATGGAAACTAATAAAAATGTGCAAAAACTTCTTACTGCTTTGTGCGTGTGAAGTTGTCTTTGGATGTGTATCCACTTATATAGGAAATAATTTGAATGAAATTATCTCTTTTGACTTACATTCGTGAATAATATTTGGGACATCTTTTTAGTTCTATTTTTTAATTATTTTCTGTCTAAGTTCTATGCAACTGCATGTTTTTTTGTATATTATAATGATATTAATTTAAGTTTATTTTATTTTATGTATTGAAATCGTACAAAACTAACACAGTTTCATACGCACATGAATTAATGTATGTATGTGAGTTAAGAAACACCGTTATGACTATTTTTAGAATATATAAATTTCTTTGCTGTAATGATCTGCTAGAGCAGCAGCAGTTCAATGTGGTTTAGTAAAATTATTTAATACTGGATAATTTATGCTAAAATAGAAACTATTCTTATTATTTTTTATAAAAATAATTATTAGTTTGCTTTCAAAAAAAGGATGAACAATTAAAAAAATATAAAAATAAATACATTTCTCAGCTGACTTGAACCCGGCATCATAAAATTGATAGACCAACGCTTTACCACTTGCACTATCGATCTTTATAAAAGATCCATAAAGATGCATATTTATTTTATATTGTCAAGTGTTCTAATATGCACGTATTATGCTTCGTTATGACATGGCAAATCTTTCTTATACGCAAAACCACAAATACTTTATTTTCAGCCCCACTTCCCGAATGAGAAACCTTTGCTATACAGAAAATTCATTCTTATGTATTTTACCCCAGCCACACAGAATAGAAAATAAAAATTTGATTTCAAATTAGTCGCTTCTGCTGTGAGCACACACACCCACACTAAATTATTCATACGAATGTGCGAACAACAATAGCCATGGATACATATTGACGACTGCTTCGTGAAATTGCCGATCTGAATTCCAATGTGGTTGCCATCAATTTCAATATGTTGATTCTCACTCAAGAGAGCAATGAAAGGTCTTTCTGTATATTGTCTTTGATATAACGGGTCCGCCATCTAACTTTTTTTTGTCAACTAGTGCTTATTTCGTGAATGGTAACACTTAGATCATGTCTGATTTGACAGATAATTAGTTTTATTCTTCCGCTGAACGAATATGGTTGTGTATACGCTTGAACAACGCTGGGAAATATTGCGACATTACTTTGAAAATCATGGTAATGTTGCCGAATGTGTGCGAAAATTGCGTACGGATAATTCAATATGTTGATTGTCACTCAAGAGAGCAATGAAAGGTCTTTCTGAATATTGTCGTTATTTGCAGTGAGCACACACACACTAATATTATTCATACGAATGTGCAAACAACAATAGCCATGTGTGTGGCTGACGATTGATGCATATTCACGATTGCTTCGTGAACTTCCCGAATATTTTTCCAATGTGGTTGCCATATACTTCAATATGTTGATTCTCACTCAAGAGAGCAATGAAAGGTCTTTCAGTAAACTGTTTTTCCCCAACTGCTGGCAGGCAAGAATTCTGTTAAAAAAAAGGAAATGCCGCCAAGAAGCGTACTGCGAAAGGCAAAGATGTTTTTTGCGTAACTGCTCGATAAGCCAGCGATACAGCGATCGGCGGAGACGGTAAGACGGTGCTTGAAAATACCAGTTCACTGAGTGAAAAGGTATCACTACAGTCTCACATATTTTTTTATATTCGTCGCCCGTTTAATTTTTTCCGCGTTTTCCTCTTCGATTAATAACAGCACAACTTCTTCCATTTTAACATCATAAATTGTACTTCGCTCGCTGTCAATACCTTTCGCACTATTTACTAAATAGTAAATTAAAGAGCTTTGAATTTCCTGTCAGAATACCGAACACTTACTATTTGTCAAATATTCACTATTAGTGAATGAGGTGAGCTTGTAAGTCTCGCCAGAATAGGGCTATTAATGTATTCAAGTCCTTTTGAAAGTAGTCTTTTAACTTTGGAGCTAGTTAATGTTCATCTTGTCTTTATCTTTTTTATGTTTAATTCTGTGTCTGTTGTTATTGTTGTTGGTTGTAGGAAAAGATGACAACCCTACTCATATAATAATGTAATTAGAATTAACGCCTTTTAACTTTGGAGCTAGTTAATGTTCATCTTGTCTTTGCCTTTTTTATGTTTAATTTTGTGTCTGTTGTTATTGTTGTAGGTTGTAGGAAAAGATGACAACCCTACACATATAATTATGTAATTAGACTTAACGTGTCATTCTTTGTATTCGAATTTTTGTAGTGAATAATGCATTGAAGCGAGCGACACGTTTGAAGAATGTATTTATTTTAAATATCAATATTAGTTTTTTGGGGTCCACATTGGTTTTTATACCCTTTACCTTTAAAAAAGGTAAATAGGGTATTCTAACTTTGTGCTTTTGAGAGGGGTTGCGATTTCAAGAAGGAGGCGTGGTAGGTATGGACATATACGTATATACAGATATGATCAGAATCACTTTCTAAACAATTTTTATTTTGTCCGTCCGCCTGTCCGTCTGTCCGTCTGTCCGTCTGTCCGTCTGTGGCCACTTTTTTTCTACACCGTTAGAGTTATCTTAATGAAATTTTGCAAAATATAGTCTTGTGCCGTGATTACCTGCAGTTTTGCACTTAAAAATAATTAAAGCAAACGAACAAACACACAACATTACAATGAGAGAACTATAAGCAATCCGGCTCAAAATTCCCGAGCACACTTTGCTCATATGTATTACTATTAAGAATAATAGAATAGAAGATTACGCCATGCGCAGGGCCGCTATTCCTCTCTCGATAAAAACTCAGTACAGCGTCACAACCAATCAGCTGATATGAAAAATTCAATGTGAGATATGAAAAATTCATGAGCAAAGGCAATCATTTTTGTATTAAAGGATTTTTAATTATTTTGAATTATATATACATAAGTTAACAAATGCACTTGTTTCAGAATAAGCGCAATGAACAAAAACAAGACCGTTCAGTTTAGCAGGTTTATTAGAAAGGATACTATATACCTACATACTCTGCCTCTACCCAAATGCGATTACACAAAAATTTAATCAGAATCAAGAATTTATATACATAGTGGCAAAATTTTCACAAAAATATAGTTCAATCGAAAATTAAGGAAATTCAAATTACACCCCCAGTGAATTGTCCGGAAAAATCAAAAATTCAGGTGGGATTGGACAGATACATAACCGTGCTAAAACGGGGACGAAGCCCAAAATTTTCGAAGATCGCTTCAATGGCAAAAGTACCCAAAGATGGAAATGCAGTCATCCCAAGTTCCCAAAATCGTTTCGCAATTCTAGAAGATGATACGAATGATTCTAACACACTGAAAAGGCCGAGTATACCACCCCCGACTTATTTGCGGGAGCGTAACTCTAACGAGCTAATAAAGAGCTAAATATAATTAATTGGTGAAAATGCGTTCTACGTAACTCCATTAAAACGTGGTAACATTTTAGAAACGAAAATCCAGGTAAACCAGGAAAATGATTACCGTAAAATTGTGTCAGATTTTGAAGAACAAAACAAAAATTTCTTCACTCACCAGCTAAAAGGCGCTTAGGGTCAACAGATTGTTGCAAAAGGCATTGACTCCTGCGTGGCTGCATAGGACGTAAAGGAGGGCTTGCAAATCAATGGCTTTAAAGTTAAAAATGTTACCAACATCAGAAACACAGACAGAGTCCCACAACCACTATTTCGTGTGGAACTAGAACCGGGTGCCATGAAACTGCAGAAGAACGAACCTCACCCCATATATAACCTAAAATATTTCTTGCACTGTAGAGTTACTGTAGAAGAACCGCATAAACGTGCAGTACCCGTTCAAAGCCTGAACTGCCAAGAATTTGGCCATACTAAGACTTACTGCAAGTTACCCTCCGTTTGCGTAGTGTGTGGGGACCTATATGGTACCGCCAAATGTGTCAAACCAAAAGATGATCCAAAAATAAGAAAATGTAGCAATTGCGGTGGTAACCACACTGCCAACTATAGGGGCTACCCTGATTACGCGCACGTAACCAAAGTTCGCGATATAGACGCTAATAAAAAAGTGCAGTTTATTTACATAATTTAATAATATTTTATTTTGCAAGAAGAGATTCAAAGTGAAGTGTCAAATTCACAAAACATTTTAAAAACAACAACATCATTAAAAATAAAAGTGCACTCCAAAAAACAACTAGCAGGAGTTGCCACCTGTGTCAGTAATCTAAAATGATTGGTGATCCCACTTCATTTTAATTTGTTTAAATTTAAAATTCCTCACAGTTGCATTTTATTAATTTTTCATTTTCTCAACCCTTATTGAGTTTCCAAAATATAAACAAACTTACAAACATCAGAAATTTGTGTGTCTGGGGACCTACATGGTACCGCCAAATGTATCAAACCAAAAGACGACCCAAAAATTAAAAAATTTTAGCAATTGCGGTGGAAACGACACTGCCAACTCTAGGGGCTGCCCTGTTTACGCGCGCGTAAATCGATCTTTGACTAAAAAATCTAATCCTACATCCACTCAGCCTATGAATCTGCTTACTTTAAATTTCCCATAGTCAGCCCAACCATCTACCAGTAAATTTTCTTACGAAAATGTTTTAAAGTCCAGCCAGACTATAGTGCAAAAAGAGCTACCAGCAAACGATATCCACAGCTTTAATTTCAGTAGTCTTCACGCTTTAATAGAGATTCAGTCAGTAAATAGTTTTACAACCAACATGACCTGCATGATGCAGGAAATGTTGAAAATGCAATCTACACTGCTGCAGGCGGTATTAAACAAACCATGAACCTAAAAATCTGTTTCTGGAACGCAAACGGCATCCGCCAACATAGAAACGAACTGGAATATTTCCTACTGGATAAACAAATTGACGTAATGCTGATCTCAGAGACACATTTGACGTCTACAAGCTTTTTTAAAATAAATGGATACACTTTATACGACACCAAGGACCCCCGAGGAAGAGCTTGTGGTGGCTCGGCAATACTTATAAAGTCGCGACTGAAACACTATTCTCTGGGAGACACTCGTGAGGATTACCTTCAGGCAACAAATATTTGCGTCGAAAATTTCCACCAGGATTTGGTGATTTCATCGATTTATTCTCCTCCCAGATTTTCAATCACAGAAAGTCAATACAGTAAATTTTATAAATCTCTAGGACCACGTTTTCTTGCAGCTGGTGATTACAACGCTAAGCATACTTTCTGGGGATCACGGCTAATCACTCCGAAGGGACGTGTTATGTTTGATACAATTACTAAAATGGGGTTAAAAGTAATTTCATGCGGACAACCAACCTACTGGCCATCAGATCGAAAAAAGACTCCAGATGTTATTGATTTTGGAGTGGTAAAGGGCGTTCCCAGCGAAATGTTTCTAGTTGGGGCTTCACTAGAATTATCTTCAGATCATGCTCCCACTTTGTTACTATACGGAACTCCCTAGAAACTGGTGAGTTGGCCACGACAGTTACACATGTTAACTGATTTAAATACAAGAAATATCTCAGTGCCCATTGTATTCTACCTCAGTGCGGATAGTATTCTGTTAAGAACGCTTGCAGGCATAGATGGCTCTATTAGAAAGCTAGATGCAATCCTCAAGCAAGCTGTTCAACATGCTAATTCTACCAATCGACAGGTCAGATACCAGAGAATCCACTCTGTAAATGTAGAATGGCTATTGTCAGAAAAAAGAAGAGTTCGAAGAGAATGGCAACGATACAGATCCCCGCAGTTAAAAATTAGGCTCATAGAATGTACCAAACAGCTTAGAAAATTATTAGAATATAAAAAATTAGCATCTCTGCAAAAATTATACCAAGATCTCGATGCAGCGCCACAAACAGATTATTCGCTATAGCGAGCAACCAGAGGACTTAAAAAACCTGAGAAATGTAAGCCTCCCCTACGAACTTTGGGCGGAGCTTGGGCAAGAACTGATACTGAAAAAGTGAATCTTTTTGTAAACCATTTGAAAACCGTTTTCACTCCAAACATATCTGCTGATATACTTGAGCTGCCAACAGAGCTCGCGGAAGCAGCGATTCCTCTAAGATTTAATATTCGGGATATTGAAACCGCTTTTGCTGGCTTAAACCCGAGGAAAGCCCGAGGTAATGACAAAATCAGTAATAAGATGATTTTAGAACTGCCCCGTATAGTAAGAAAAATAATTCTTTTCATTTTTAATGCTATTTTACGCCTCCAACAGTATCCTACTGAATGGAAGGTTTCGTTGATTACCATGATACTTAAGCCCGGAAAAGACCATACGAAAGCAGAATCTTATAGACCTATTATCCTATTATCAAACATGCCAAAACTATTTGAAAAAAACTTATAAGCAAGCTGACCCCCATTCTAAATGAGAATGAATGCTTTCCAGATCATCAATTTGGATTCCGAAGAAAACATACCACTATTGAACAAACACATAGAATTGTAAACATAGTTAGAAAAACGATCGAATAAAAGAAATATTGTTCTGCCCTCTTCATTGACGTTTCCCAGGCTTTTGATAAAATATGGCATGAAGGTTTAAATTTGAATATAAAGCAAAACGTACCCGCAAACACTCATAAGCTATTTAAAGAAGGTAATTTTCTGAGCACACCTCAACCGATTCAAGCCGGAGTACCCCAAGGTAGCATCTTGGGTCCTATCTTATATTTGATATACGCCTCTGATATGCCAATAAGCAATAATATCCACGTATCAACATTCGCTGATGATACAGCTTTCCTAAGCGTCCACGAAATCCCTCAAGAAGCATCCCGCAAATTACAGGAATATATCTCAGTTGGAAAAATGGCTACAACAATGGAGGATAAAGGTGAACGAACAAAAATGTGTACATATTACATTTACATTGGGCAGGGAAACATGCCCGTCTATTCACATCAACACCCAGACTATACCGCAACACAGCGAGGTTAAATTCCTCGGTATTCATCTTGATAGTCGATTAACATGGAAAACCCACATAGAAGCAAAGTTGATCCAAATGAAACTAAAAACAGTTCAAATTAACTGGCTTATTGGGAAAAATTATACACTAAGCCTAGACTGGAAGCTTCTACTATGCAACCCGATTCTAAAACCAATATGGTGCTACGGGATTCAGTTATGGGGTACTGCTTCAGCGTCAAATATAGAGAAAATTCAAAGGCGACAAAATAAAATCCTCCGAAAGATTACAGCCGCTCCGTGGTATGTCAAAAATTCGTGCATTCACAAAGATCTAAACGTCCCGTTGGTAAAAAATGTATTTTCAAAACATGTGACAACGTATATTAAGAAGCTTGAGTTCCACCCAAATTCACTGGCCCGCAATATTCTAAATTATAGAGGTCACACTCGGCTGAGAAGGAGAGACACCCTTGCTCTCAGCCGATTAGGCGAGACGTGAATGACATTCACAGAAGCAATCGTAGAAACTATATTTTTTCGTCTAGCATTGGCTGGACTTAATAATAAACAGTTTTAGAGTTAAGATTTGATTACTTATTGTTAGTCCAATTTATATTGAAGATACAATAAATAATAAATAAGAAAAAAAGGAATGTAATGGTACTTGATGTCTATGTGTTTGCTGCGTTTGTGAGCAATGGGATTTTGGACCAAGATTTGCGCTCCTTGGTTGTCACAAAAAATTGTTGTTGCGGGATTTACGTAGGCCTCAAATCTCATCTCCTTTAGCAAACTTCGTTGGAATGAAATTTTTTTCGCTCCCTGGCACATCACGACAAATTCCGCTTCCATGGAACTTGGCGAAACCACATGCTGTTTTTTCGACTCCCATGCGAGGATTTGCGATCAGTCGACTCAGAACCCCAATCTGCGTCTGTAAAACATACCAAATTTTTTTTATTACTTTAGTATTTTCTTTTAAATATCGCAAGACATGTTTCGCCGCTGCGAAGTGCTCCTTGTGCGGATGTGCGTGAAACTGCGCTAATTTTGACACGATATGTGCGATGTCAAGTCGTGATATTATCGCTAAATTGGTCAGACCTCCAATGAGCGATTGATAGCTCTTTATATCGAACCCTTCGCAGTCCATTTCGACTCACTTTTGCAAAACAGTGTCCTCTGCGAATGGTGCAGTGGTTGGTTTGCACTCGAGCATATTCCACCGCTCCAGAAGCTCACGCGTATACCGATTTTGGTTAATTGATATATCGCCGCGCTGTCCGTCTTGCTCGACTTCCATCCCCAAATAGAATTTTATAGGACCTCGATCAACTGCTTCCACCTGCGCACTGAGTTGCTTAACGATGTCGAGCATTGTTGATTCGAGAGAGCACGCCAAAAAAATATCATCAACATAAAGTGTTATGATGTTAATTTCTCCATCTCTCATCATGGTGTACAAACACGAGTCCGTCTGGCATCGAGTAAAATCAATTTGAGAAAGAATAACGTTGATTTTGGTGTTCCAGTCTCTGCCTGCTTGCTTAAGCCCGTACAATGATTTCTTTAATTTGCAGATTTTATTGGGAAACTTTTCATTTGTGAATATCTCCAGCTGGCGCATATAAACGTCTTCTGACAGCTCTCCATTGAGGTATGCCGCTACGAAGTCAATATGGTTAACAAGAAGTTTATGTTTCGCAGCAAGTGCAAGTATAAGCCGAATAGTTGAGTGCCTCACTACTGGTGCGTATGTGTCAAAAAATCTTCAAACTTCCTCTGACCGCATCCTTGTGCAACTAAACGGGTTTTGCGCTTTTCTATTGTTCCATTAGCGTTGAATTTGGTTGTAAAAACCCATCTGCATCCGATAACGTTTTTTCCTGCTGGACAGTCAACCAACTCCCAGGTGCCGTTTTTCATGAAACTATCAAATTCCACCTGCATCGCGTTACGCCACTGAGTTCCATTTGCTGACTCTAGCGCTTCAACTACGGTGATTGGATTTGTAATAATACCGTTCAATGATTCAGTGACATAAAGTTTGCTGGGCCTGCCAGGTCTGCCAGTGCGATTTATTCGCGGTCTGCCTCTCTTTCGCTTTCCCGCACCGACTTCCACCGCTTCGTCAGACGACCATTCCTGCTCTTGAGTCTCTCTTCCATCCGAGCTTTCGTGTACCTCTCTTGCATTTACGCCTACGCGCGTTGCAGTGCTTGCTATATCTGCGCTAATGCTCTGACCGTCGCTGCTAATATCTTCGCCGTCTTTATTGCCTGTGCTTTCAATACCTGCGCTTTTCACGTTAGCGCGCTCGCTACTGCTACTTCTATTGTTGGTCTTATAATTTGGCTCTGCGTAAACGAAGAATCTATCCTTGGCGTTTTCCACTGCTTGATCTGCGACAGCTGCATCACTTAATATAACTGAGTTTTCGAAGAAATTTACGTCCCGTGCAATAGTTATAGTTTTCGATGCTTTGTTATAAAGCATATAATCCTTCGTATTGCTCGCGTATCCAACAAAATCCAGTAGTGTACCTTTTGGCTCAAATTTCGACCGATTCCGATTCTTGTCGAGAGCAACAGCATTACAGCCAAACGTTCGGAAATGTTCTACAGATGTTTCCTCTCGAACCAACATTCATATGGAATTTCGTCATTCAATATCTTTGTAGGAGAACGATTACGTATGTACGTAGCAGTATTTACAGCCTCCGACCATAAGCTTTGAGGAAGATGCGCTGTTTCCAGCACATACCAAGCCATTTCGACGAGCGGTCTATTAGCTCTCTCCGCAATGCCATTCTGCTGTGGTGTGTAGCTAACTGTCTTCTGATGGACGATACCATATAGCTTGAAGAAATTATTGAAATTTGAGTTTACATACTCCGACCCTTTGTCGCTCCTTGAGCATTTCAGCTTGCGTCCAGTCTGCTTCTACACACGCGTTATGAAGTTCACGAATGTTTCATAGGCCTGCGATTTGTGCTGCAAAAATTTTGTTTCTACATACCTCGAGTAATCATCAATGAAGGTGATGAAGTATCTCGAACCACCTTTTGAGCAAACGCGCATTGGACCACAAATGTCGGTGTGGACCACTTCTAGAGGACTAGTTGTATTTACATTAGGATAGCACCTAAACGGCTTAGTGCTAATTTTGCAAACTGCACAAGTGACACATTGAAAATCTTTTGAATTGTCTATATTTAAACCACGAACCATATTTTTATTAGACAGTTTGTACAAGTCATTAACATTTATATGCCCATACCTACGATGCCACAGTTCGATTTCTTGCTTTTTAGTAAACGTGGTATACAAATATTCAATATTCTATTGATGTTATCGGAATAAAAATTGGAAGCTTCATGTGGTCCATAATAATGTGTGTGAAAAATATGGGGATCATAATACTACTGCCACACCCAGAATTTTATATATATATATATATTTTTACGCCCACTATTGACATATTATTATAGCTTAAGACTTATACAATATTTTTAAACGAAATTTTATATTTAGCGTATACGATTCGCCACCCTATCGAGGGTGGACAGACTTTTTTATGGAAAACTAGTCGAGTAAATTATACTCGGATGAAACGTGCGAATTTTCTTTTCCTCGATAGAAAGTGCTTCCTAATTGAAAAATGCCTTAAAACCAGCGAGATTGAAGATTACCCATACAAATTTCCATCCATTTTGATGTGTAATTGAATTATATTAGTTTAGCAGGTTTATTTTTGATATTTATATAAGTTAACGCATTTAATGATGAAAATTCCACACCTACCTTTTTATCCTTTCCTTTCAAACAGTTACTAAATAACAAACTCAGGGTCTGAGCCGCAATCTGTTATTTGCACTTGTGCAAATATTTCGTAATATAATTCCAGGAATACGATTCTTCAAATCGAGACAACATAGCATGTTCTTTTTTATCAACTATAGGTATTAAGCAAAATTGTAAATTAGCATTATATCACTTTCAAACTTTGAAGTCGGAGCGAAACTTGAAAAACGTGTTATTTTCTTGAAAACCCAGCAGAACTTTTCTTAACTGGCACCCACACAAAAATTATTATTTTTTAAATAAATCACCTAAGCCCTCAAGTAGTGCTGCGAAATAAAATAAATCGCCGAGATCCTCAAGGAGTGTCGCGAAATAAAATAAATCCTTAACGCATTCAAGGAGTGCTAAAAATAATGGCTTAAGCTCTCAAGTAGCGCTGCATAACAAAAAACCTACATTGGCGAGAAACGAGGACAGTAGCAGCAGTAAAAAGGAAGTATCAACGTGCTAGCCGCTCAGCAGTACTAACCGGACCAGGACGAGGATCAACAATACGTCCACCTTTATGTACTTTTGTAAGTTAAGAATAAAATAAAAAAAACTATTTATTGATAAGAAACAAACTATAAATGAAAAAATAGATAACAACCCTCAATCGAAATTACGAATCCGACGACAGCCCCCAATTTATTTATTTGTTTCAGTCTACTGATAAATCTTACAGACTATGAATACAGATTTAATTAAATAATATAAAGAGGCTTAGCCTAAAACGATATTTTCATCTATATTGAAATTTAATGATTATAATGATTTAAAATTATAAATTATAAAATTCATCAACTAAAAATCTGTTATTTCTAAGAATTCTAGGGGCTTCATACAATGCAAAATGATTTGATAGCTGTATACATTCAATTTTGCCTGCTAATATATGATACACAAACAAAATAGAGTTTCCAATTCTCCTATTTTTCAAGAATTGAAGACCTAAAAGCTTCCGTCTACTATCGTAAGAAGGTAATCTTGCCGGCCAATACATTTTTTGGAGCGCATATCTTGTTATATTATTTTGGACTCCTTCGATGGGATTTGACTGTTCGTTATATAAAGGGCTCCAAATAATGAAACAATATTCCATTATGCTCCGAACACGTGAGACATAAAGTGCCTTTATGGCTACTGGGTCTTTGAAATTTTGAGACTTTCTTTTAATAAAGCCAACCATGGAGTTGTGTGTGGTGTTGCCACAGTGGACTCTGCCCGTAACAAGTAGTTGGAGTTACCACACGAAATTTTGTTTCCGTGATTTTACGTAATTTATTAAACCTTAAAATAATAAAATAAAAAAATTAAAAAAATAATTATAAAAGTTAAATAAATAATAAAAAATAAATAAGATTGAAATAGATAAAAAATAATAATGAATAAAATTAAAATAAACTAATACAAAGCAAAATCGGTGATCGCCATGAGTGTGCAGGGCTCTCCCCCATGGGAGAGTACGAGATCCATAAGCGAGTCCGAAAACATGTGCAAACAAAAAAGAATATGCGCGAATACATTGCAAAGCCAAACTATTAAAATGGTCAAAGAGACAGCCCAACCTATCAACACTAGTGTTCGTTCTTCTTGGAGTACACAGAGCAAGCCTCCAATAATGTCCTGCCCCAGTATAGTAGTGGATTGTGCGAGCACGACCGGAATGCCAAAAACAACTACAACAAATTCGTCAGCAACAACAACATCTACCTTCTCTACATATGGTACAACAACTACCTACTGGACTACAGCTGCGACATCAACATGTTCTTCTGCCTGTGAGCAAATTCCGCCAAAAGGCGTGCAGGTAAGTCAACTGCAATCCCTACTAAAGAGAGCACGAACCTTAACGACTACAGATAAAGCGAAAACAACGCCAAATAGTAGCAAAAAACAAAAAAATAGCAAAAAAACCCATGCCATAGTAAGTTATCAAACTACTGGTTGAGCGATACTAATTCGGAAAGTAAAAACAAATTTGCTGCTTTGACCGTTGATGATGACGGACTTGCTGAACCCTCGCACAGTGGACAAGTTGATCAAAATAAGTCCGAACATTAACACATGCATTAAGACATTAAAAAATGCGCTAACCGCTGTTGCAGACAATAACTTTCTATTTTAAATATTAGTAAACAATGAAGTACGAGTTCAATCGAATGACTCGGAAGCATACACAAAAATATTCAAAATGCTAAAGTAGAAAGGTACAAAGCTATACACATTTAAACCCAAAAATGAAAGGTGTTTCAAAGTCATTTGTCGCAATATGCACCCCTCTGCAGACTAAGAAGAAATTAAAAATGAGATTGGCGAAAACGGTCACAAAGTTATAAACATAACTAACATAACTCAACGGACAACAAGAGAAGATGCTCTAAGTGCCAAAAATACGGGCATACAAAAAACTACTGTACCAGTATGTTTGAAATGCGCTGAAAACCACCTAACAAGTGAAGGCAAAAAAAAAAAAAAGAATAACCAACACATCAGAAATTAAATGTGCCCTATGTGGCGGAAATCATACTGCAAACTACAAAGGCTGTGAAATATACAAAGCCATAAAAGTTCAAAGGTTTGCATATTTACGCAGAAAGGGTCCATTATTTTTACAGAAGAAAAATATGGATGGATTAGTAATTAAACCAGGCGTAAGCTATGCCGAAATTGCAGGGTCGTCAAATCCAAATAAAACTGAAGAAAATACAAAAAATTCAAACGATAGTTATATTAATGAACTTAAAGATATGGTGAAATCCCTAAACACTCAAATAACATGATGAATATCATTATAATTATGTTACTTACAAGCTTAAATGGACTTAATAGTTTAAAATATGTAGCTTGGGAAGCAAATGGCTTAACAAAACATTATCTTGAGCTGAAGCAATTTTTGTCTGACAAGAAAATTGATATAGCTCTAGTTTCAGAAACACATTTTACGAGCAAAAAAATAAAATTTATGCAAGAGATCATCCTGATGGTAAAGCTCGTGGTGGGACAGTCATCATAATAAATTCACTATTAAGCATAATACACTATCGACAGCATATTGAAAATCAACTGAGATGTCTATCACACTGAAAACACAATTAGACATTGAACGTGCCATTATTTACTTCAAAGATGTGGTCCTAGACGCCGGCATAAATTTAAAAGAAATAAACTTGAGCTGAAGCAATTTTTGTCTGACAAGAAAATTGATATAGCTCTAGTTTCAGAAACACATTTTACGAGCAAAAAAATAAAATTTATGCAAGAGATCATCCTGATGGTAAAGCTCGTGGTGGGACAGTCATCATAATAAATTCACTATTAAGCATAATACACTATCGACAGCATATTGAAAATCAACTGAGATGTCTATCACACTGAAAACACAATTAGACATTGAACGTGCCATTATTTACTTCAAAGATGTGGTCCTAGACGCCGGCATAAATTTAAAAGAAATAAACCTACAATGGATATTTTCATAAGAAGGCAAATTATTGCGAAGAGAAAGCTGAGAAAGAGGTGGCAGCTAACTAGATCCCATGAGGATAAACACAATTTAAATATATCCTGCAAAAAACTCCAGAAAATATTAACTACATAAAAGATAAAATATGGAAGTTGAAAATTATCTAAAAAACTTGACGCATACCCAGGATACTAACTATTCATTATGGAAATGCACGAACAAATTAAAAACTCAGATAAGGTCTCCGCCACCACTACGGAAAGATGACAACTCATGGGCTTCTACCAATGAAGCAAAAGCAACAACATTAGCTAAATACTTTGAAAAAGTCCTATCAAATGACGAATATACTCGTATATTAAAACATGCAATGACTTAAATATGGACAACCAAAATAACGAAATCAAACACAACAGAAATTATTGCAAAGTATGGAAAGAATGGAAGAATTTTTCCCAAAGTATGGAAAATTGCTGATATGATTGCACTATCGAAGCAGGGAAAAGATGCTACAACTGCTTCATCGTATAGACCAATAAGCCTACTTACCATAATTTCAAAAGTTTCTGAAAAATATTCCATGATAGACTTCGCCAGATCCTTGACAATAAAAAAATTATACCAAATCATCAATTCGGCTTCAGAAAACCACATTCAACGATTCTACAGATACACCGCATAGCAAACAAAATTGAAACAGACATAGTATATAAGCGGTACTGCGTTGCTGTATTCTGGGACGTTGCAAAAGCATTTGACAAAGTATGGCATAAAGGACTGCTGCATCACCTGAAGACAATGCTGCCACTAGACTACTATTTGATTGTTGAAAATTATTTTAGTGATCGTTACTTTTACGTCAAATATAATGAAGAGTGTTCGTCTATTCATCTTACAACAGCTGGAGTTCCTCGAGGGAGTGTTTTATGACCACTGCTATATGTTATAGTTACTTCAGTTATATCACTTCCTAAAGAACTTAATACCACAATTGCTACCTTTGCTGACAAAACAATCCTCTTAGCATCTGACAAAAATCTAAATACTGTGACTGCAAATCTGCAGATATACACAGATAATGTTAAGGAATGGTTTGATAAATGGTGGTTGAAAATTAATGAAGATAATACTGTACAAATCATTTTTACAACAAAAAGAAAATTTAACCCAATACCTATTAAAATAAACAATAAAGATATAAAAATAGTGTCTACTACTAAATATCTTGGTTACACATGGACTCAAAGTTAAATTGGCACTACCACATCAAACAAAAAGGAAACAAATAAAAGAAATATTTTGGTAACTATATTAGTTAATGGCTTAAGAATCTAAACTCACAATTAACAGCAAGTTGATGTTATACAAGTGTGTTATAAACGCAATTTGGACATACGGACTCCAAGTATGGGGAACGGCAAAGCGAAAAAATTCAACGACGGCAATATAAAATATTAAGAACATATTAAAACATAAAGTCTGGTTGGTTCACAACAAATGAAGACACACATCGCAAACTAAATATAACAAGAATTGATGAAGAGATAAAAAAGCTATCCACAAAACCCTACGATACACTGCATGAGCATACGAACGAAGAAATAAACTAGTTGCTACATCTAGAAGAAACCACCATGCGTAGTTTAAAGAGAACTCGATCAAACGACCTAATGAACTAGGAAATCCAGCCTACACATATTAGTAGTATTGTAAATGTAAATGTAAATTATTATTATAAATATATTTTTTATTATAAGTTATCATAAATTGTAATTCTAATACAATTAATGTGAATTATTCTAATGAATGTAAATAATTGTTATTGTATCACTTGTGTTGTGTTGTTATTGTATCAATGTGGTTTTTATACTAATTTCGAAACAAATTGTCAAATCGTGAACTAGGTGTCAAGATAATGGTGACAGATGTATGAAATAAAGGGGGGGAAAAATTACAAAAAAAGTCATTAGCGAACACTAAACATTTTGAAAAATTTAAACAATGACGTAAATCATTTATGAAAATTAAAAATAAAATAAGACCACTATGTGTCACCTGTGGTATACCAGACAAGGTATAGGCTGCATCAATGTCAGAGAAAATAGCACCGATCTTACCGAATAATTTCGATTTTCCAAAAATAATGCTGTGATCAACTTTGTCAAATGCTTTTGCAAAGTCTCATTGGTTCTTGTTTTCCAAACATCAACAATATTTCTCGAAATCAAAGTCAACTTACTGCACGTGGTTTTTCCAGGCATAAAACCTTGTTGGCAAACTGAAATTGCTTCTTTTAGATGTTTTATTTTGACTAATATGATTGAGAAACTTACCAAAAGTTCTTTGTTTCACAATTGCTCTGTAGCTCCTTACGTTGATTCGATCTCCCGATTTAATAATTGGAACGACTGTGCATATCTTCCAGGACTGAAGAAAATTCCCATCCCACAGACAAAAATTAAATAAGAGGGCGACTCTTTCAGCTATATGGTCAGCGGTATTTTAAAAAATATAGGCAGAAAACCTCCTTGTCCATAAATGGAGCATGGCTTCAAATCCGATATAGCAGACAGAACATCTTTCTCCACCCCAACAAATTCATCTAAAAAATCAACATTTACGGATTTAAAATCACCAGTACTATCCGAATCCCCTTCATAATCTTCATATACAGTTTGAAAGAATTTGCAAGATTCAACTGTATTATTAGATTTATCTTCATCTAACTCCAAAGTTGATGGAAAACCATTTGATTTTAAGTTGGTTTCAATCTTTAGACCACATTGGTTATATAACAACTTATTAAGACAATCTAAGTCATCTCGTATTTGCAAGAATAACGACCGATGCCTAAGTTTAAATAACCTAAAATTATACAGTGCTGATTTGAATCTAAGGAATTTATTATAATATTTATGTTAGCATGCAAGTCAATAGCACTACTTGGTGGTATATACGATACAACATAATATATCACAGCGTCTTTCGAAATAGAAACTTTTACACAAAGCTGCTCAATTAGTTTATCAATCAGTGACTGCAACTGGACAAGTTTATTGGCAATATTAGCTTTCACCGAAAACCCCTGCGCTCATATCCTGACGATATTAGATATCGATTGCATCACACTAATGATCATCAAAGAGTTCAGCTGAGTTAATGCCTTCATGAAGCCAAGATTCTGCTAGAGCTATGATATCCTATTCATGGAAAGACATAGCAAGCTGGATGTTTTTGTTCGCACTCCTCCAGCATTTTGATAATATACAAAGAAGCAAAATCTTTTGTTTTCTATGTTAGCTCGAGCATCGTAAGTCAATTCATGCAAGTACTGAGGATAAGGACGACAATGTCTTACTTCCCTACGGGATCCTCTGGCGCACATAATTAAAGCAGAAAGACAAAAGAAAGAAAACAAATCAAGGAAAAGATAGAATTAAGTTTTATAAACTCAAAATCAATACTGCGATTCCTACGGGACCCTCCACCATTCATTATTAATAGAAAGAGAAACCTCAAAACAAACAACCATAATTGGAAAATAAAAGATAAATAAATATATCATAATCGAAAGATAATACCTGTCATAATACTAACATCTTCAATATGTCGAAACCCAAGTAATTTAATCCGTCCGCCCATTACCCCACAGATGTCGGTAACTTTGCAACTTTTCCAGGTTTAGCTATCATACATATCTGAGACTTCTTCCATGCATTCGGATAGTAACCGATGCCCAAAATTGCCTTAAAAAGCTTACAGAGAAATGCTGATGCAGAATCTGGTAACTGTTTTAGCATTTGCGGGGTAATATTATCGAATCCAGGTGATTATTTTGGATTCAGTTGTTGAAAATGCTTGGTTATTTCAGGAAGGGAAATTTTAATAGGCTGAACAATCTCAGTACTGCAAGGTAAGGCAGGCAACGCAAAGGAGATTGTAGCCATATTCGGCTGGAACACGTTGCATAGATGTTGTGCAAAGCAGAGTGCTTTTTCTTGACCGCTTTGAACCCACGCGCCGTACGGGTTTCTTAGAGGTTTTACACCTTCCATTGGAGGCTTAAAGTTTTTCGATGCCTTCCAAAGGGAATACCTTTCGGTAGAATTTTGGGTTACCGTCTTGAGGTACTCTTTTGGGTTTTTATCCTCCTCCCTTGTAAGAGCATCTTTAAGCGCCCTTTCGGCTGCTTTAAGATTGTATTTAGAGATGGGTGAGCGATGTTTCTGCCATTCTCGGCGCAGCCGTCGTTTCTGTGCTACAAGTTTTTCAATTTGACTATTTGTATAGGCATACTTGCACTTTCTAGCAGTATTTTTTTGGCGTTGCCACTCCGGCTGCAGTCGCTAGCATGGAGTTGAAAATATCAATATTATTATCTATACCATCTGCATGTTTTACCTCAAATCTTGTAGAGATATGACTACTAATATAATTTTTGTATTTTAACCAATCGGTTTGGTTGGTCCCTAGGCGAAACTGTGGGCTAGTATATTCTGGTTGTTCATAAAGGTTGATTATTACAGGCGAGTGATCAGAGGACAGATCGACACAGGTTTCCGCTGATACTAAATACCTATCTATATTTTTAGAAATAGCAAAATCAATAAGATCAGGAATTTTCTTTGGGTCTGTTGGCCAATAAGTGGGCTGTCAAGACAAAATCGAATTTGCTATGTCTGTTAGTTATTGCATTGTACAATTGTCGGCCTTTTGGATTAATTAGGCGAGAGTCCGAGTGTTTATGTTTTGCATTATAATCACCGCCAGCTGGAAATCTATCACCAAGGGAATCAAAAAGTTCTTTAAACTGAGTTTCTGTTACAGTAAAACGGGGTGTGCAGTATATAGCTGAAAGCGTCAGGTCTTTGCCACGATTTTTAATAGATACTGATGTAGCTTGCATCCATTGCATCGAATGCGATTGCATAAGATGATGCTTAAGCCGATTTCTGATTAGAATAGCCGTACCGCCATGTGCCTTACCATCAGGATGATTTGTGTTATAAAATTTGAAGCCTGGGAGATGAAAGTTGTATTTGTTTGTGAGATGTGTCTCAGACAAAAGCATAACATCAATTTTGTGGTCATGTAGAAACTTATTAAGGGCTAGTTTATGCTGGTTAACACCGTTTGCGTTCCATAAACATATTTTTAACAAACTCATTTTTTATTTACAAGAGTTTGGATCATCTGATTTTGAGCTTTAATAAAATCTTCTAGCATTTTGCACTGTAGACATGAATTGAGTCATACACTGAGTAAGATTTACGATCATGGCTTGTACTCCACTATTAGATGCATTTTTATTGTTAACTTGAAGTACGTTACCCTGCAGAACACTTGCGTAGGTTGCTTGACCAGAATTAGGTATACAGGGCAACCTCTGTAATTTGCCGTGTGGCTACCACCACAGTTACTACATTTCTTTGCGGATGTGTCAGCTTAACCTAAGGTGCAAGTACTTGTAGGGTGGAGATCACCGCAAACTACACAAACACTGCGCAGAGTGCAGTACGATTTAGAGTGGCCGAATTCTTTACAATTCACACATTGTATTGGGCCGTTACGTTTGAGCGGTTCTTCAACCGTAATTCTGCGATGTAAAAGATATCTTACGTTATATATTGGGTGCGTCTTGTTCTTTTTAAGCTGGGTTGAGTTGGGGAGCAGTTCAACTTTAAATATAAGTTGTGGAACCTTATTTCTATTCACAATATTTATCACAACCTTAACGGGGAACCCTTGCTCTTCAAGAGCCTCTTTAATATCGCCAAATTCTACTGTGGCTTCGATTCCTTTTAAAACAATAACAAGGCCTTTTGAGCTCTTTAGCTGATAGGAATAATAATTTTTCTTGTTCCCCGTTAAAAAATTTATAATATAACGACAGCGCTTTTCACTATATGCCTGTATCTTTGTCTCCTCAATACTACCTTTTCGAAGAGGTAAAAATTATTTGTGCCTATAATATTTGCGATGTTCAATACTAATTGATTGGAACTACGCTCGCGCAGGTAAATTGGTGGCGGTCTGGCGTTACTGACTACAGGTTCACCTTTCGATTTATTAGTAGAATTCTCTACACTAAGAAGTGCAAATCTGTTATTCTACAGAGGAGCACCTGAGTTTGTTGTGTTTGCCCTTTTGTTGACTTATGTTTCTTTTCACTTTTTTTATTTTCTTTACCTCACCGTTTATTACCGCCTGCAGAGGCATTGTTGCTGTACTCCTTACTGCTGCTGAGTTTGGTGACGGCGCTATGCTGGGCTGCCTTGCCTTCGTTGTTGTTTCAACGAAAGTCATCGCGCTCTTCCCTGTAGCGACAGTTGCTGGGATCGACTTTTCCGTTGCGCTCGCTGCTGTTGCCGACGCTGCTACTGACACAGATGATGACTCTCCTAGTGGCATTGTTGTTACCGATAATATGCCGTATTGTATTGTTGTAGTGTTATTGTTTGGTGCAACGGGTATATGCACCCAGTGCCGACGCTCTCTATGAGGAGAGTGAGCGACACTCATAGCTTTATGTATATGTTTATGTTTATATTTTTAGTGTTTACTTTTTGAATTATATTTCATATACGAGTATGTATTTGATTTATTAAACGAGCTGTTAATAAATTTCTCGAGATTATTTTGATTTAATTGATAATATTAATACAACAAAATAATATTTGAGAAATATGTAAATCCAATCAAACACTGAGCGTACAAAAACACGTCCGAACAGTATAGTCTCTCAATTAGCTAAAAAACCTGGCAAAATAAATGTCATTACCGATGCCCTCTCGACATTACCTTCCACTAAATTCACTCTCAACTGTTACTAATATGCAATGTAGAAACACCAATTAATGTCTTTAAGAACCAGAACATTATTAGCAAATATCCCATAACCAATTATAGATTCGAAATAGTTTTCCCAACATACCACCGTCGCCACACTTCCGAACCACTGTTTAATATAAAAAATATCACTAAAATTTTGAAAAAATACCTTATCCCATCTGTTATCAATGGCATTAAAACTCCTGAACATATTATGGGTAAAATACAAGAAATCTATCCAAATCATATGTGTAAATATCGCATTCGCTTTGCCAGAAATCAATTTGAAGATGTTAGAAATGAACAAGGTCAAGAACAAAGAATCATCACAGACCATAGAAGAGTACATAGATATATAAAAGAGGACAAAATTAAAATATTAGAACGATATTATTACCCAGCCATGTCTAACAAAATAAAGAAAATCGGGACGGATTGCTTAGTATGCAAACAGATCAAATATGACCGACACTCCACTAAACCCGAATTAGGTACAACTCCCATCCCACAATATTAAGGACAAATCCTTTACATAGATATATATATTAAAAACAGATAATAACCTTGTTCTTAGAGCACTGGACAAATTCACGAAATTTGCCCAAGTCAAGATAATCAAGTCAAGAGCAATAGAATATATAAAAGAAACATTCTTTATAGTTGAAGATCAGCTAGGAATACGAGTGGTCAGAACACCACCCTACGCCAGTACTGCTAACGGCCAAGTCGACCAATTTCATTCTACACTTTCAGAAATAATGTATTGCCTAAAAGGAAAAAAACACGCATCGAAAAATTTTAGAAATTCTGGACAATGCCATATAGAAATACAGCTACTTAGTCCATAGAACTACGAAGAGGAAACCAATTGAGATGTTTTTCGGAAGGGAAGACTCGACAATATAGTTAGACTAGATAAAGGCAACACTTAGATCTCAAATACAATAACAAAAAACAACAACTCATCAGAACGTATGAACCAGGTGAAATCATATTCGGGAAAATAAATAAACGTAACAAAATGTCTCCAAGGTTTAAAAAAGATTTGGTGAAAGAGACAAGTCGTCATGCATTCTGACAGAATCGGGCTATATCGTACACAAAATCAAAATAAAAAAATTAACCGTACTTTCTCCATATCACTTCTTCCATCTTGTAGAATTCTTGCCACCAGCAATGCGGAATATCAACTGTTCAACTATATCTCGTCGCACTTAATCACAATAGGCAACGGATGGACAAAAATTCAAGACGGTACCTTCAAAATACTACACACAACAGATCTCGATACACGGACACCTAAACGACGTATTTACACTAGTGAACAAAGCCGCACCCAAACATAACATATTCCTTCCCTACCTTTACCATGATAGAACTCAATTCTTGTATATATATGGCTTTGTAGGGTCCATATATGTACTAAAATAAAATTTCGTCCAAAAAAATTTTATAGGTCGTAAGTTATAATAAATTGTCAATAGTGGACGTGCCTGTAAAAAAATCAACATTATGGACTCCATGTATATTTCTGCCGATGGCATGTATATTTTATTCCGATGGCATCAATACGACCATAGGTAGGCTAATTTCCATTTTAGACCCGAAAGTTCCTTATATCAAAAGTGGGCGTGTCTTTTCTCTGATCAATCGCATCTGTTACCCAACTAAAACAGTCCTAGACTATTTATAAATCTCGTAACTCCAATCAATAGAAGAAGCACTTGAATTATCAAGTATAAATTTCATGCACAATGAAACGATGCTAAGTAGGAAAAAAACATTTTTTTTTTTCAAAAACCATTTATTTCTTATTCCAACTTTTTTATACCATCTGAATAATACGATTTCGGGAACCCCTCAAAATACGCGTTAGTTCCGGCAATTACTTCTTCGTTTGCGATGAATCTTTTGCCTGCGAGCCATTTTTTCAAGTTTGGAAACAGGAAAAAGTCACTAGGAGCTAAATCTGGACTATAAGGTGGATGATTAACCAATTCGAAGTGCATTTCACGTAATTTTGGAATCGTATCTAATTCTGTGTGAACCGATGCATTGTCTTGAAGAAAGAGCATTTTTTTCTTCTTTAAATGTGGTTGTTTTTCTTTGCTTGCATCAATCAATTGATCCATTAATGCACGATAATACTTTGCTGTGATAGTGGATCCTCTTTCAAGATAATCGATGAGCAATAATCCGTGTTCATCCGAAAATACAGTGGCCATAACCTTGCCAGCCGATTTCACTGCCTTCGCCTTCTTCGGAGCTCTTCCACCAGCTTCCACCCATTGTTTCGATTGATTTTTGGTTTCAGGTGTGTAGTGGTGGACCCACAGTTATTAATCGACGCCAAAAATCAACAGGATTACGCTTTATCATGTCCAAACACCGCTGTGAAGTGGTCTGTCGAACTCGTTTTTGTTCGACACTGAGCAAACGCGGCACCCATCTTGCCGATAGCTTTTTCATATGCAAATGTTCATGCAAAATGTTGAACACACGTTCATATGATATGTTTACCATTTCAACAATCTCACGGAACTTGACTCGGCGATCATTCAAAACGATATCGAGGTTTTTTTGATATTTTCTTTAGTAAACACCTCTTTTGGCCTTCCTGTTGATGGTATTGTTGCAGTGCTTGTTCGGTCGCGTTTAAATTCAGCAATCCAATATTTTACCATGTAATCTGACGGAGCAGGCTCGCCGTAATTATTATCGAGCTTTTCTTTTGTCTCTTTCGCCGTTTTCCCATTCAAATAATAGTGTTTAATCACTGCACGAAATTCGCTTTTTTCCATTTTTCAAGAAACACAATAGTTGCTTACTTCAAACGACTACAACAAATAAACTAATCGATGAATTTGGGTGAAATTGTAACAGCTGACGTTTGACAGATCGCAATTTCTAAAAAAACATAGTTTTGTGTTTGTGCTGCCATCTAGCGCTAGGTAGCTTCAATATCAATCCGCCCTCGTATGTGAAAATTATTTGTGTTTTGAATATAGAATAGCCGATCATTGTCATTTAACTGGTGAATATAGAGTACCTGCACACTACCAGTGCAATTTAGAATATCAGATTGCAAATTTCAATACAATATTTTTTCATAATTTTTCTACCTACGATTGTCATTTGTTTGTAAAGGAGCTTTAATCTTTTCAGGGCGGTATATACATTATTCCATTAGGAGTTGTGTGTTTCATTGTCTAAGAAAATGTATGTAAATGATAAAGATACAATTGAACTTCGATTTCTCGACTCATATAGGTTTATGCCATCAAGTTTAGAGAGCATAGCAGGTTACTTAACCGATACAGATTTAAATGCTGTACATAATGTAAGTCGGTAGTCGTCAATTCAGTGAAAATGAAGATTATTTCTCAACGAATTTATTGACAAGACAAGTTGCATACAGTAGTTGCAATTTAGTATGTGTGGTATCATTTTGGCAGATCTTATAGCTATATCGGACACGCCACTTGTCCTCATCAGAGATTTTTCAATGAAAGGCTGTATATTGTATATAAAATATATATAATATGTATATTTTTAGCGTTATAGTCGTCTCCGGCTAAATAGCCATTCCCCAGATTATTTAAATGGTCTAGATATTGTTATTTTGTGTTGTTATATTTTGGTAGACAATAGACAGCAGATACTACTATTCGTCCTTTCCAGTCTTTTAGTGATATTGTGGTCGCTTGAAAAAAAGTTAGGGAAATTTACATATGTTTTGTCTGTAGCTTGTGTTTCTGAGGTAAACATCACATCTATTGAGTTATTTATTAAGAAAGTCTTCAGTTCAAATTTATTTTATTTACTGCGTTCATCTATTTTGCATACAAGTAGTTACTATCATTGTTTTTAATTCAGTTATATCGTCTTGTTTGATATTATTTCCGTGTTGTTGCTTTTTATTTGAATTGACTCCAGTGATATCGGAATGATACCAGAAATGAATTTCTGGGCATTTAAATTTGTATTGTGATTGTTTTGGTTTGTCAATATTGATTTGTTCATTTGTTCTTTCTTGCGAAGTGTAAGGTATCTCTGGATTTGTAAAGCTATGTATAGCGCGCATCCTCTGTAGTTTGCCCTGTGGTTTTCATCGCAATGTCCGCATTTAGTATTTCGTCTATCAGCGGCGTTGTTAATTGTGCACATGTTTGTCTTGTGTTTTCCAGCACATTTGACACACATCGGGTCTGTCTGGCAGTAGTTTTTTGTGTGGCCGTACTTTTGGCAATTTGTGCAATGGAGAATTATTCTCTTTTATCGGGGTGGCTCAAGGCTAATTTTGCAGTTGTTATCTTTTATTTTCAATTTATTTGAAAATAGTGCAAGTGGTTGTTTTCTTTTGGCACCATTAATTTTTTTGATGTTATGTATGTTTGTCACTTCATAGCCTAGTTCGGCTAATTCGCTTTTAATGTCTTCAGTTTCAGATGAATGGTGCATATTTCGAAATACCACTCTGAAGCCTCGCTCATCTTTTGGTTGAAATGTGTAATACTTTGTCCCTTTTTGCTTTGATAATTCAATTATTTTTGTGTATTGGGTCGATTCTTTTGGTTGAATTTGAATTTTTATTTCGTAAAATATATTTGGTATGGAGTTTAGTGCTTCAGGTAAGGCTTTTATATTTTCAATATTCTGAGGGGGTTTTTGTAAACGATGCGCAATTGATTTTTGTATGTTAATGTTCACATTTGTCCCACTGTTGTGTTGTGTTTCACTGTTGTCTTGAGAGTCCGTTTTGTCATTTGCTACTAAAAGTCCGAATCTGTTTGTTGTGTTTGGAGTGATAGGCTTGCTCAGCCAATATTTTTGGAGTGATGTTTGTGTTGTGTTCAACATTTTATTTTTCTGTCTATTATTTTGTTCCGTTAACTAGTTTGGCGATTGCTTTCGCGGTTTCGTTTTGTTTTTCTATTTTCGGTACTTTTATTAGTGGCACTTACGTGTTTGTTGTTGCTGGTATATTTGGTTTTGTTCTGATTGACATTATTGGTGAGTTGCAGCTAAAAATAGTTCCCGTCGTAGTTACCGGTGCTATAGTTGTCGTACAGGAGCTTTGAGTTGCTACTGTTGTTTCTGAAGTAGTAACAGCTGGATAAAATTCTGTAGTGGGAGTCGAAATTCTAAATGACCGTTAGATTGGTTCTAGTCGATCACTGCATTATTGCACTTTTTTTATAACTTCAGTTACTTTAAACTAATATATTTGTACTGGAGACTTAATTTTTACGGAGCGCGTTTAAACACTGAATTGACGAAAAGTGTTGACTTTAACGCTACAATTTCGATCGGAAACCAAAGCCAATCTTTAAATCGTACTTTTTTGTAAAAATACTATAATGAAACAGTTAAGAAAAAACGAAGTTATTCAAAAATATAATTGCACCACAACTAAATGTTAATCCACCTATTGTTCAAAAAACTCCATTTGAAAATATTTCATCATAGAAAATTTTAAGCGGTCTCCATTTAAATAATACTAAGCATATTGTACTCTTAAATTTAAATAATAATAAGCATATTGTACAAAAAGTGTTCTATTAAGCATATTTGAAATCTTTATTACCTCACTTAGAACATGCTGTAGACTAAGACAAAAAATTGTAATAAAAACCTCATTGCCAAAGGAAGCAAAACAACAAGAATAGTCAAACTTTACAAACACAATACCAGCCCCGCAAAACGCATCAACCTACCTAAAGTTCAACGATCTGCCTTTCTCTCTAACGCTTGTAGACAAACATTTTTAAGAGAGGAAGAGTTAACGCATTTATTGCCTAAAACTCTCCATCAACCTTTTTATAATTTCCTTTCACACAGTAACTAAGTAGCAAACTCAGCGTCTGAGCCGCTATCGGTTAGTTCCACTTGTGCAAATATTTCGCAATATAATTCCAGGAACGCGATTCTTCAAATCGTGGCAACATAGCATGTTCATTTTTATCAAATACTATCTGAACCACCGCCCGCTTCGCCAGGCAAAAAAACATTTTTCCACCAATTTGAATAAAATGAAAACATTTATTGCAATGCTTTTATGTATACAACATTCTTGATTTTTTTTCACTATCGCTCGTGTAATCAAATAGTGCAGATGGTTTCCCGACCCATGCAACGTAGAGTTGGCCATGCGAGAAAACTGGATTTTCCAAATTTATACCGCACATTTCTAAAGATTTTTCTTGCACTCATTGATGGTACCGGCGAATGCAAGGCGAACAAGGAATTGAAGACGCTTAAATTCAAATGGAGGATCAGATGGAATCATTGGGCTGCGAGGACTCAAAACGTCTACGCCTTTGAATTTTCCACTCAATATTGTTGCCTCTACCACATTTCTCAATATTTTTTTTACGTCCAGCCTGGTGCCTTTACAAAGTTTTGGTTGGTTGATGTTACGAAGCATAATAATCGGCGCTCCAATTATTTTCCTGGCAAACCAAGTGTGTTTAAATATTCTGTGGGATAATTCACCACCTCACCTGGTATTTCTGTTAAAGTAGCCTCGTTGAGACCATTGACATATTTGTTCTTTACGGCCCGTATTCCTCACTCGCTTAACCAATCATGATTTTTGTACTGTTGCGCTTTGTTTAGGAACACGCTATGAATCAGTACTTCTTTTGATTGAGTGAAACGGCAAAAATCGTTTGGTAGTGTTGTCATACCTGTATTCCTGTCGACTGGCATTGTACCATCCCCAATTTTCAACAATTGCTTTGATTGCTTCTGATGGATCGTTTTGCAATTGAGCGCGTAAGCTTGTTTTTAGTGTGAGTATTCTTACATTTTTTCACAGAATTGAAGATTTCAAGCATGTGTTTTTTTCACCGGTAGCAGTAGATTTAGGTATGACTGGTCACGTTTATGTAAAGTCAACAGCTAACAGTATCAAAGCACCGCCCAACAAATATTGATTTTCTCGTATATCTTTCATTGTTCTATCCAATGCTTCTAATGATTTTTTGTTAGCCATCCAATAAAGGAGCAGCAATCCCAGAAATAGCCAATCCCAGTGCTATTTTACGTTGCTAGTAGGAACGAAATCCAGAATGTATTACCAGTTCCTACAGACGCGTCCCAAAAATATTATTATTATTATTATATTCCACCACTTTCATCGTTAACAACATGCATAATCGCGTCATATGCATTATTTTGATCAATGTTCAATTTTGGAATATTTGCTTGAGCAAATGCATCCAGTACGTTGCAATCGTAATCTCGTTCACACGATTTGGTGATATCATACCAAGTTCTTTCCAATCTTTTGTTTGCAATTGTTAAGTAAATGCCTTCAATCATGATCAATGCTTCATTATGCATTTCCGGTGTGTACAGCAAGTGTGGATTTGAAGTACTACGGCGAAGTCTGTTCCAAATGTCTTCCGTCATCAAATTTTGATAATTTTTCCATAGTCTAAGTGGATTTGATGGGAAACATGATGATACAATTAATGCAAATAGCATTCTTATTTGGTGAGGAGTAGATGAAACTGCAGCATCGGCAAGGGTAGCCTTCCAGTGTGCGTCATCTTCCAGTAAAAGCAATCGTTGACACGCCTCACGATATGTTGCACACAATAGTCAACTGTTTTAAGATATTGAAATGATGTTGGACCACGACCGTTAACCAACAATAAGCGGTAAAAAAATACTCAGCATTGTTTGGGTGAAATGTGTAAATTCGTCTAAAAGCATCTGCCGAGAACACGATTGGGTTTCCTTGCTTACGGCATTGAAACATTTTTTTCGATTTATACAAAGTATAATATTGCGGTACTTCTCAGTATAAGAACTGTATCTGATGCACACAATTCAAAAGTACGGTTAATGTTGTGGAAGGCGGTGTCGTTGCTCCTAGCTGTGTTTTTTAGTCGTAAAATAAACGAATTGAAATTTTTCAAGATGGACAGGTAAAAGAACTACGGTTGGATGTCTCTCATGAATAGAGAATGTGAAAAGCCTCCACACCACCCCATTACTGCTGAAATAAAGCCCTAATTGAAATGAACAAAATTCGTCGCTACTTTTAATTATGTACGTATTTAGAGATGTACTTTATGGACTTCACGTTAATGTGGGCTTTGTACATTTTGGACAAAATCGGTGAATACGATCCAACGATCATCCACTTCAACCTATTGGTCTCTCATTTTGATAGTTTTTGATTTTCTGATATCCTCTGTCGACCAGGGACGATATAATGTGTATCCGTCATTGCCTGTAAGTGTATCTGAAATCAATGCACTGGGATAACGTCTCGAACATTTACCATCAACCATGAATGGTGAGCTCATGGACCATGGATCATGTTCTTTGCGATCACTTCAAATTATTGTGCATCGGTGGTATCATCTGGAATTTCCGCAGATATGATGTCATCAATTTGATCCGATATTTTTTTGTTAACCAACAATATCAATATGTGTGGATTGGGTGCTCTTTGCCATTCGACAGAATACATCCAGCATTGCGCTTCGCTATGAAACCATTAATGATTCCAGCTTTTGGTGACGATCTGTTGCCGATTGCCCTGGCAATCCATTGTGGATTGCAGGTAAAAGTGTGTAAGGAGCAAATTTTAAGCGTAAATTTGCCCCTACATATTTATTTTTGCCATGATGTGTATATTTAACATAGGGGCCAAGTGCTTAAACAACCAACCCTAAAGTATACACGTAAATAGTCCTAAGACTTTGGCACCTCCCACCTGCATTGCTAAAAAGCACATACACAACCGCCATCATATTTAGTGCAGCAGCCATGATACAACTGAGTCTAAGACACCTCCCACCATAGTAATGCTACCTACAACAATTGTTATACTCTGCATTGGGAGTACAGAAGACACGGCCACAATTAAGTCAGACAGTGGAACCCTGTGATGAGCGACGAAAAACTTACAAGAACAGCAGCGAGAAAACAACAACAACGTGCTGAAGGTGGCCCAAGGTCAAATTCAAACAAGAAGAACAATGCGGGAAACCGTAGCAACATGCCACAACAAACTACAGTTCCCGCACAACAACAACTGTTGGATGATCTACACTAAACCTGGAGCATAAAAGCAGGAGCAACTGGCAACGCATTCTCTTTCTTTCATTCGACATCAGGCAGACGAGACGCTCTTTCTTTCTTTCGGCATCAGGCAGACAAAACGCTCTTTCTTTCATTCGGCATCAGGCAGACGAGACGCTCTTTCTTTCTTTCGGCATCAGGCAGACAAAACGCTCTTTCTTTATTTCGGCATCAGGCAGACAAGACTCTTCTTTCTTTCGACATCAGGCAGACCAGACGCATCGTATTAAACAGAGTTATACCACACTGACAAACGCTTCAGAAGCTAGGGGAATCTAGAGGAGATTATGGTTTATAATCGATTCTCTGCTAGAAACCCACACTGACAAACGCTACAGAAGCTAGGGGAATCTAGAGGAGATTATGGTTTATAATCGATTCTCTGCTAGAAACCCACACTGACAAACGCTACAGAAGCTAGGGGAATCTAGAAGATATTATGGTTTATAATCGATTCTCTGCTAGAAACCCACACTGACAAACGCTACAGAAGCTAGGGGAATCTAGAAGATATTATGGTTTATAATCGATTCTCTGCTAGAAACCCACAGTGACAAACGCTACAGAAGCTAGGGGGACATAGAGTTCAACTGTGTCCGTATTTAAGTTTAGTAAAAATAATTGTATTAAGTAGTTAAGCCTTTTTTTTAAATTAATAAATAAATAAAATAATTAAATCAACGTAAACAAGCTTTGAATACTTTAGAGATTTTCTGTAAACGACTCCTGGCAATCCGGCGAGCTTACCCCGGCGAAAACGAGTCGTTACAGTGGCACCCGAGCAGGGACTCTCCGAATAAAAAGAGTAAATACAACAAAGCTATGTTATCCAACTCACGTCCCATCACCAGAGTCTGACACAGGATGGGAAAGACGAGTTGGGTGTACACCGTGCGAAAAGACCAACTGGTAGTCTGGTGTGTCGAGTTTGGCCTAGAGGCCACGGGCACTGTGGAAGCGCTACGAAAGAGGCTTGCGGAGTTCATCACCGACACAGAAATAACTCTAGACCAGGAGGTTCGGCTGGCAGAGCTACAGGCCCGACTCACGAGGAGTTTGTCGCCAGGACCCAGTCCACAATTGAGAGGTAGCCCCAGCGCAGAGCGACCTATAAGCCCTGGAGCATCGACATCCACGAAGAAAGCAGCGGCTATAACTGACACCACGTTCCAGACAGTAGTCCCGGAAGGAAATGGTCTTTGAAATATGATGGAGGGCATGACCCGATAGCTTTCATAGAGCGAGTGGAAGAATTATCGGAAGTCTGTGGACTAAACAAGCACATACTGCCTCGGACTATGCCAGAACTCCTAAAGGAGCGTGCTCTGCTCTGGTATAGAAACAACAACCGAGCATGGGTCGATTGGGTGTTATTCAAAAAGGACTTCTTGGAGTTTTTCCTACCCACCAGGTACTTCGAAAAGCTGGAGGATGAAATTCGCCAACGACGGCAAAGCCCACATGAACACTTCAAACAGTACGTGGTAGAACTTCAAAACCTGATGCGTCATGCAGGATACATGGAAGCCCAGAAATTAGAACGAATCTTTCGCAACAGCCTAGAGGAATACCAGTGGTATGTCCGGAGAAAGATTTCGATACGCTGGAAGAACTGGTGGAAATGGCGGAAGACCTCGAGAGTATACGTGGTGACAACGAAACTTCACGAGCAGCACCACCACGAACACCACCAACACGCCACGAGATACAACCAAGGATCGAGCGTATGTTCCCACGCGAAACCAGAAACCGACAAGTAGCACCGGCCAACTGTACCAACAAGGTGGTACCTATAAATCCACGAACAGCATGCAGAAGATTTGGTCAGTCTGATCACATAGCGCGACACTGCCGCAATGCCCAAGCACTTTTCTGTTGGGAGTGCGGTAGGAGAGGAACTAGTACAGTTGAATGCTGTAGGACGGTAGGGGGATACGAGCGGGGCTGCCGCCAGCAACGAGGCATGGAGCAGCCCACCGACAACAAGCCACAAACGCAGTAAGTGCACTACGCTACGATGGACAGCGTATGTGTGCCGCCGTCACCATTGGCACAGAAAACATCACGGCCACACTGGACACAGGCGCCACAAGGAGTTTTATAAGCGAGCGACTCATCTCCCATTTAGGTGCTACCACCGGTAGAGTAAACTCTACATACACTAAAGCACGGATGGCGGATGGTCGAACAAGATGTATTACTCAAGCATTTGTGACGTGTGTCAAGCTTGGAGGAAAGGTATGTCAGCTGGAGCTACTTAGCATGCCCGACTCAACTGACGACTTACAGCTCGGCCTGGACTTCATGACACAGCAAGGCCTATCCATCACATGTGGACGCCAGGAAATCCAGCTAGGCCCCAAGACGGATGGTGTGCAATCACAAGTTACCGCATCGTGCACAACCATACGACATGAAGCCGCTACGGACGAATCAAAGATAAACCTGTGTCTGGCCACAGAGTTGGCTAAATCCACAGACGGGCCAAACGTGACCAATATCACAAGCCACAAAATAGTGATGCGCGATGACCGACCCATCAAACAACGATAGTACCCGAGAAATCCAGCACAGCAAGAAATCATTGGCACGGAAGTGGACGCATTAATAGCTAAAGGCTGTATCGAACCCTCGCATAGCCCCCACAGCGCACTGATTGTGCTAGTAAGGAAACGGGAATTAGCAAACACATCTGACGAGACCAGTGTACACAACGGAGGGGAATCCGAATCCAGCAAAATCACCCTCTGGCAGGGTAAGTTGACCATTTTCCATCGTCCGCAAAGTAGGGAGGACATGTGAGGAGCAAATTTTAGGCGTAAATTTGCCCCTACATATTTATTTTTGCCATGACGTGTAAATTTAATATAGGGGCCAAGTGCTTAAACAACCAACCCTAAAATATACACGTAAATAGTCCTAAGACTTTGGCACCTCCCACCTGCATTGCTAAAAAGCACATACACAACCGCCATCATATTTAGTGCAGCAGCCATGATACAACTGGGTTTAAGACACCTCCCACCATAGTAATGCTACCTACAACAAGTGTTATACTCTGCATTGGGAGTACAGAAGACACGGCCACAATTAAGTCAGACAGTGGAACCCTGTGATAAGCGACGAAAAACTTACAAGAACAACAGCGAGAAAACAACAACAATGTGCTGAAGGTGGCCCAAGGTCAAATTCAAACAAGAAGAACAATGCGGGAAACCGTAGCAACATGCCACAACAAACTACAGTTCCCGCACAACAACAACTATTGGATGATCTACACTAAACCTGGAGCATAAAAGCAGGAGCAACTGGCAACCCAGTCTCTTTCTTTCATTCGACATCAGACAGACGAGACGCTCTTTCATTCTTTCGGCATCAGGCAGACAAAACGCTCTTTCTTTCATTCGGCATCAGGCAGACGAGACGCTCTTTCTTTCTTTCGGCATCAGGCAGACAAAACGCTCTTTCTTTATTTCGGCATCAGGCAGACAAGACTCTTCTTTCTTTCGACATCAGGCAGACCAGACGCATCGTATTAAACAGAGTTATACCACACTGACAAACGCTTCAGAAGCTAGGGGAATCTAGAGGAGATTATGGTTTATAATCGATTATCTGCTAGAAACCCACACTGACAAACGCAACAGAAGCTAGGGGACTCTAGAGGAGATTATGGTTTATAATCGATTCTCTGCTAGAAACCCACACTGACAAACGCAACAGAAGCTAGGGGAATCTAGAGGAGATTATGGTTTATAATCGATTCTCTGCTAGAAACCCACACTGACAAACACTACAGAAGCTAGGGGAATCTAGAGGAGATTATGGTTTATAATCGATTCTCTGCTAGAAACCCACACTGACAAACGCTACAGAAGCTACGGGAATTTAGAAGAGATTATGATTTATAAACGATTCTCTGCTAGAAACCCACACTGACAAACGCTACAGAAGCTAGGGGAATCTAGAGGAGATTATGGTTTATAATCGATTCTCATCTAGAAACCCACAGTGACAAACGCTACAGAAGCTAGGGGGACATAGAGTTCAACTGTGTCCGTATTTAAGTTTAGTAAAAATAATTGTATTAGGTAGTTAAGCCTTTTTTTAAAATTAATAAATAAATAAAATAATTAAATTAACGTAAACAAGCTTTGAATACTTAAGAGATTTTCTGTAAACGACTCCGGGCAATCCGGCGAGCTTATCCCGGCAAAAACGAGTCGTTACAAGGGATAAACCGGTCTGTTCGCCCATAGATATTCCATCACACCCTGCGCATACTCATGCATATGTCGCAGACAACCAGTGTATAAAGATAGCACGTCAGTTGGTCAGTATCATTTGGATTTACAAGCTGTTCACCATCATTGTTAATGGCATCATGTAGATGTATGTACTCTTCAGTGCGTAGCCTAATCTGATGGAATCTAATAACGTTCAGTCTCGATTTTCGCATACATGTCGATACCATACTGGTGAAAACTCTTTCACATTTCAGAATATGATTGTTTTGATTTTAAAGAATAATCAATTTGTACGCATAAGAATTCATTGCGCTGATCATTACATTTGGAATTTCCACAACTGTAATTCAATTTTTAACATATGTAAAAATTGTGTTTCTCATTTGTGAGAATAAATTTAACTAGCCAGTTGTCGGATTGACCAACTTAATGTTAATTTGATAGCCGTCTTCCCTTGCGAAAACAAAATCGGATATTTAAAAGCATCTTAAGAGCGATGAAGTTCTGAGACACGTTGAAGTTGATAATTTATACGATGAAGGACAATATAGCATGCATTAAATTCATCTACAACGATTACCACTGCTACATCGTCTATTGTTTCTTCTGGCGTGCTGTCCAGCGGCAGTTTTGTCAGCTCTTATGACAATTCTATGATTATCCGGCGGCATTCTGTCCAATGCCATTTTAAACAAAGTCACCAATTCGTTGTGCTGATGAAAATAATCTTGTAAGACAATAAATATTTCTCTTCGTACGTTCGGAGAAATCGAACACCGTTGATCAATTAGATCACTGGAATTTCCAAGAAAATAAATTTGCAAAAACTGATGAGAACTATCTGCAAATGGAAATAACGATCCGACTCTGTGGTGCACCTGTCCTTGAATCTGGATATCAAAAGATATCAAGTTAAAGTGTTTGTAAACATTGCAATTGTCGTTTATTTCTTCGATTACCTTAAGTGATAATATTTGTTGCACCAAACGAAGTCATTTGAACATATGAATTGAATGCCTGAATATTCTTCAAGCTTCAATGCTTCGATTCTGGTGACGTTCCAGAAACCAATGAAAGCAATAGTTCTGGTGGACAATTCAATGCCGGCAATTTGACTTGCCTATTTGCACAGCACAATCGTGGTGGTTCAGTGCTCAATTCGAAGGCCTTGCAATGTTCAGAAACTTTGTCCATTGAACCAACGGTCTCTGATTTGTGTGAACCTCGCACTGCGTTCTCGATCATCTTGTGCTCGCTCTATGCTCTGTACTTCAGTTTCTTCTACTCTGGCAGCAGCTTGCCTCTTGGCATTAGTAGATTGTCGACTAAGACTAAATTCTCTTGGGATGATTCTCAAAAATACTGGTAAAATAAATAATTATATTTTCATTATCCACATACATATACAACAACAAAAAAGTATTGAAAAACACAAAATGACAAAAAAAACTCATACATAACTATTTTTCCTATAACTTACGCACATTTATACGAATGTGAGCCACCCTCTGTGGTTTATTGGTAAGCATGCTAGACTCACACTCCGCGGTTCGCAGTGTACATACGTGGCAAAAAGCGTCTGTTTCCCTCTGCTGGCCGTAATTTTCAACCAATTTAGTTGTTTTTTTTTAAATATAGATATTTACGGTACGAATGTAATAGGCAAAATATACATTGTACATTGTATATTGTATATATATATATATATACAATATACAATGTATATGTATATATATATATATATATATATATATATATATATATATATATATATATATATATATATATATATATATATATATATATATATATATATATATATATATATACATATACAATACATACGTGGCAAAAAGCGTCTGTTTCCCTCTGCTGGCCGTAATTTTCAACCAATTTAGTTGTTTTTTTTTAAATATAGATATTTACGGTACGAATGTAATAGGCAAAAAACATTGAAAAGCATTTTAAAAAAAGTGAAAGAGAAATTAAACAAAATTACGCTCACGCAAGAGAGAATGTACGTATTGATTGAAAGTAAATCCAAAAATGACTTAATGCTAATTAACACTTAATTACTTAATAATAATAAACAAATATATATATATATATATATATATATATATATATATATATATATTTGTTTATTATTATTAAGTAATTAAGTGTTAATTAGCATTAAGTCATTTTTGGATTTACTTTCAATCAAGTCGGAACGAAGCCTGCAGAAAAGTGGTTTTTTTTTTTTTAAAATCCCAGCAGGACTTGGCTTAACTTATATTCTTTTTATTTGGTTTTGATAATGTTTTCATTATTTATTATTATTACTTGTATTATATGATTCTTATTTCTAATGTAGTTATCTATTTTTTATATTTAGGTTGTAATTTGCGTACCCGAAAACTTTTTATATATTTCTTTAAACATTTTTTCTGTTGAAAATTATGTTTCATTTTGTCATTGTGTTTGTTTATGTTTACATGCTACATTCCTGTGAAAAAATGATGACAATGAGTCTGTCTATCTGCTCGCGTATCCGGTCCAATATGGAGGGGCATAACTGCACAGCGTGGGAATGCCGACGCAGAAGATATGACTCGGCGAATAGGTTTCAACTTAACCATTGTCATATTAATTAGTGGAACTAATAAAAAGTATTATTATAAATTATTTGAAAATTTAAAAGTGAGTTTCCAGTTTTTTAATAAAAAAGAAAAAATAAAGACTTAAGGAAAAATGTGGTAAAAAATTATAAAGAATCGACAAATTTGAAGAAAATTAATCTTGCAGTTAAGAATCTAAAAGCCGATAGAAAGTGTTTGCTGAGTAATCCCTGTTTGTCAAGGCGACTATTCCCATGGGAATATAGTGCGTCAGTAACTTAAATCCGTATTCCTATGTTCCCACAGAAGAGATAATTGTCTCTAAGCCGTTAGGTCAACCATTCCTCAGTAGGTTGCCGCCAAGATAGAGCAGAAGGATATTTTAATCCTATTCGACACTGCACGCAAAGAATATTTTTATAAAAAATTCTAAAAATCTTTTATTTTTTACAGAAGTCACTATCTCAGATTCCGGCAATCCTGCAACAAATGTATCTGCTCCTGTGAGCGAATAAGAGTGTGGTACTGCGGAAATTTCATTAAATAATTTTAATAGGTAAGTGAACCTTACATAAAATGGAAGAAATTTAAAGAATTTTAAGAGAAAATTCGGGGGCTATGAATCCTATTGTAGCTCAGTTTAAAGGTATAGAGGTAAGAATGACTTCTGGGACAATTCGGACGAGTGAACCACTAAAAATAATAGTGAGTGCCTAAATTAAAACAACCACGCAAAGGCCTATCTATACTAAAAGTTATCCCTACCAGAGATCAGCGAGCTGTTGTCGGAGGGAATAATTCCGATATGTACCTATCCCAGATATATATATATATATATATATATATATATATATATATATATATATATATATATATATATATATTTTAAGCAATTCATATTTATTGTAACAACTCATGGTGGAGACTAACAATAAGTAAATATATCTTAAAACTAGACAACAATGTATCACTGCTCCTTACCACTGTAAGGAGAGGATATTAGTGAACACTTATTATTTTAGAAAAACAATAAAAATAAAAGAAATTATAGAAATTAGTAAAGATGGCTTATTTAATAATAGTTTACGATGGCGATAAGTCTGCTCTCTTTAAGCGGGTCGTGGGCTTGTTTGAAGTAAATTCCTAGCTAGTATATTGGGGTGGTTCGATAATTTTAGTTGGTACTTCTTTTTGACATCTGAATGCCTCTGACCTATTAGGGGCACACCTAGATCTCGGTGAATATTTAGGTTTTTCATGAACCATGGTGCACTAGTAATCGTGCGTAGTATTTTAGACTGGGTCCTTTGCAACAGTTCGGTGTTTGATATTTTTGCTTCTCCCCACAGCTGAATTCCATATATCCAGATGGGTACTATTATGGCTTTGTATAAGAGTACTTTGTAGTCAAGGCTTAGTTTTGAGTTTGAATTTAAAAGCCAGTTAAGACTTGCAGCTTTTAGTTTCATGTGCGCTCTTTTCTTTTCTATGTGTGTTCTCCAGGTAAGGCGTCTGTCGAGGTGAATGCCTAAATATTTCACTTCCGTCTCCTGTGGGATAGTTTTATTGTTGTATGATTGGAGGACACGTGTGTTTGTTGAGTGTAAATGTTATGTGTGTGCTTTTTTGTTCATTTACTGCGATGCGGCAGTTCAAAAGCCAATTTTCAACCACGTGTAAATGTTCTTTGAGATCACGCAATGCTATTTGACGGTGCTTGTGGCAAGATAAAATCGCAGTGTCATCGGCAAAAGTTGAGATGAGCAGATATTTGTTTGTTGGTAAGTCTGAGGTGTATAGTGTGTACAGTATCGGTCCAAGAACACTTCCTTGAGGTACTCCAGCCAATATATCCATTTCTGGTGAAAGGTAATCCTCACACTTGACTTGAAATCGCCTACCCTTTAAGTATGATTCCAGGATACTATGGATATTTGAAGGCAGAAGTTTTCTTTTTTTGTAGACGAGGCCCTCGTGCCACACTTTGTCAAAGGCTTGTGCGACATCGAGGAACACTGGAGAGCAGTATTGTTTCTCCTCGAACGCCTTTCTGATTTGGGACACTAGTCGGTGTACTTGTTCAATAGTGCTATGATTTTTTCGAAAGCCAAACTGGTGGTTAGGTATTACTTTATTCTGTACCAGATATGGGGTTAATTTTGATAGCAATAATTTCTCGAATAGTTTCGAGACGACGGATAACAGGCTTATTGGTCTTTATGACGAGACTTGCGTTGGAGTTTTGCCAGGTTTGGGTATCATGATTACGTGGGACAGTTTCCAAACTTGAGGAAAGTAAATTTATCTTAGAATTGTGTTAAATAATGTTGTTAAATGCTTTACTGCAAGCGGAGGTAGCTCCATCAACATCTTTGTGGTCATCAGATCGTGGCCTGCCGCTTTCTTTTTATCTACATGAGTTGAGATAAAATGCTACACTTCTTTCGGCCTCAACCGTAGGTCCATCTGGGGAATTAGGTTGTTTAGTGTTGGTATTTTAAAGTTGTTACTAGGAGGATTTGGTTGGAATGTGATTTTAAGATGTTGAGCAAAAGCTTGCCCCTTCTTCTCATTGCTTCTTGCCCATCTTCCGTCTATAAGTCTTATAGGCGAGTCCGATTCTGTAGGTTTATTCGTGTTTTTGACTGCCTTCCATAAAGAGTAGTTTGTGGATTCAAGGGAGTCAGGTTCGAGATGTAGGCCCGTATACCTCTTTCAGTTTCGTCGCGCAATGCGTTTCGCAGTTTGTTTTTGGCTGTCGTGAATTTTTGCTTTAGCGCTGGTGACCTGTTCTTTTGCCACAGTCGTCTGAGCCGTCTCTTTGCCGTTATCAGTCTTTCAATTTCGAATGATGTTGAGCATATTGATTTGCGTGGGATTTGGCCGTTTGGGGGTGTAGCGTGGATTGCTGCTGATACCAGTGTGCAGTTGAATGATTGTACTGCGGAATCGAATTCATCCGGGCTCATAAGTCTACATTTTTCAGGAAGGTGACCGCAAATATATTTACGGAATTTTAACCAATTTGTTTTACCTGTTACTAATCGAAAAAGTTGGTTTATGTCTTCTGGGTATTGCCTTAGGTGCATTATAACTGGGGAATGATCTGAACTCAGCTCAAAGCATGATTCCGTAGACAGAAGTTTTTGGAGGAGGCCTTTCGTTATTGCAAAATCTAGTAAGTCCGGGATCTTTCGTTGATCCGTAGGCCAGTAAGTGGGTTTACCAGAAGACACATAGTCAATTTTGTTACGCCGATTCCTCAAGGTGTAATATATCTGTTTACCCTTGGGATTTATAAGGCGTGAACCACAATGCGTATGTTTAGCGTTGTAATCACCGGCTGCTATAAATTTTTCTCCCAACGACTTGAAAAAAATTTCAAACTGAGCTGTTGTGACAGTGTGTCTAGGTTGGCAATAAACAGATGATACCGTTATGTTGGCGTCCCAAGATTGTAGGCAGATGGAGGTGGCTTGGAGATATTCCTTGTCGTAGTTTTCTAGTGAGTGGTGTTTTATGCGGTATTTTATGAGTATGCCTGTCCCACCTCGAGCTTTGTCATCCGGATGCAACGTTTTGTAGAACTTATAAGGTGAGTTTCAGAAATGAGTAATATGTCTATTTTGCTGGCTAATACCGTTCGCGTTCCAATGACAATTTTTTTAATTTCCCAGATATAACATCAATTCTCTTTAGCCTTGGGGAAGCGAAATATTTTACTACCATTGGTCTGATTTCAGGGCTCTACCAAATCTGTAGGAAACCCGCTGACATGCGTGAACAGCGTTTTCCACCATGGTCGCGAATATATAAATTCCTGAAAAACGCTCCTGCGATATTCCAAGGAATGATCGATGATGTACTATAAGAGTATATAGGTATATTTAGTGTACATCGACGATATCATAGTCTTTGATAGCAAGGAGAAGGAAAATTTGAAGATTGCAGACACAATATTTTCCCGTCTTCAAGAACAAAACTTAAAGGTAAAAAAACAAATTTTTTGTAAAATGTAATAAGATTTAATTGATTGAAGATTGTAAATAGCTAGGCTTAATATTTAACTTTTTGCTTAAGATAAAAAAAAGCCAACGACATAAGGCTTTCATGATGAGTCTATTGCGATTTCAGATGTTTATAGTTTTAGAATTGTTTTGTAACCTAATGTTAAACTTATGTTCTACCTCTATTAGTAAAATTACTTGCTTTTAATTCTATAATACAAAATATTCATTATCTTACACCTAGCAAAATAAGTAAAAAAAACATTTCAGGTAAGTGCTCACAGCTGCTGCAGATGTTCTGTACATCTTTCACTACAATGCGACAGTGGTAACAATACGTGAGCGGACTGCATGGGTAACCACCTACAGCTTTATCGCAACATCATCGAGAACAATTACGACCAACATAAAATTAATAGGAATTTATTTAATGCAATTTATGAGGTCATCAGCAAAATCAATGGCGTCGGAGCTCGCCACAACGACATCATCCATGAAGACGACGTAAATGACGGGAACAAGTATCTACTCGACAAAATTTGGATTCTCAGGGAAGGGCTCAACGAGATTGTCCGCGCATGCCGAAGAGAGGACAATATTAACCTCTTAGACGCCGAAGAAGTGAAGATATTGGTGTATGAATTGGAAAACCTCTTGTATCAAAACGTGATTGAAGCTATCGAATTCGGTCACCATTCGGTATACAGCAATGGAACCTTATGTTATACGTCCTTGCAGTACCAAAAGTCACCATGTGGTAAACTGTCCAGCCGGCAGTCAAGTGGATCTTAAACTCTCGAAGTTGCTTATTCACCAAGACGAAACTTATGGGTTGGCTGGTGATTGCCTAAACATCAGAAATTCATTTATCTGCAGTACGACAATATTGGAAAAGATACCTGAAGACTCTTGCGTGCCAAGGATCCTTAAGGAAGGGGATGCCCATTGTCACTTCAAAACTAATAATGATGAAGTTATCGAATAATTTAACGAGAACACTCTGTTCGCAACTAATTTTAGGGGCGAAATCAAAGGCAGAAACTCTTCTCGAAGACTCGAAGGATCTAATGTCATCCAGCTCGAGATACTACAGCTCGGGGAAGAAACCTTCTCATCATACTCGACTTCAAGATCCCAAGTTTTGCCAGCAGTATTGTACAATGTCACAAACAAGGGCGTGGATATCGATGTAGACGACGTTTTCGGGCTGAGTATGGAAAACAACTGAAACCTAAAGAAATTGACTGGGAGAATGAACCTGGACGCATTCATGGATGCATCAATGATCCTCCGGGTGGCACTCATAGCATTTGATTTGTTGCATAAATATACGAAGAACGTCGGATATCTGACAATACAACTTCCTACATTCCATTTTCATCAGGACACCGAAACAACCGTTGCAGGACGCAGATATTTGAAGGGGGAGGAATTACAAACGAGAAATCCGCTACATTCCTGTCGAAAAATGCTGATAGTGGCTTAAGCTTAGAATTGGTACAGGGCAGTTGGATGCTGGACATTGTCATATTAACTTGTGAAACAAATAAATAGGCATTATTACAAATTATTTGAAAATATAAAAGTGAGTTTCCTTGCCGCTGTTGGGCGGCGAATAATTGTAATTCGGGCTTCGCTAACTTTGAATATGTCTTGTGATATTTTTTTATATGTTTTTTTTCTGATGACGTTATTAATAAAGTCTATGGGGTGTTTGTTTTGCATTGAATGTATATTTCTGTAGAATATAAGCCTTGAAATACTTTTTCATTAAGATCCCATTGATATTTGTTTGGTTCAGCATTAAAAATTCTTATATGTTCGTTCAATGTGGCATATAATCGCTTTGTTATATGCGGTTGTGACATGAAAATAAATATTATTTTCTGTTTATATTAACAACATCTAGTTCGTTGTCTGTTATTATTAACTCTGGTTTTCTTAGATATTGAATCCTCAATTTTATGGGCTCAATTATTGAGATCCAAGTTCTGTGTTTAGGAATATGAGCTGTAGCATCCTTTGTCAGTTTGTCAATGCTAGTTAAGTACATACATCATATTCCTTTGTGGATACCAAATGTTTAAGTGTACTATTCCATTGTGTTCGTTGTATATCTGTAATATTCAAGTGGTGACGTACTGGTTGTCTGCCAAATTTTTCTGCATTGCAAATTTCGCAATTGTTTATGTATCGATGTATTTCTTTTTGTAAATTCGGAAAGTAAATTGAATTTTTCAGTTCTTGGAAAATTTCAGTTATTCGTCTATGGTTTTTTGACAAATATTGTTTTTCTATTATTTTAAATAGTGTTTCTGAGTCTGTTATGTCTTTCAATAAAAGGTTTGACATTAGGACTTTTAGATTTTTGCTGCTTCTAAAGTATGCAGTATAAAGTTTTTGAAATTGAAGAAACGACTGCGTTTTTGGGACCAAAGCTGCTACCAGCCCCTTAGTTGGTAACTATAGTTTCATTTTGTCCAAAATTTCGTTATTTGTTTTTATTAGAACGAGTTGTCTCACTTTCTTTGCAAACATTTTTTGTCCGCGAAGTCTATTATTATTTGATTTTTGAATAAATTTAATGTTTTTTCTGAAAATTTAATGACGTCAGTATCGTCAGAAGCATTGTGAGCTGTTTCCATATCAATATCAGTCTTGTTTATTTGATTATTATTATTATTATTGTTGTTGGTTACATGTCATGAATTGAATGCATTTCTACATTTTTCACTTCTTTCTAGACCTCATCAATGCTTATCTGAATTTCTATCGGTTGATCTATTCTGCTAAGACCATCCACGACGATATTTTCTTTACCCTTGATATACTCAATTGTAAAATCAAACTCATTTAACTTTATCTTCTAACGCTGCAGTTTGCTGTTGGGTTCTGTAAGGTTATTTAACCAAACTAACGGTCTGTGATCGTTTCATAAGGTGAATTTTCTTCCGAAAATGTAGAGTCTGAAATACTTTGTGGCCCAAGCAATAGCTAATAATTCTTTTTCTATCGTGCTATAGTTTTTGTCATGATCATTTAGAGTTCTGCTGGCATAAGCGATAGTGTTGTTCCCTTGCATTAAGCCCGCACCCAACGCAAAGTCAACGTTATATGCTTTTTTAAGTCCGGATGCAACAAAATTTTATCATTTTGTAATAAAGTTTTTTAAATTTTTCAGTGACATTTTGTACTCCCTGTCTCTGGAGTTCATTTTTTAATTACTTTTAAAATAGTTTACCAAATTATAACCTACCTGTAATAAAATTACGGTAATAGCCTGTTATTCCTGAGAATGATTTTATCTGTTTTTGTGTCTTAGGTAGAGGAATTTTTGTTATTGCGTCCACTTTTGTTTGGATAGTTTTGATTCCGTCTGGTGTGAAAACATGACCTAAGAATTCTGTTTCTTTTGACATAAATGAACACTTATTGAGTTGAACCTTAAAATTAGCTTCTTGTAGTCTGAGAAATATTTTGTGTTTCGAATCGAAGTTTTCCTCTATGTTTTTGGAGAAAACTACAATGTATACCAAACAGATTTTTCTAGTATATTCCCTTAATACGTTATTGACCATTCGCTGGAATGTCGCTAGTGCATTCTCAGTACTTCGAAATGACCATGTGTAGTTGTAAAATCTGTATTGTGAATATCTTCTGTATGCTTTTCAATCTGGTGAAACTCATTCTCTAAATCTAAAGTAAATATTCAGTAGTCATTTCGTTAAGTTTTCTGAAGTCAATACCAATGCCATTTTTGTTTTTATTATCTAACTTCTTAGGTACCACCCATATTGCACTGCCATATGGTCTTGTGGATTCTCCAATAATGCCTTGTTGAAGCATTGCATTAATTTGATTATCCTCTTCTTCTTTGTGACCTTGTGGGTCTCTGTAGAGTTTGGAATAGATCGGTACTTAGTTTTTTGTTTGAATTTGATGTTTAACATCATTTATAAAAGTCAAATTGACATTTTCATAATAAAAGTTTTTTTGTTGTGGTTTATAAGTTTAATTAATTTTTTTTTTCTATTATAGTCAAGTTATCATTGATTTATATACTTCCTACAAATAAACATTCTTGTTTATTTAATTCGATTTGACAACTATCAAATGCGCTTGCGTCATACTCCTCTTCTTCTTTTGAAAGAAAGAAAGGTATTTCCGCTTTAGACGTAATCAGTCGACGTTTCGCATAATAAATCACACAGACAAGTTTGTTAAGAATGTTACTACCTATCATACAAGTCATAAAAGCTATTTTTTAATTTGGGTTCTTAAAATTCGATTTAATAATATTCGAAATTAAATTGCTTAAATATTGGAATTCTATACAACTATTATATTTTATGTGTCTGTCCAAATGCTCTGAGTTTTGTTTTAATGTTTTTTCTTGATTTTGGGTCAGAAACCCCTCCATTAATGATACTCACTTCAGAACCAGTGTCAATTAATAAGTATTAACGATTCCCTCGTCTTACTAGATTTATGTTTTCCACCAAGAATCAATTCATATGCCTTCTCTATACTATCAGGATTCCTAAAAAAATCATTGTCTTTGTAGGTTCTGGCAAATTGTTTCTGTCTAAAAACTTATTTTGTTTATTTCCTCGTCTGAGTATATTGTTTCCTCGTAAGTGAGTATGCTGTTGTTTATTCTGTGTACAAGGTTGTTTAGTTTATAGAAATAAGTTTCGACAGTCCCATTTATATTAAGTTTGTCCATTATGTTGTTGAGGTTTCTCTTTTCACCGAAATGCTTATTTAGGGTTTATATCTGGCCATTTTGAATAGAGCTTTTTTATGTAATGCTTCTCTGATTTTTTCTGTGACATTAATTTTTTTATTAATGTGAATAATATTTGTTTCTCCCCATTATTGAAGTGTTCAATACTTAGTAGCAAACATTCTATCTGTTGAGTAAAATCGGGAAGTTGAGCTGTATTTTCCCCGTTAAATTCAGTGATCCTTTTTAGCATGTCAAGTACGATTCTAAAGTAGTGAGTTTGTGCTTGTTCTATTTTTGCCTTTAAAAAAGGTAAAAAGTGTAAAAGTACTTGTAAAAGCATTCTACATTTATTCAAAGTTAATCTAAACGTTTATTTATTTAATAATATAGAGTAACTTAATATTAGTTCGTTTTACGACGTGCGTCCGTTGGCTTTTTTTACTGCGAGAGAACTCTCCATCAGAGAATACAGAGAAAAGAAAGTATTTTTCGCTACCAGCGTCCGTAGCAGACACACCACGATTTTTAGTGGATTGACCACGATTTTGAGTGGATTCACCACTATTTTGAGTGGATTTATGTACAACGTCCGTCTGCTTTATTTCGCTGCTTTGCCGTTTGAAGTTTAAGTTTCTTTTCTCTATATTCTCTGGTCTGCACTACCTTCGCACATTCGTTAACACTCAGCGTCGTGCGCTTACAAAAGGGTATACTAATTTTGTGCTTTAGAGAGGAGCCGCAATTTAAAGAAGGAGGCTTGGTAGGTATGGACATATATCTATATACAGATATGATCAGAATGACTTTCTAAGCAATCTTTATTTTGTCTGTCCGTCTGTGGCCCGGTTTTTTTACACCGTTAGAAATTTTGCAAACGTATAGTCTGAACAAAGATACAGAACCAGATTGCTATATATCTGATTTGGAGAAAGACCACGCTTACTTCCTATATAAGGAACTTTTCTCACAATTTTTAAATGACTATAAGTTCGGTCCAATTGATGGAATAGTCACGCAGTTATGAAGATGTGGGTCCTACTAAACACTATGCAAAAAATGGGCGGTATATATTAACTGCCACGCCCACTATTATTAAATATTCATAACTTTAGATCTTGTAGAGATTTATAAACAAAATTTTGCAATGAGGAAGATGTGGGCATTATAAAGGTATCTGCTACAAAACGGGTTGATCAGGGAAGACACGCCCACATTTGATATAAGAAACTTTCGGGTCTAAAATTTCAATTTACCTACCTATGCTCGTATTGATCCCAGCGGAACAGAAATTGGCAGAAATATACATGGTGTCCATAATAGTGTGTGCGCAATAATAGTGTGTGCACAATTAACCAAAAATCATTACTAGGCTCCTATTAAAAATTTATCAACGAAATTTCACATGAAGTTTGCGGGTACTAACATTAAACAACACACAAAAAATGGGCGTGTGATTTTTACAGCCACACACACTATTGAGATATTATTATAACTTACGACCTATAAGATATTTTTAGACGAAATTTTATATTTGTTTGTATATGGACCCTGCAAAGCCATATACAAGATTGGGGATAGATCAGATGAAGGATACGCCTCCCTCCCATATAATGAACTTTGGGAAACCACTTAAAAACAATTACCCTATCTATGCTTCTAGTGATGATATATGAATACAAATTGGTAGCTTTATACATTGGGTCTGTACTAGCACGCGTTCCAAATATGGGCAGATTATTACTACTGCCATTCCCACAATTGAACAAAAATCATTACTAGGTTCCTTTAGAAAATTCATCAACGAAAACTCACAGGAAGGTACTAACATTAAACACCCAACTAAAAATGGGCGTTTTATTTTGAGAGTCAGACTCACTATTAACATGTTATTATAACTTACGAACTATACAATATATACAAGATACTACAAAGATATATACAAGAAATGTGGTCGATCAGATAAAGGCCACGCATCCCACTTATATAATCAATAACGGAACCCTACCGAAAATTACCGTAGATATGCTCATAATGATGGTTTAAGAAGAAAACATTCCCATTGTTGAACTCTCACGCACATGAAAGGGTATTTCGAAGTCGGTCTTACTCGAAAGATCATGGTGCATCCTAGGCAAGATCATGGTGCAACACGTCCTTCTATACAAGCAGTTATTAATAACTTTAAAAAAATGGGTAAATTAACCTCAAAAAAACGCGCTGGTTCATCACTATTGAGTACCAGGGAAACCCAGGGTCTTATAAGGCAAGTAAATATCAATCCGCGACTAACAGCAGCAGAACTTGCAAAGGGCGTTAAGGAGAAGGACACAAAAAAATTATGTGCGAATATTGTACTACCATGGCCGTATCGCTCGGAAAAACCCGTATGTTTCAAAAGTTAAAAGACTAAAACGACAAGAAATTCCCAAAAAATATTTAAATGAAGGAGAAAACTTCTGAAAGCAGATCAAGTTTTTTGACGAAAGCTTATTTTGCATTTTTGGCTTTCAAGGACCTTAGATAGTTTTGGGGACAACCGGTGCAGCCCTCCAAAAAATCATTTAACTGGCACAGTTAGTCACAGCTGTAGAGGAATGATGATTCGAAATTACCATATTTCCTCGAAGGACGTGGGCGGAGTGGGCAAACAATAGTACCACAGAGACTCCAAAATTTGTACAATCAATGCCGAAACCCTTAGCAGACGTGGTTAAGAGAAAGGGTTACCCAACCAGTTATTAAATATTATTTTTTTATATTAAGTTAGCAAAATAAGTTTAAAAAAACATTTCAGGTAAGTGCTCACAGCTGCTGCAGATGCTCTGTACATATTTCACTACAATGCGACGGTGGTAACAATACGTGAGCGGACTGCATGGGTAACCACCTACAGCTTTATCGCAACGTCATCGATAACAATTACGACCAACATAAAATTAATAGGAATTTATTTAATGCAATTTATGAGGTCATCAGCAAAATCAATGGCGTCGGAGCTCGCCACACCGACATCATCCATGAAGACGACGTAAATGACGGGAACAAGTATCTACTCGACAAAATTTGGATTCTCAGGGAAGGGCTCAACGAGATAGTCCGCGCATGCCGAAAAGAGGACAATATTAACCTCTTAGACGCCGAAGAAGTGAAGATATTGGTGTATGAATTGGAAAACCTCTTGTATCAAAACGTGATTGAAGCTATCGAATTCGGTCACCATTCGGTATACAGCAATGGAACCTTATGTTATACGTCCTTGCAGTACCAAAAGTCACCATGTGGTAAACTGTCCAGCCGGCAGTCAAGTGGATCTTAAACTCTTGAAGTTGCTTATTCACCAAGACGAAACTTATGGGTTGGCTGGTGATTGCCTAAACATCAGAAATTCATTTATCTGCAGTACGACAATATTGGAAAAGATACCTGAAGACTCTTGCGTGCCAAGGATCCTTAAGGAAGGGGATGCCCATTGTCACTTCAAAACTAATAATGATGAAGTTATCGAATAATTTAACGAGAACACTCTGTTCGCAACTAATTTTAGGGGCGAAATCAAAGGCAGAAACTCTTCTCGAAGACTCGAAGGATCTAATGTCATCCAGCTCGAGATACTACAGCTCGGGGAAGAAACCTTCTCATCATACTCGACTTCAAGATCCCAAGTTTTGCCAGCAGTATTGTACAATGTCACAAACAAGGGCGTGGATATCGATGTAGACGACGTTTTCGGGCTGAGTATGGAAAACAACTGAAACCTAAAGAAATTGACTGGGAGAATGAACCTGGACGCATTTATGGATGCATCAATGATCCTCCGGGTGGCACTAAATAAATATATACGAAGCACGTCGGATATCTGACAATACAACTTCCTACATTCCATTTTCATCAGGATACCGAAACAACCGTTGCAGGACGCAGATATTTGAAGGGGGAGGAATTACAAACGAGAAATCCGCTACATTCCTGTCGAAAAATGCTGATAGTGGCTTAAGCTAAGAATTGGTACAGGGCAGTTGGATGCTGGACATTGTCATATTAACTTGTGAAACAAATAAATAGGCATTATTACAAATTATTTGAAAATATAAAAGTGAGTTTCCTTGCCGCTGTTGGGCGGCGAATAATTGTAAGTGTAGCCCTTCGGGCTTCGCTAACTTTGAATATGTCTTGTGATATTTTTTTATATGTTTTTTTTCTGATGACGTTATTAATAAAGTCTATGGGGTGTTTGTTTTGCATTGAATGTATATTTCTGTAGAATATAAGCCTTGAAATACTTTTTCATTAAGATCCCATTGATATTTGTAAAAATTCTTATATGTTCGTTCAATGTGGCATATAATCGCTTTGTTATATGCGGTTGTGACATGAAAATAAATATTATTTTCTGTTTATATTAACAACATCTAGTTCGTTGTCTGTTATTATTAACTCTGGTTTTCTTAGATATTGAATCCTCAATTTTATGGGCTCAATTATTGAGATCCAAGTTCTGTGTTTACGAATATGAGCTGTAGCATCCTTTGTCAGTTTGTCAATGCTAGTTAAGTACATACATCATATTCCTTTGTGGATACCAAATGTTTAAGTGTACTATTCCATTGTGTTCGTTGTATATCTGTAATATTCAAGTGGTGACGTACTGGTTGTCTGCCAAATTTTTCTGCATTGCAAATTTCGCAATTGTTTATGTATCGATGTATTTCTTTTTGTAAATTCGGAAAGTAAATTGAATTTTTCAGTTCTTGGAAAATTTCAGTTATTCGTCTATGGTTTTTTGACAAATATTGTTTTTCTATTATTTTAAATAGTGTTTCTGAGTCTGTTATGTCTTTCAATAAAAGGTTTGACATTAGGACTTTTAGATTTTTGCTGCTTCTAAAGTATGCAGTATAAAGTTTTTGAAATTGAAGAAACGACTGCGTTTTTGGGACCAAAGCTGCTACCAGCCCCTTAGTTGGTAACTATAGTTTCATTTTGTCCAAAATTTCGTTATTTGTTTTTATTAGAACGAGTTGTCTCACTTTCTTTGCAAACATTTTTTGTCCGCGAAGTCTATTATTATTTGATTTTTGAATAAATTTTATATTTTTCCTGAAAATTTAATGACGTCAGTAAACTGTTTCCATATCAATATCAGTATTGTTTATTTGATTATTATTATTATTGTTGTTGGGTTCCATGTCATGAATTGAATGCATTTCTACATTTTTCACTTCTTTCTAGACCTCATCAGTGTTTATCTGAATTTCTATCGGTTGATCTATTCTGCTAAGACCATCCACGACGATATTTTCTTTACCCTCGATATACTCAATTGTAAAATCAAACTCATTTAACTTTATCTTCTAACGCTGCAGTTTGCTGTTGGGTTCTGTAAGGTTATTTAACCAAACTAACGGTCTGTGATCGTTTCGTAAGGTGAATTTTCTTCCGAAAATGTAGAGTCTGAAATACTTTGTTGCCCAAGCAATAGCTAATAATTCTTTTTCTATCGTGCTATAGTTTTTGTCATGATCATTTAGAGTTCTGCTGGCATAAGCGATAGTGTTGTTCCCTTCCATTAAGCCCGCACCCAACGCAAAGTCAACGTTATATGCTTTTTTAAGTCCGGATGCAACAAAATTTTATCATTTTGTAATAAAGTTTTTAAATTTTTCAGTGGCATTTTGTACTCCCTGTCTCTGGTGTTCATTTTTTAATTACTTTTAAAATAGTTTACCAAATTATAAGCTATCTTTGAATAGTCTTTAATAAAATTACGGTAATAGCCTGTTATTCCTGAGAATGATTTTATCTGTTTTTGTGTCTTATGTAGAGGAATTTTTGTTATTGCGTCCACTTTTGTTTGGATAGTTTTGATTCCGTCTGGTGTGAAAACATGACCTAAGAATTCTGTTTCTTTTGACATAAATGAACACTTATTGAGTTGAACCTTAAAATTAGCTTCTTGTAGTCTGAGAAATATTTTGTGTTTCGAATCGAAGTTTTCCTCTATGTTTTTGGAGAAAACTACAATGTATACCAAACAGATTTTTCTAGTATATTCCCTTAATACGTTATTGACCATTCGCTGGAATGTCGCTAGTGCATTCTCAGTACTTCGAAATGACCATGTGTAGTTGTAAAATCTGTATTGTGAATATCTTCTGTATGCTTTTCAATCTGGTGAAACTCATTCTCTAAATCTAAAGTAAATATTCAGTAGTCATTTCGTTAAGTTTTCTGAAGTCAATACCAATGCCATTTTTGTTTTTATTATCTAACTTCTTAGGTACCACCCATATTGCACTGCCATATGGTCTTGTGGATTCTCCAATAATGCCTTGTTGAAGCATTGCATTAATTTGATTATCCTCTTCTTCTTTGTGACCTTGTGGGTCTCTGTAGAGTTTGGAATAGATCGGTACTTAGTTTTTTGTTTGAATTTGATGTTTAACATCATTTATAAAAGTCAAATTGACATTTTCATAATAAAAGTTTTTTTGTTGTGGTTTATAAGTTTAATTAATTTTTTTTTTCTATTATAGTCAAGTTATCATTGATTTATATACTTCCTACAAATAAACATTCTTGTTTATTTAATTCGATTTGACAACTATCAAATGCGCTTGCGTCATACTCCTCTTCTTCTTTTGAAAGAAAGAAAGGTATTTCCGCTTTAGACGTAATCAGTCGACGTTTCGCATAATAAATCACACAGACAAGTTTGTTAAGAATGTTACTACCTATCATACAAGTCATAAAAGCTATTTTTTAATTTGGGTTCTTAAAATTCGATTTAATAATATTCGAAATTAAATTGCTTAAATATTGGAATTCTATACAACTATTATATTTTATGTGTCTGTCCAAATGCTCTGAGTTTTGTTTTAATGTTTTTTCTTGATTTTGGGTCAGAAACCCCTCCATTAATGATACTCACTTCAGAACCAGTGTCAATTAATAAGTATTAACGATTCCCTCGTCTTACTAGATTTATGTTTTCCACCAAGAATCAATTCATATGCCTTCTCTATACTATCAGGATTCCTAAAAAAATCATTGTCTTTGTAGGTTCTGGCAAATTGTTTCTGTCTAAAAACTTATTTTGTTTATTTCCTCGTCTGAGTATATTGTTTCCTCGTAAGTGAGTATGCTGTTGTTTATTCTGTGTACAAGGTTGTTTAGTTTATATAAATAAGATTCGGCAGTCCCATTTATATTAAGTTTGTCCATTATGTCGTTGAGGTTTTTCTTTTCACCGAAATGCTTATTTAGGGTTTATATCTGGCCATTTTGAATAGAGCTTTTTTTATGTAATGCTTCTCTGATTTTTTCTGTGACATTAATTTTTTTATTAATGTGAATAATATTTGTTTCTCCCCATTATTGAAGTGTTCAATACTTAGTAGCAAACATTCTATCTGTTGAATAAAATCGGGAAGTTGAGCTGTATTTTCCCCGTTAAATTCAGTGATCCTTTTTAGCATGTCAAGTACGATTCTAAAGTAGTTAGTTTGTGCTTGTTCTATTTTTGCCCTTTTTATACCATTTACCTTTAAAAAAGGTAAAAAGTGTAAAAGTACTTGTAAAAGCATTCTACATTTATTCAAAGTTAATCTAAACGTTTATTTATTTAATAATATAGAGTAAATTAATATTAGTTCGTTTTACGACGTGCGTCCGTTGGCTTTTTTTACTGCGAGAGAACTCTCCATCAGAGAATACAGAGAAAAGAAAGTATTTTTCGCTACCAGCGTCCGTAGCAGACACACCACGATTTTTAGTGGATTGACCACGATTTTGAGTGGATTCACCACTATTTTGAGTGGATTTATGTACAACGTCCGTCTGCTTTATTTTGCTGCTTTGCCGTTTGAAGTTTAAGTTTCTTTTCTCTATATTCTCTGCTCTCCACTACCTTCGCACATTCGTTAACACTCAGCGTCGTGCGCTTACAAAAGGGTATACTAATTTTGTGCTTTAGAGAGGAGCCGCAATTTAAAGAAGGAGGCTTGGTAGGTATGGATATATATCTATATACAGATATAATCAGAATGACTTTCTAAGCAATCTTTATTTTGTCTGTCCGTCTGTGGCCCGGTTTTTTTACACCGTTAGAAATTTTGCAAACGTATAGTCTGAACAAAGATACAGAACCAGATTGATATATATCTGATTTGGAGAAAGACCACGCTTACTTCCTATATAAGGAACTTTTCTCACAATTTTTAAATGACTATAAGTTCGGTCCAATTGATGGAATAGTGACGCAGTTATGAAGATGTGGGTCCTACTAAACACTATGCAAAAAATGGGCGGTATATATTAACTGCCACGCCCACTATTATTAAATATTCATAACTTTAGATCTTGTAGAGATTTATAAACAAAATTTTGCAAGGAGGAAGATGCGGGCATTATAAAGGTATCTGCTACAAAACGGGTTGATCAGGGAAGACACGCCCACATTTGATATAAGAAACTTTCGGGTCTAAAATTTCAATTTACCTACCTATGCGCGTATTGATCCCAGCGAAACAGAAATTGGCAGAAATATACATGGTGTCCATAATAGTGTGTGCGCCCACAATTAACCAAAAATCATTACTATTAACTTCCAAATATGGGCAGATTATTACTACTGCCATTCCCACAATTGAACAAAAATCATTACTAGGTTCCTTTAGAAAATTCATCAACGAAAACTCACAGGAAGGTACTAACATTAAACACCCAACTAAAAATGGGCGTTTTATTTTGAGAGTCACGCTCACTATTAAAATGTTATTATAACTTACGAACTATACAATATTTTTTGAGGAAATTTTATATTAGTACATATATTGACCCTACAAAGATATATACAAGAAATGTGGTCGATCAGATAAAGGCCACGCATCCCACTTATATAATCAATCACGGAACCCTACCGAAAATTACCGTAGATATGCTCATAATGATGGTTTAACGAAAACATTCCCATTGTTGAACTCTCACGCACATGAAAGGGTATTTCGAAATCGGTCTTACTCGAAAGATCATGGTGCATCCTAGGCAAGAAGGGAAAACATACCGTGAAATTGACGCAATTGTATACCGAACACGTCCTTCTATACAAACAGTTATTAATAACTTTAAAAAAATGGGTAAATTAACCTCAAAAAAACGCGCTGGTCGTCCATCACTATTGAGTACCAGGGAAACCCAGGGTCTTATAAGGCAAGTAAATATCAATCCGCGACTAACAGCAGCAGAACTTGCAAAGGGCGTTAAGGGGAGGGACACAAAAAAATTATGTGCGAATATTGTACTACCATGGCCGTATCGCTCGGAAAAAACCGTATATTTCAAAAGTTAAAAGACTAAAACGACAAGAAATTCCCAAAAAATATTTAAATGAAGGAGAAAACTTCTGAAAGCAGATCAAGTTTTTTGACGAAAGCTTATTTTGCATTTTTGGCTTTCAAGGACCTTAGATAGTTTTGGGGACAACCGGTGCAGCCCTCCAAAAAATCATTTAACTGGCACAGTTAGTCACAGCTGTAGAGGAATGATGATTCGAAATTACCATATTTCCTCGAAGGACGTGGGCGGAGTGGGCAAACAATAGTACCACAGAGACTCCAAAATTTGTACAATCAATGCCGAAACCCTTAGCAGACGTGGTTAAGAGAAAGGGTTACCCAACCAGTTATTAAATATTATTTTTTTATATTAAGTTAGCAAAATAAGTTTAAAAAAACATTTCAGGTAAGTGCTCACAGCTGCTGCAGATGCTCTGTACATATTTCACTACAATGCGACGGTGGTAACAATACGTGAGCGGACTGCATGGGTAACCACCTACAGCTTTATCGCAACGTCATCGATAACAATTACGACCAACATAAAATTAATAGGAATTTATTTAATGCAATTTATGAGGTCATCAGCAAAATCAATGGCGTCGGAGCTCGCCACACCGACATCATCCATGAAGACGACGTAAATGACGGGAACAAGTATCTACTCGACAAAATTTGGATTCTCAGGGAAGGGCTCAACGAGATAGTCCGCGCATGCCGAAAAGAGGACAATATTAACCTCTTAGACGCCGAAGAAGTGAAGATATTGGTGTATGAATTGGAAAACCTCTTGTATCAAAACGTGATTGAAGCTATCGAATTCGGTCACCATTCGGTATACAGCAATGGAACCTTATGTTATACGTCCTTGCAGTACCAAAAGTCACCATGTGGTAAACTGTCCAGCCGGCAGTCAAGTGGATCTTAAACTCTTGAAGTTGCTTATTCACCAAGACGAAACTTATGGGTTGGCTGGTGATTGCCTAAACATCAGAAATTCATTTATCTGCAGTACGACAATATTGGAAAAGATACCTGAAGACTCTTGCGTGCCAAGGATCCTTAAGGAAGGGGATGCCCATTGTCACTTCAAAACTAATAATGATGAAGTTATCGAATAATTTAACGAGAACACTCTGTTCGCAACTAATTTTAGGGGCGAAATCAAAGGCAGAAACTCTTCTCGAAGACTCGAAGGATCTAATGTCATCCAGCTCGAGATACTACAGCTCGGGGAAGAAACCTTCTCATCATACTCGACTTCAAGATCCCAAGTTTTGCCAGCAGTATTGTACAATGTCACAAACAAGGGCGTGGATATCGATGTAGACGACGTTTTCGGGCTGAGTATGGAAAACAACTGAAACCTAAAGAAATTGACTGGGAGAATGAACCTGGACGCATTTATGGATGCATCAATGATCCTCCGGGTGGCACTAAATAAATATATACGAAGCACGTCGGATATCTGACAATACAACTTCCTACATTCCATTTTCATCAGGATACCGAAACAACCGTTGCAGGACGCAGATATTTGAAGGGGGAGGAATTACAAACGAGAAATCCGCTACATTCCTGTCGAAAAATGCTGATAGTGGCTTAAGCTTAGAATTGGTACAGGGCAGTTGGATGCTGGACATTGTCATATTAACTTGTGAAACAAATAAATAGGCATTATTACAAATTATTTGAAAATATAAAAGTGAGTTTCCTTGCCGCTGTTGGGCGGCGAATAATTGTAAGTGTAGCCCTTCGGGCTTCGCTAACTTTGAATATGTCTTGTGATATTTTTTTATATGTTTTTTTTCTGATGACGTTATTAATAAAGTCTATGGGGTGTTTGTTTTGCATTGAATGTATATTTCTGTAGAATATAAGCCTTGAAATACTTTTTCATTAAGATCCCATTGATATTTGTTTGGTTCAGCATTAAAAATTCTTATATGTTCGTTCAATGTGGCATATAATCGCTTTGTTATATGCGGTTGTGACATGAAAATAAATATTATTTTCTGTTTATATTAACAACATCTAGTTCGTTGTCTGTTATTATTAACTCTGGTTTTCTTAGATATTGAATCCTCAATTTTATGGGCTCAATTATTGAGATCCAAGTTCTGTGTTTAGGAATATGAGCTGTAGCATCCTTTGTCAGTTTGTCAATGCTAGTTAAGTACATACATCATATTCCTTTGTGGATACCAAATGTTTAAGTGTACTATTCCATTGTGTTCGTTGTATATCTGTAATATTCAAGTGGTGACGTACTGGTTGTCTGCCAAATTTTTCTGCATTGCAAATTTCGCAATTGTTTATGTATCGATGTATTTCTTTTTGTAAATTCGGAAAGTAAATTGAATTTTTCAGTTCTTGGAAAATTTCAGTTATTCGTCTATGGTTTTTTGACAAATATTGTTTTTCTATTATTTTAAATAGTGTTTCTGAGTCTGTTATGTCTTTCAATAAAAGGTTTGACATTAGGACTTTTAGATTTTTGCTGCTTCTAAAGTATGCAGTATAAAGTTTTTGAAATTGAAGAAACGACTGCGTTTTTGGGACCAAAGCTGCTAGCAGCCCCTTAGTTGGTAACTATAGTTTCATTTTGTCCAAAATTTCGTTATTTGTTTTTATTAGAACGAGTTGTCTCACTTTCTTTGCAAACATTTTTTGTCCGCGAAGTCTATTATTATTTGATTTTTGAATAAATTTTATATTTTTCCTGAAAATTTAATGACGTCAGTAAACTGTTTCCATATCAATATCAGTATTGTTTATTTGATTATTATTATTATTGTTGTTGGGTTCCATGTCATGAATTGAATGCATTTCTACATTTTTCACTTCTTTCTAGACCTCATCAGTGTTTATCTGAATTTCTATCGGTTGATCTATTCTGCTAAGACCATCCACGACGATATTTTCTTTACCCTCGATATACTCAATTGTAAAATCAAACTCATTTAACTTTATCTTCTAACGCTGCAGTTTGCTGTTGGGTTCTGTAAGGTTATTTAACCAAACTAACGGTCTGTGATCGTTTCGTAAGGTGAATTTTCTTCCGAAAATGTAGAGTCTGAAATACTTTGTTGCCCAAGCAATAGCTAATAATTCTTTTTCTATCGTGCTATAGTTTTTGTCATGATCATTTAGAGTTCTGCTGGCATAAGCGATAGTGTTGTTCCCTTGCATTAAGCCCGCACCCAACGCAAAGTCAACGTTATATGCTTTTTAAAGTCCGGATGCAACAAAATTTTATCATTTTGTAATAAAGTTTTTAAATTTTTCAGTGACATTTTGTACTCCCTGTCTCTGGTGTTCATTTTTTAATTACTTTTAAAATAGTTTACCAAATTATAAGCTATCTTTGAATAGTCTTTAATAAAATTACGGTAATAGCCTGTTATTCCTGAGAATGATTTTATCTGTTTTTGTGTCTTATGTAGAGGAATTTTTGTTATTGCGTCCACTTTTGTTTGGATAGTTTTGATTCCGTCTGGTGTGAAAACATGACCTAAGAATTCTGTTTCTTTTGACATAAATGAACACTTATTGAGTTGAACCTTAAAATTAGCTTCTTGTAGTCTAAGAAATATTTTGTGTTTCGAATCGAAGTTTTCCTCTATGTTTTTGGAGAAAACTACAATGTATACCAAACAGATTTTTCTAGTATATTCCCTTAATACGTTATTGACCATTCGCTGGAATGTCGCTAGTGCATTCTCAGTACTTCGAAATGACCATGTGTAGTTGTAAAATCTGTATTGTGAATATCTTCTGTATGCTTTTCAATCTGGTGAAACTCATTCTCTAAATCTAAAGTAAATATTCAGTAGTCATTTCGTTAAGTTTTCTGAAGTCAATACCAATGCCATTTTTGTTTTTATTATCTAACTTCTTAGGTACCACCCATATTGCACTGCCATATGGTCTTGTGGATTCTCCAATAATGCCTTGTTGAAGCATTGCATTAATTTGATTATCCTCTTCTTCTTTGTGACCTTGTGGGTCTCTGTAGAGTTTGGAATAGATCGGTACTTAGTTTTTTGTTTGAATTTGATGTTTAACATCATTTATAAAAGTCAAATTGACATTTTCATAATAAAAGTTTTTTTGTTGTGGTTTATAAGTTTAATTAATTTTTTTTTTCTATTATAGTCAAGTTATCATTGATTTATATACTTCCTACAAATAAACATTCTTGTTTATTTAATTCGATTTGACAACTATCAAATGCGCTTGCGTCATACTCCTCTTCTTCTTTTGAAAGAAAGAAAGGTATTTCCGCTTTAGACGTAATCAGTCGACGTTTCGCATAATAAATCACACAGACAAGTTTGTTAAGAATGTTACTACCTATCATACAAGTCATAAAAGCTATTTTTTAATTTGGGTTCTTAAAATTCGATTTAATAATATTCGAAATTAAATTGCTTAAATATTGGAATTCTATACAACTATTATATTTTATGTGTCTGTCCAAATGCTCTGAGTTTTGTTTTAATGTTTTTTCTTGATTTTGGGTCAGAAACCCCTCCATTAATGATACTCACTTCAGAACCAGTGTCAATTAATAAGTATTAACGATTCCCTCGTCTTACTAGATTTATGTTTTCCACCAAGAATCAATTCATATGCCTTCTCTATACTATCAGGATTCCTAAAAAAATCATTGTCTTTGTAGGTTCTGGCAAATTGTTTCTGTCTAAAAACTTATTTTGTTTATTTCCTCGTCTGAGTATATTGTTTCCTCGTAAGTGAGTATGCTGTTGTTTATTCTGTGTACAAGGTTGTTTAGTTTATATAAATAAGATTCGGCAGTCCCATTTATATTAAGTTTGTCCATTATGTCGTTGAGGTTTTTCTTTTCACCGAAATGCTTATTTAGGGTTTATATCTGGCCATTTTGAATAGAGCTTTTTTTATGTAATGCTTCTCTGATTTTTTCTGTGACATTAATTTTTTTATTAATGTGAATAATATTTGTTTCTCCCCATTATTGAAGTGTTCAATACTTAGTAGCAAACATTCTATCTGTTGAATAAAATCGGGAAGTTGAGCTGTATTTTCCCCGTTAAATTCAGTGATCCTTTTTAGCATGTCAAGTACGATTCTAAAGTAGTTAGTTTGTGCTTGTTCTATTTTTGCCCTTTTTATACCATTTACCTTTAAAAAAGGTAAAAAGTGTAAAAGTACTTGTAAAAGCATTCTACATTTATTCAAAGTTAATCTAAACGTTTATTTATTTAATAATATAGAGTAAATTAATATTAGTTCGTTTTACGACGTGCGTCCGTTGGCTTTTTTTACTGCGAGAGAACTCTCCATCAGAGAATACAGAGAAAAGAAAGTATTTTTCGCTACCAGCGTCCGTAGCAGACACACCACGATTTTTAGTGGATTGACCACGATTTTGAGTGGATTCACCACTATTTTGAGTGGATTTATGTACAACGTCCGTCTGCTTTATTTTGCTGCTTTGCCGTTTGAAGTTTAAGTTTCTTTTCTCTATATTCTCTGCTCTCCACTACCTTCGCACATTCGTTAACACTCAGCGTCGTGCGCTTACAAAAGGGTATACTAATTTTGTGCTTTAGAGAGGAGCCGCAATTTAAAGAAGGAGGCTTGGTAGGTATGGATATATATCTATATACAGATATAATCAGAATGACTTTCTAAGCAATCTTTATTTTGTCTGTCCGTCTGTGGCCCGGTTTTTTTACACCGTTAGAAATTTTGCAAACGTATAGTCTGAACAAAGATACAGAACCAGATTGATATATATCTGATTTGGAGAAAGACCACGCTTACTTCCTATATAAGGAACTTTTCTCACAATTTTTAAATGACTATAAGTTCGGTCCAATTGATGGAATAGTGACGCAGTTATGAAGATGTGGGTCCTACTAAACACTATGCAAAAAATGGGCGGTATATATTAACTGCTACGCCCACTATTATTAAATATTCATAACTTTAGATCTTGTAGAGATTTATAAACAAAATTTTGCAAGGAGGAAGATGCGGGCATTATAAAGGTATCTGCTACAAAACGGGTTGATCAGGGAAGACACGCCCACATTTGATATAAGAAACTTTCGGGTCTAAAATTTCAATTTACCTACCTATGCTCGTATTGATCCCAGCGAAACAGAAATTGGCAGAAATATACATGGTGTCCATAATAGTGTGTGCGCCCACAATTAACCAAAAATCATTACTATTAACTTCCAAATATGGGCAGATTATTACTACTGCCATTCCCACAATTGAACAAAAATCATTACTAGGTTCCTTTAGAAAATTCATCAACGAAAACTCACAGGAAGGTACTAACATTAAACACCCAACTAAAAATGGGCGTTTTATTTTGAGAGTCACGCTCACTATTAAAATGTTATTATAACTTACGAACTATACAATATTTTTTGAGGAAATTTTATATTAGTACATATATTGACCCTACAAAGATATATACAAGAAATGTGGTCGATCAAATAAAGGCCACGCATCCCACTTATATAATCAATCACGGAACCCTACCGAAAATTACCGTAGATATGCTCATAATGATGGTTTAAGACGAAAACATTCCCATTGTTGAACTCTCACGCACATGAAAGGGTATTTCGAAATCGGTCTTACTCGAAAGATCATGGTGCATCCTAGGCAAGAAGGGAAAACATACCGTGAAATTGACGCAATTGTATACCGAACACGTCCTTCTATACAAACAGTTATTAATAACTTTAAAAAAATGGGTAAATTAACCTCAAAAAAACGCGCTGGTCGTCCATCACTATTGAGTACCAGGGAAACCCAGGGTCTTATAAGGCAAGTAAATATCAATCCGCGACTAACAGCAGCAGAACTTGCAAAGGGCGTTAAGGGGAGGGACACAAAAAAATTATGTGCGAATATTGTACTACCATGGCCGTATCGCTCGGAAAAAACCGTATATTTCAAAAGTTAAAAGACTAAAACGACAAGAAATTGCCAAAAAATATTTAAATGAAGGAGAAAACTTCTGAAAGCAGATCAAGTTTTTTGATGAAAGCTTATTTTGCATTTTTGGCTTTCAAGGACCTTAGATAGTTTAGGGGAGAACCGGTGCAGCCCTCCAAAAAATCATTTAACTGGCACAGTTAGTCACAGCTGTAGAGGAATGATGATTCGAAATTACCATATTTCCTCGAAGGACGTGGGCAGAGTGGGCAAACAATAGTACCACAGAGACAGACTCCAAAATTTGTACAATCAATGCCGAAACCCTTAGCAGACGTGGTTAAGAGAAAGGGTTACCCAACCAGTTATTAAATATTATTTTTTTATATTAAGTTTGAAAATTATTGTAAAATTTTTCCTTTCATATGTTTTGTATGCAAACTTGCCTGCATTGAATTTCGCTTTTTTTGGATTTAAGTTCAATTACTTTTTGTTTGTTGTTGTTTCTGCCAAATTTTTTTTTATTGCAATTATACAGCGAGGGGAGAAGCCGTGATTACTCGGTTGTATCTAGTTTCACTAAAGGATATTGAATTATTTCCACACAAATTGATGTTGAAAGAGAATTGCATTGTACTGCTTATACGTAATTTAAATGCCGGGAACGCGTTGGTGAATGGTACTCGAGTGCATATAAAACGAATGAATAGGAATTGAATTGACTCCGAAGTTTTGACTGGTGTTCTTTTAATTCCACACATTCACTTAACTTATTCTGGTCTAATTTTACCATTTTCTTTTCAACTTACACAGTTTCAAATTATTCCTACATTTGCAATTATTATTATTATTCCTATATTTCAGATACTTCTGGCCAAGGGCATTTATCCAATGATAACAATAGGCTATTTACGAAGACAATTGTTTTTTTTATAATAGTTGGTTTATTTATTGAATTCTCTTTAATAAGACTAACAATAATTATTCAAATCTTAAAACTAATGGCAATATTAACCCGCAAGCAGTGTATTGGAGTTATTAAGTAATTAAACTAAATTATTAAAATATTTAATTATAACAGTTTGAACTAGTGAGAACAATTCAATTCAATGATTTCCGTCTTGCCTACATAACCGTGTGTGTATTTTAGTTTGAAGTAATTGTCTTGCCAAGTAATTGGGATGATGTCGGAGTTTGAATTTGTATTTGCACTTAATTTTTTTGCATCAGTTTTTAGCAGTGCTATATTTAGATCACTGTGGATGTTATCGTTTTTAATGTACCAGGGGGAGCTTATAATAGTTCGAAGTATTTTATATTGTGCTAGCAGTATTAATTCAATGTTAGATGAGCCAGCATTTCCCCACATCTCGGCTTCATGCGTCCATATTGACTTTATGATTGCATTATACAATAGAACTTTGTGTTCTAGGCGCAGTCCTGATTTTTTATTTAGTAACCAATTTATTCCTTGTGCTTTCAATTTCATTTACGTACGTTTTGCTTCGATTCGTTGCGCAAGTCATCGAGGTAGACACCAAGGTTGGTTAATTCATTAGCTTGTGGAATAGATACGCCATTTAACCTTAGGGTAATTGTCCTTACGAAGAGTAGATGTGACGTGGGAGCTTTTGTTTTCGTTTAGACGAATGCGCCAATTAGCTAGCCAGGACTCAAATAGTTTTAAGTGGTCAATCAGATCTCTCGAAGCAATTCTCAGATTTTTATGGCAGTTCAGGTGGCAGTATCGTCAGCAAACGTCGGCTTCATAAGGTAACTGTCTTTGGGTAAATTCGAAGTAAACACTATGTATAGAATCGCTCCGAGTACACTTCCCTGTGGGACACCAGCTTCAGTCAGGGGTAAAAAACTCCTTTTACTCTATATTTACGATTATACAAATACGATTTTAGTATCTGGTGCACGCTTCCAGCCAAGAATTTGCAGATTTTATATATAAGACCAGCTATCCATAACCTATCAAACGCCTGAGCAATATCAAGGAATTGCCAAGCAGTACTTTTTATCCTCAAAAGCGTTTCTTGTTTAGCTGGTTATGCGATTTACCTGCTTTATTGTACTGTGTTTTTGGCGAAATTTAAATGATGGTGTAGAACTATACCATTTACTTCCACATCTCGTAACATTTTTAGCATCAGCAGTCTTTCAAAAAGCTTTGACAACATCGGCAGCAGACTAATTGGTCTGTATGACGCAGGTTGTGTTTTATCTTTTCCGAGTTTCGGAATTATGATTATTTGTGATATCGTCCAAGCTGAAGGGAAATAGCCAATTCGAAATATATGTAGCATTAAACAGCTGTGTTATAATTTTGAAAGCTACATATATCTGGTAACTCAGCTACCATTTTCGCTACTTAATTAGATATTAGATATTAAATAGTTAAATTATTACTTGTGAATGATCAGAAGATAAGTCAAGGCATGGCTGCGCTAAAAATTATTTTTTGTAATACCTTTTATTATCTCAAAGTCAAGAAGATCTGGTATTTTTCGAGGATCTGCAGGCCAAGATGTTGGATGGCCAGAGGACACGAAATCAAGTTTGTTGCGACGATTGATAAGAGCACAGAATAATTGCTTACGTTTGGGATTAATCAGCCTGGAATCCCATTAAAATCTCCAGCTGCTACGATTTCCTTCCTAGGCGTTTGAAAAAACTTATTAAATTGCAGGTGAGTGACTGAATATCTAGGGGGAAAGTAAACCGCACTTAGGATAAGTTTTCCTCAACAAATTGAATTGCTATATTAGTGGCTTGTAGGTAGTCTTTTTCGTAACCGTGAATAGCATAGTATTTTATTATATTTCTTATTAATATACCAGTTCCACCATGAACCTTCCCATCAGGATGATTCGTCATATACAGCTTATAACCTGAGATGCAAAAGTTCAATTTGTTTGTAAGATGACTTTCCGATACCAGCATTACATCAATTGGAAGACAAAAAGTTTTCTACTTCCAATTTATGCTGGCAGGAATCATTGGCATTATAGTGACAAAGAGAAATAAAGTTCATTTTTTCGAAATGAACATTTTCATCATTTGGTTTTGCGTTTTTATGACCTCTTGAACCATATTTTGCATTGTCGTCATGAATTGTGTTAAACATTGAGTGAGTCTGATTAGCATAGCTTCTAGACTTCGGGAGTTCATCCTATTGGCTGATTTGTGTGTTATTTATTTTTTGTTACATTTTTTTATTAGTTTTAATCTTTAATTAAATTTATATAATCAACTTATTGTTTTTAGTATTTTTATTTTAATACTAATATATATAATTTAATATATTGCAATGGATGTAATAGGCCTACAGGGGAACCGGGGAACCGGGAATCCAATTGAAAAATTTACTCGGTATTGCACTACTGCATAACGCCTGGGTGGTGTGGAAAGTGTAAAATTAACAATAAAATTATTTACTTTAAAAAAACTTGTTTTTTATTCCAAATAGTTTTCGCTTTTCTATACAGGCTGAATACATCTCATGCTTTTTCCCCACGTCATCTTGCATATCTGCCATCCAATTAGCAAACAGTTTGAAAAGATTAAGAATACTTAAGAATTCAAGTATTTATTAAACACACTTTTTAATATACTGGATTTTACATTTTTCGCAATTTTCTCAGTCCAGAATCCGCAATGCTTCGAAATAATATAATTGAGTGCATTTCATGTGCGCGAGTATATGCTTTGAAACATCCACTATTTGTAACACTACTAATAATATTTTCTACAACACGAAATAATATTTCCAGTAAAATATTTTTTTGATTTTAGACCAGCAAAAAATTGTAAACAAAAATATTTTTTTTTATTCACCACTTTATACAACCATGTCAACCCACATATGGTATACGTGTACAAAAAACACAATAAATACACATACACTATACGTGGGGCAAAAAAAAATGGTTGAAACGGTAAATAAAAAAGGCGCGAATTGAATCCGTGAAGATCCCTGTAGGCGACACATACTGAATGGAGCGTGTATTACGTTTTTGTATGGCCATACCAAAGAAGAATAAGAAAATACATTCAATTCCCTCCAATTTTATTTACCGTATCGACCATTTTTTTTGGTCACACGTATAGTGTATGTGAATTTATTGTGTTTGTTGTAAAAATATTCCATATCCATGTAGTGAAAATTATAGACAGTCTTCAAAATATACTACTAAATTTAATAGTAAAAAATCAAGTGGTTAATTTACTAGTTCAAATCTTATCTATAAGTTAACCAGTTACTGACTTATGCGGCCCTTCATTGCCGTGTATACTAAATTTTTCCTTTCTTGTCAATTTAATAAAAAAAGAAGTAAAGTCAAACATTGGAATTTGAAGAAAAACATTTCTTTTTATAATTTCAACCAATTTTTGTAATTCCTGATTTTAGAGATGCATCTTCAAGTTAACGCGTGTTTTAAAATATCCGCAAAGTGTTAGCAAAGAAAAGTGGAAATGCGGCACCATGAATTAACATGCTGAATTAATACACTCCTCATTTATGCACAAAAATTATTTTACATGTCAAGTACACATAATATAATATTATATATGAATTTTACATATAATATGAGTTTTACTAGTATTTTTACTAATTGGTTTCACTGCTGGGATGTTGTCTAAAATAGCGAATATTCGAAGAAAAAAATCAGGAGACATCAGGGCTACGTTTAAATTAAACTTTTAGGGGGTCACTTCATTTGTATTTTAAAAAGAACTGCGAAACTTCTAAAAAGAAAAGGTGAAAATAAATTTTAAAAAAAATTGTATTAGGAGTTGAAAACTCAAATGCTAACAAGTTCTTTTAATAAATTATAACTATTGTTAATGTAATATCTGATCCAATTTCTTTATATTTACATTTCTGTTCACTGAAAAATCCACCATAGTAATCATAAGATGTAGAATAATAATTCTTTGGTTTTTTGGCATAATATGATATTACTAATAACTATATAATTAACAAAAATTCATTTATATTAAAATGGGGTCCGACTGCCCCAGTAACGCCCGTCTCGGTGCATATTTAAGTATGGCCATGAACGAATGAAAGAGCTCAGGGGACACCAAACTTAGAAGAATTAGGAGAATAGGGAAACAACAGTTTCAATAATCTCAGACAAATCTCCAAAATAGGTCAAAAATGCAGCTAAACGAATTAAGTTAACGGCTTTACGCTATTAATTAAACAGAGGTAGTGTTTCTTTCTTTAATAATGACGAAAACAATACTTTTATTTTGTCGAATTAATTTTTTTACTTAAACGCAACTGGAATATTTCGACTTGTGGATCTTGAGGGTTCATTGACAATGAGAAATTATCAAAAAAATTGTATGTTTTCAGATATTTTGAGAAGTTAAGTGAATTGAGGAATACCGATACTTAGAGTTCTGTATTTTTACCATTACATGCATCAATTTTGAAACTTCCTCACACTAGCAGAACTCGCACAAATACATTCATATCCACTATTCTATATGTTCTTTGGCCATACCGCAGACAACGTAGCTATATAGATTCCCGAAGATTAAAAAAAAAAAAATGGTGGCACTTCATCAAAAGCTTTACTGGGTATAAACACTAGTCACGAAAAAAGCAAATTTTCTCTCCCAATTTCTCATTGAAACCTTTGTTTCATCCATCCATCCCAGTAGGGAAACAAAATAATTAGACAACTAAGCGATGAATATGTGTATGAATTATACTATATAAGACGCATAATTTAAACAAACACTCTATTTTATCGTCTTTAATTTTATTCCATTAAACTTCAAGAGAAATTTATTTTAATTAACAACTATTTAAAAATTACTATTCTTATAACCACTGTCACGCCCTATTAGCTCTGTAAAATACGCGCCTATCAGTTGAAGAATCTGCAATTTCTTTTATTAAACTGGTTCGCCAATTTCAATTCTTTCTTAACAATACGATGATTGCGAATATTGCCTCCTTATGGCCCCTGCTATCTCCTTCAACATTATACAATTCTTTCAACATATCTTGAGCTATTGAAAGAATTTTTTGTTGTTATTTATGCGCGGGGTACTTGCAAAAATCGGATGAAAAATTTGTACTGCAGATTTTATTATTTTATAAAAAGAATCTGTGAGAGCTTTTAGAGAACCGAAATCAGAATACTGAGTAATTTTTATAAAATAAAAATAGATCATTAATGCTTTTGATTTCTTTGACTTTACTTTCTATTTTATCTTTCCATTTTTCACAATGTTTTCATTTATTATTTTTCAAGACCTTGTATATAACATAGCAAAATAAGTTGTGGCGCTATGAAAAAAGTTCCCTTCCTCTTGGGTGAAATTTTCAGTTGGCCAATCAGTTGAAACGTCTTACTCTAAATTAGAAATTACAAAATTTTCTTGATTATATAGCGATAATCAATACACACTTCACTTTCAGCTCTTAGCACTCCTCTCCAATCTAAACTTAATCCCAATAACTGCTCTGTACTTTGTTCGCAATTTGCACTGAAGAAATTCTTTCCAGAATTTAGCTGAACTCATTCAAAGACGGATTGCACTTTTTGTATCTTATATGGCTAAATAAATTTTCAATCAGATCCTGATTCAGTTTGTTAGTGCACAAATAAAATAAGTCGTTTTTATGTTTTGAAAACAAATGGTGTGAAAGTTGAAGTGTTGCATTTATAGTTTGAACCAAATCATTTAAACAATTTATCTTTACTTTTTTATTTGTGACACAAAATTGCACATTTGAAATAAACTGCATCATCTCCCTCAAGTAGTTCCAAACTTTTGCTATTAACCACGTCAAAATGATTATTGATGTTTTCAATGAATTTAGCTGTAGGCTCAGTATCTCCTTTCAATGTGTCGTTAAAGATATTTAATTTACTAGTTACTCTTATTCCAGCTGCTGTTGTTGCACTCGTCACTTGGAGAGTCGATCGAACATTCATTTTTGAAATCTGTTGGGGCAAATATGAGCATTGCTTAAACGTGGGCAAACTCGAACAGTAGACAAACCATTGAGTGAAGTTCCTTTATGATTTCCCAATTAGCATAACCCTTATTTGGCATCTGTAGTTTATATTTCATAAGATTGTTTCTTATAGACTTTAATAAATGTGGTACATCAAAGATGCAGTAAATTTGTGTTTCTTTATAATAAAAAAGTGGTTTTGCAGGGGTTATGTCCAATTTCTTGTACAAGGATTGATTGGTTGTTGATTGGTCGCACACAATAGCATGGACAGACATACACACGCAGCCACTGAAATGTAATAAAATAGAAAGAGAGAAATAACGGAATAAATGAGGGGTAATATATATAATAACAGAGTTGATTAGAGTCTGGTGAAATGAGACAGTACATGGACTGAAGTTGATCAGTCAGTTCACCACCTGTTAGCTTAGTTGTCTGGATGGACAGATTGCAACAGCTGAAGGGTTCGATTCTTGGGAGGGTTCATAGTTGGTGTGCTGTTGATTTCTGAGGCACAATAAAAATGCTTGGGAAGAAAATAGCCTTTCATTGAAAAATCTCTGATGAGGACAAGTGGCGTGTCCGATATAGCTATAATATCTGCCAAAATGTTTCAATAATTATTTTTCTTCTGACAATTATTACGGTGGCATAACCACACATACTAAATTGCAACTACTGTATGCAACTTGTCTTGTCAATAAATTCGTTGAGAAATAATCTTCATTTTCACTGAATTGACGACTACCGACTTACATTATATACCAATTTTACAGCATTTAAATCTGTATCGGTTAAGTAACCTGCTATGCTCTCTAAACTTGATGGCATAAACCTATATGAGTCGAGAAATCGAAGTTCAATTGTATCTTTATCATTTACATACATTTTCTTAGACAATGAAACACACAACTCCTAATGGAATAATGTATATACCGCCCTGAAAAGATTAAAGCTCCTTTACAAACAAATGACAATCGTAGGTAGAAAAATTATGAAAAAATATTGTATTGAAATTTGCAATCTGATATTCTAAATTGCACTGGTAGTGTGCACGTACTCTATATTCACCAGTTAAATGACAATGATCGGCTGTTCTATATTCAAAACACAAATAATTTTCACATACGAGGGCGGATTGATATTGAAGCTACCTAGCGCTAGATGGCAGCACAAACACAAAACTTTGTTTTTTTAGAAATTGCGATCTGTCAAACGTCAGCTGTTATAATTTCACCCAAATTCATCGATTAGTTTATTTGTTGTAGTCGTTTGAAGTAAGCAACTATTGTGTTTCTTGAAAAATGGAAAAAAGCGAATTTCGTGCAGTGATTAAACACTATTATTTGAAAGGGAAAAGACGAAAGAGACAAAAGAAAAGCTCGATAAACATTACGGTGAGTCTGCTCCGTCAGATTACATGGTAAAATATTGGATTGCTGAATTTAAACGCGGCTGAACAAGCACTGCAACAATACCATCAACAGGAAGGCCAAAAGAGGTGGTTACTGAAGAAAATATCAAGAAAATGCTCGATATCGTTATGAATGATCGCTGAGTCAAGTTGCGTGAGATTGTTGAAATGGTAAACATATCATATGAACGTGTGTTCAACATTTTGCATGAACATTTGCATATGAAAAAGCTATCGGCAAGATGGGTGCGCGTTTGCTCAGTATCGAACAAAAACGAGTTCGACAGACCACTTCAGCGGTGTTTGGACATGATAAAGCGTAATCCTGTTGATTTTTGGCGTCGACTAATAACTGTGGGTCCACCACTACACACCTGAAACCAAAAATCAATCGAAACAATGGGGGGAAGCTGGTGGAAGTGCTTCGAAGAAGGCGAAGGCAGTGAAATCGGCTGGCAAGGTTATGGCCACTGAATTTTGGGATGTACACGGAATATTGCTCATCGATTATCTTGAAAAAGGATCCGCAATCACAGGAAAGTATTATCGTACATTATTGGATCAATTGATTGATGCAATCAAGGAAAAACGACCACATTTAAAGAAGAAAAAAATGCTCTTTCTTCAAGACAACGCACCGGTTCACACAGCATTAGATACGATGCTAAAATTACGTGAAATGCATTTCGAATTGGTTAATCATCCACTTTATAGTCCAGATTTAGCTCCTAGTGACTTTTTACTGTTTCCAAACTTGAAAAAATGGCTCGCAGGAAAAAGATTCATCTCAAACGAAGAAGTGATTACCGAAACTATCGCGAATTTTGAGGGGTTCCCGAAATCGTGTTATTCAGATGGTAAAAAAAGTTGGAATATCGTCTTACTAAGTGTGTCGAAGTAAAAGGAGACTATGTTGAGAAATAAATGGTTTTTGAAAAAAAAATGTTTTTTTCCTACTTAGGTAGCTTCAATTTCAATCCGCCCTCGTATATGGCAATTTTTATCTTGCCGTTTCTGTTGAATAGGAGTTAATGAATTCTTTGGTATGACTTGACTTAAATAATTATTATAAATGTCTAAACTATCCTAAACTAAACTTCAGAAAAAATTCGTTGACGAATCTTTTCCACTATATATTCTATATATATATGTAAACTAGAATCATAAGTACACTTAATATAATAACTATAATCGAAAGGAATATGCTTTTGCACTGATATTACTTTTTTTAATTTTAAATATTTACTGATTCCAAAATACAATCAAAAGCAGCATACACAACGAAAAGTACATCAAATTACTTTTTAAAATTCTTAACTCATAAAACCTTATCATCTTCTTTAGATATTTTTGTGAATCGCATCCTCCTTGTTAAAAAATATTTAGCAACTAATTATACAAAAAAAGTTCTTAATTAGCGTTTCCTTTTTTACAACTATATTTGTGTATTAACTTAGTTTGAAATATTTTTAATCCATACATAATGTAATATATTGTTACGAAATTGCCCTCTTGACAATTTACTCTGTTACAAAATTGCCCTCCTGACAATTTCTCTAACTCTCTGTACTCGGACTCGTACCACTGGATTGTGTAGTAATCAAATAATCGCTGGTTAAATTAAAATAATTAGCTTTATTTAATTATTGCTATTTACACATTTAATATTAGGCTTAAAGTTTACTTAGTTATTATTTGCACTTTATTTCACAAACAATTAGTCACTTTATTTAATAAGTAATTTCATCACTTTATTTAATAATGAATTTCATCACTTTGCAAAATTACAAATACTGCTAATACTGCTGCTTCGATTAAAATGCCTGATGTACACACTTTTACGGTCTCTGATCTACTGTATTCGACTTTGAACAGTCTTGTCGCTTTTATAGTTTTCGAATGGTTGGTGTAGAAACTTCCACGCTATTATCGTATTTTCTAGAAGCTTCTATGCTCTTCGACAGAAGTCGAGAATATTCTTTTTGATATTACCGACAGATGGTTCTTGAATAAGCTTTTATTCGAATAGTTCGCATCTTGACTCACAGGGGGCACTCATTCTCCAGATGGGATCCTAAAAATATGCAATCCCGTTTCACTGATATGCAATCACGTTTCAATATTATCAACTTCCAACAACAACAAATTTATGTCATGGATTTTTTCATGTAGTGTAAAATTGTATGGTTCAACAAGTTTACAGAGTAAAAACGTTTACATTAATTAGTGGATTCTTTAATTCAAAGTCCTTAATTTGGTTAACCGAGAGTGAAAAATTTAAATTTGTAAAATTTAATAGGTTGATATTTTTTTCTTGTACGATAAACATTTATTTTAATTATTTGCGACGCTGATATTATAGCTCACTTAAAGAAGAATTCGTCTGAAATGTTTACATTACAACAAGCATGTTTTTTTAATATGGATAGTGGTAAATATTGCGATCCTTTCATCGGTTTATTTTCGTTTATGTTGATATCAAGATGTGATACTTTAATTAAAGTTAAGTATTGCTGGCAGCAGGTTGGTCAAAATGAAAATGTTGCAGGGCAACTTGATGGAGTGGAATGAACTTCTGATCTTGTTGTTATACAGTCTTTCGTTGTTCTTTGATCCGCTAGTTTGTGTGTCGCTCCGTATAAAATAAAGAACACGAAAAGAATGGTAGAATCCATTTATTTAAAAATGGACCTGTTAGCGAGGTACGGAGAAGACAGATTTGTAAAGCATACACAATATACACACAATCACACACTTCTTGTTTGGTTGCAATTCTCAATTTTGTATATGCTTTTGATCAATGAATATATATGTATGCGGAAATGTACACATTAAAGCCCAATACACATTATTCGTACCGGTCACGGTCATTCAAGCATCCGTCAAATATCCTTTAATGCGTTTTAATAGGAAGTATTCACATTATCGGCAACTGCCCTACACAGTCCCAGCAAGACCGCCGCGGTTTTTCCAAAAGAATACTTGACCAAAGGTTGAAGGGCAGTGTGGAATGCATCGCTTGCTTGTGGATTTCGTTCAAATGAAATTTTACGCATTCTAGCGATCTAGCGATTACGCATATCGACTTGATGTGCCAGCATGTGTGTGAGTGTGGAATAAATACGATCGACGCTTTAACTTTTATTTGTTTTTGTTGTTTTCTCTCCTATTAGCTCAACTTCGAGCATATATTAAAAGTATAATTAGTTTCATGGGCATTGTATAGCATACATACATTCTTATTATTACTTCATATTAATTATACCCTTTAAAAAAGGTAAATAGGGTATACAGTATTTATCGCTTATATGCACGCCGGTTATAAGCATTTCCCGCTTACATGCACCCCAACTTAAACAATTTCATTTCGGCACTTAAAATACCCGAAATGTTTTTGTGTATATGCATTTCGCTTATATGCACATCTCACTTTTATGCACCACAATTAACTACAATTTCCAAAAATTTGCACGCAAAAAATACTTTTATAAGCATGGGTAGAATATTCATCAATAATAAAAATTTGTACAAAAATTGTTTCATCACAAGTCGAAAGTCAAACTTTCCATCCCTTTTGAAAAGTCAGCTGTTTCACTGAATTTCAGAAGTTCCATCTCCATTTTAAATCAGCTGTTCTATAAGTTGTATGTAGTTGTGAAGTTTATATGGTTACATAGTTCAGTTTGTGATAAGAGGATAAGAAAATAAAAAATGAGTGTAAATAAAAGAATAAGCTTGTCAATCAAGCAAAAAGTGGCTATTCTTAGCGAAATTAAAGACTGCACAAAACAGGACATTGCCAAGAAGTATGGGTGTTCTATGGACACTATTAATCGCGTTCTTAGAAATAAAAGTTTAATTCTGCAAAACAGCAAGACATGTTATAATTTGTCCCGAAAAAGGAATCGGGTTGGAAAGTCCAAGAAGGTGGACCAAGCAGTCGCAAAATGGTTTGACCAAATGCGGATGTCTGGTGCTGTAGTGTCAACGAATATGATAATGGAAAAGGCTAAACAATTTGCCATATCACTAAAGGAAGAATTCGATCCAAGTCTTGGCTGGCTATACCGATGGCAACGAAGAGAAGGTATAAGTTTAAAAAAAATGTATGGAGACTCATCATCGGCAGATTTAGAAGCTGCTGCAAATTTTGAATTAATTCTTCCAAGCTTGATTGCCGAATACAATCCCAAAGACATTTTCAATGCCGATGGAACGGGACTACTTTTTAAAGCATTGCCGTCTGCTACATTAAATAAGAGTAATTATAAAATCGCTGGCTTGAAGACACCTAAAGAGTGGATCACTATTCTTCTTTTATGCAATGCACATGGTGGCTACAAAAAAATATTTGCCATAGGTAAACCAAAAAAGCCTAGGTGTTTCAAAAATAGGGAACTACCATTCAAGTATTTTTCGCAAAAAAAAGAATGGATGACGCAAGACATTTGGAGAGAAATCATAATGGCTTTCGATGAAGAAATGATTTATCAAAATCGAAAAGTCATCCTATTTGTGGATAATGCTTCAGCGCACAAGCAGACAAATTTGAAGAACGTTAACGTTTGCTATCTACCCGCAAATACCACTTCAATTTTGCAACCATTAGATATGGGAATAATTCATGCTTTTAAAGCACACTATAGGCAATATATTATACGGAAACAAATTTGTTTCCTAGAAGATGGCAAAAAAATTGAGGATTTCAAAAAATCAATTGACATCTTAACAGCACTACATATTGCCAAGCGAGCATATTCGATGGTCACGCCCGGCACCATATTAAACTGCTTCAAAAAGGTAATATGTATTGTCAGTAAGATTTTTCAGTAATAAACAGATTTGTACATAATCCCTTGACAGTGTCAATTTGTCTCCCAATCACCAGGTCTGCCAGGTGCAGAAGAACGAGAAGATGAGATGATAGTAATTCAAACTAGTCCGGAATGTGAAACAAATTTCCAAAATTTCATTGAATTTGACAATGAGTTGCCGTGCTATGCACCACCAAATGATGATGAAATTGTCGCCGAACTTCAATCCAGTGAAGACGACTCTGACGATGAGGAAGAAGATAGTGACGAATATATACCGGTTCCGTCAGTAAGTAATGTTTTAGATTCCCTAAGCAATCTACGGAGTTTTCTTTTATCAAAAAACGGTTGTGCTGAGGAACTGGAGAAAATTGAACAATTCATTTTTTCTAAATGCTGCCATAATATTCAAACCAAAATAACGGATTTTTTCAATATATACTAGTTTTTAACTGCGTATTTTAAGTGAAATCAAATTTTACATTTTTTATTTTAATATATTTATGTACACATATGATCGGATCTGGCAATGAAATTGAATTTAGAGAATAACTAGATACATATACGAATGTACTGTGAAATTTTATTTTATTTTAGTTTTTTGTTTTAAAATAGTTCCGTTATATGTATATAAGCGTTTATCTAAACAAAAATGTTTGAAACAACAATAAAAATAAAATTCCAGTGTGCCTACATATTCCGTTTTTACAATTAAATTTTGTATACATATACATACAGATACAAGTAACAGAGTTTTTATATATGCACCACCAATGCAACTAAACGAGTTTTTCTATAAGCACTGCGGATGCATATAACTGAGTTTTTTTTACATGCATTTCCCGTTTATAAGCACCAAAGTTTGTGCAAATTATGAAATGCATATAAGCGATAAATACTGTACTATATTTATATATATGTATGTACAAAATATAGGTATGAATTTTAAAAATTTCAGACGAGCAGTTGTTTGAGCTGGTGCGAAGCCATGAAAGTCTTTTTGACTTACAGTCGGCGCAATACAGCGTCTTTAATAAAAAAAAAATTATTTGAAAAGAAATTTCTCTTGCAAATATATTCCACAAGTACATAAAGCTGGCATTAGTATCCACATTTGAGAAGTTGGAATTGCCTGTGAATGGATAATGTGAATACATTGCGTTTCGTCTGACCGTGACTGGCATGTAACCGCCTCGAATAGTGTGTATTGGGCCTAATACTACACGAATATGTAGGTCAAACGACCTCATTGGTACTGATTCATATATGTATTTTTTTACATTTTTAGAATTTTTTAACATTTTGAAGTTGACAGTTTGCGCAAAATTGCCAGCTTTCATTTAAAAACATACACTATTTCATGAAGTCAAATAGTTTCTCAATTTTATACGTACATGAATATGTGTGATTAAGAAATTTAGAATTTATTTGATTTAATTGTCTACTGATTTTTGTATGAAAGGAAATATTGGTACTCATATATGTTGTGATTTTGTAGGTTTTGTTGTATTATAATAATAATAAATAAAGTAAAGTCTTTTTCTTATTGAGTATGTTGGCCACTCACACCAGGCGAACAGAAAACGAAAGCAGTAGCAGGCTTGAAAGGTGAAATTATTCTTTATTTTCAAGATGTGATACTTCAATTAAAGTCCAGCCGCCACCACATACGATGTCACCGAATGAATCCTAAATGCAACGCTGCGTCTTTTTTTAAAGTATTTTCAATCTTTGTATTTTATTATATGGTAACTTTGTAAATCGCGACTCCATTTCAAATTGGCATTCGTTGATTCAAAGCCGATGGAGACGGAACCGCGGTAAGTTGTTGTGAAATTCCTTTGAGTTGAATTGCTTTATGTTTAACTTGGTGCCATTTTATTTTTGTATAGAAATAAACAATGCATTTTGTTACTGTCGCTATGCAAGTTTAATCGCAGTCTTTTTTGGAGGAATCAACGCTTACATCTTTATTTCGCGTCCTCATTTTTTAACCGATTTTATTTCGCCACGTTATCTTTAGTTTGATTTCATCAGAAAAAAAACAAGTTTGTACGATGACCGAGCGCACGCCATCAAGAAAAAGTCCGCGCTTCCATAAGGACAGTAGCGCGGAGGAGGATTCTGCTGCCAGCCAGGCACTTCAAGGGGAAATCGCCACCCAAGCTCAAGGCGCCAGCCAGGCGCTTGAAAGCCTTAATGCAAGCACAGCCAACGCTGCAACTATCGCCGCAGCACCTGGGTGCAATGCCATTTCGGCACAAGAGGAAAGTATTATGAAAATACTTCTGGAAAAGATTTACGCCTTGGAGAATAAGCTTCAAACTTTTCAGGTAAAGATTACAGAAAGTGAATGCCAAAAAGAAGCGCTAAAGGTGGCGCTCCAGCAAGCCTCATCTGCCAATAGCACAGTTTTCGTGTCAGACGCTACCACCGTTGCATCATCTGCCAGCACTTGCTCGACAACCTCTATGGATTCTACTACTTTTGCCGCCGCTGGCCGATATGCCAGCAATGTCTCTACAAGTTATGGTGTCTCACAAGCCATCAGCGCTACGGGCGCCTATGTCAGCACACCCGGAGGATTATGTGCGCATATATCCGCTGCGCCTTATCCAGCACAGCACGTTGCAGCCGCCAACGAAAAAGCCATCAATGCCGCTGCGCCCCCCTGTATACAGTCGCTGGACCTCACGCTAGCGCAATTGTTGGGCCAAGTTGTGCTCCTGCTGACGCTGGATGTTATGACGCCGCCGCGTCATGTACTCCTGCGTTTCTTTCCACTGCCGTCGGATATCAAGCCAGTTAAGCCGCTGCTCAGTATGCAGTCGTCGCCTCTGCTCCGTATAGCGCTGGCACCAGCAATATTGCCGCTACGCCTATGGTTGTCCCTGTCACACAGCCGCCATGTTGTTTCGTGAATGCTGGGACTTTTCAAACAGCTAACAGCTTTCAGCAAGCAGCGAGAATAGCTGATACGCAGCCATCATTTTATGCAACAATCCCGCCAATATCTTCGGCGCCGTATAATCCATTGGATGCATGCGCGCCTGGTTTAGTACATACAAATAACAATAGTCTTGTGTCTAATGGAGTGATGGCACCACGCAAGTTGCAGGATTTGCCGGAGTTTAGTGGCCGTGCCGAAGATTGGCCAATATTTTTCACAGCATTCCAGCAGTCTACGAGTGCGTATGGTTATACCAACTTGGAAAACAACCACCGTTTACAAAAGTGCTTGAAAGGAGAAGCACGAGAAACCGTCAAGTCGCTGCTGATACACCCAGAAAATGGGGATGCCATAATCGAGTAACTACATTTTCGTTTTGGACGCCCTGAGCAGCTGATTCGCAGCCAGCTTTTACAAGTGAAGGATATACCGCCTATTTCCGAGAGCAGTATTGCAAAATTGATCTTATTCGCCACAAAGGTGAAGAATCTCGCAGCGTTTTTGCAGGCTGAAAATGGACAGCAGCATCTGACAAATCCTACGTTAATCTAAGAGCTGGTCAGCAAACTTCCAATGAACAAGAGAATCGAGTGGGCCAGGTTTTCCTCAGCTGTGCAGCCATATGCGACCATAGTGCTTTTCAGCGATTGGTTAACGCAAACTGCCAATTTGATATGCACTGTGCAGGGCTATGAGAGTCGTGAGCGAAAACGCCGAGCTGTGCTGCATGCTGTGGAGAAGCAGAAGGAATGCTTGGAAGGAAAGTAGCAAGTTCGTACAGCAGAAAAGCCGCGTATGTCGTCAATGACATGCACTATTTGTCAGCATTTGCACAAACCAGCAGAATACCAGCGCCTCCTTGGAGCAACAATAGCTGACAGATGGAAAGAAGTCAAGCACAGCCGCCTGTGCTTCTCGTGTCTCAACACAGGGCACACAACTCGGGATTGCCATCGCCGAAAACCGTGCGATAAAGACGGGTGTCAAAGGGTGCACTACAAAATACTTCACGACTACGGTCAAAAGCCAGCAGAACCGTCACGTGCGCCACCAGCGCAGCAATACAATGTCGCCAGAAAGCTTGTTTTGAGGTGCTCCAACAATGCAGCTGAGCGGAAGCTTTTGTTTCGCATCCTGCCGGTGACTCTCTATGGTCGAGAGAAACGCATTGACACTTATCCATTATTTGACGAAGGGTCGTCTGTCACCTTGATTGACAGCTCTCTTACCAAGGAGTTGGGTTTTGAGTGACCAGAAGCGTAGCCTCAATGCATAGTGGTTTGGAGGAAGAGCAGCTGAAGAGCCAACTACTATAGTGGACTTGTTTGCCAGTGGAACTGGCATGAGTAAGAAGCATAAGCTACGAAACGTCTACAGCGTGACAAATTTGAACCTGCCGTCGCAAAGCTTGAATGAGGCAGACCTACGCCGTTTTCGCCATATGCAAAAAGCCGTTCTCTTTCACTTTCGCAGTAGCCGTATGTGGTGACATTAGAGAAATGTTCCACCAAATTCTAATTCGTCCAGATGAAAGGTGCGCGCAAAGGTTTCTCTGGCGCGATGGTGACGCTATGAGGGAACCTGATGTCTACGAGATGAAAGTAATGACGTTCGGCACAGCAAGTTCGCCATGTGCCGCACAACAAGTCAAAACTTTAAATGCAAAGGAGCACACTAAAAACGACGCTCGTCCCGTAAAGTCAATTCTTGACTATCATTACGTCGATGACTTTGTCGATAGCTTCGATAACGTGGAGGAAGCCATCCGTATATCGCAACAAGTGCGCGAAATTCATCGAAGTGCTGGTTTTGAGCTGCGCAACTTCACTTCGAATTCGCCAGTAGTGCTCACTGCATTGGGCGGTACAGATGTCACTGTTCCAATCGTCAATAAACCAGGTATACCCACGGAAAAGGTCCTAGGAATGTTTTGGCAACCATCAACAGACAGTTTTGAATTCAAGCTGAAGTTTCATAAAGTCGACGAAAGAGTGGTCACCGGTGAAAGACGCCCAACAAAAAGGGAACTACTCAGTATCATCATGTCAATATTCGATCCGTTCGGGTTTTTGAGTCATATCACGATTGCCGCCAAGCTAATCATGCGCGAAGTCTGGAGACAACAGGTAAATTGGGACGAACCACTACCTGACGATATAACTGCTACCTGGGGTGGCGTCATTTGATGCCAGTGGTGATGGATCTTAAGATTCCACGATCCTACTTTCGAAACGGCACTCCACAGCAACTTCAGCTGCACATTTTTGTCGATGCCAGCGAAGGCGCTTTCGTAGCCGTAGCGTATTGGCGTGCCGTAAATTCTGCGGGTGAAGTAGAAGTCGCCTTTATATGTTCCAAAGCGAAGTGTGCACCGCTGAAGCCTCTCACAGTCCCACGTCTGGAACTCCAAGCAGCTGTGCTGGGCAGTCGCCTGCTGCAGACTATTCGAGACGAGCATTCTTTCAGCTTGACTACCTACGTGCTGTGGACAGATTCAGAAACTGTTGTGAAGTGGATTAGAAGCGAACATCGACGCAATAAGCCGTTTGTGGCGCATCGAGTGGCTAAAATATTAGCCACTACTACGCCATCAAACTGGACATGGATTCCAACGGCTGAAAACGTCGCCGACGAAGCCACTCGGGACAACAGCCGATCGGAGAACCGTTCCATATCACGCTGACTGGTGGGGCAGAGTTTTTACTGGCCGATGAAGAAAGATGGCCATCGGAAGATACCGATAGCCATAGCCCAGAAGTGAACGAGGAACTGCGTCCAAAATATGCCTTAGTTGTCGTAAGTCAAACCTTGGTTGATTTTAATCGTTTTTCTTCCCTAAGCAAACTAGTGAGAGCCATCGCTTGGGTGCTACGATTTATCTACAAATGTCGCTGCCATGAAACTTGTAACGACCACGGACTTACATCAGCAGAGCTAGATGCTGCAAAGCGTCTTCTTTATTGCCAAGCTCAAAAAGAGGCGTTCCAGCTGGAACTTGAAGCAAATCGCGAGTGGAGACGCTGTTCCACGTAGCAGCAGTTTGTGTCACCTTACACCACCGTATAAGGATGATGAGGGAATCTTGCGTGTAAAAGGACGCATCGATGCGAGTTGGTTGCCTATAAATGCTAGGCTACCAGTAATACTACCGCCTAATCATGCCCTCACGAAGCTCATTGTCGCTTATCATCACTGCGTGCTGAAACACCAAAACGCTGAAGCCACGATATGTGAAATTCGCCGCCACTACTGGATACCTCGCTTGCGACAAGTTCTGCGAAATATCATCACTAATTGTTTCGTCGGCCGGTTGACCAAAGAAGCACCAGTTGCGCCAATCATGGGTCCGCTGCCTGCAGATCGACTCACGCCTTTCGTAAGGCCATTTAGCTACACTGGTTTAGACTACTTTGGCCCAGTCAACATCACAATTGGTCGCCGCTAAGAGAAGCGTTGGGTAGCGATTTTCACTAGTCTCACGATAAGAGCCGTTCACCTTAAGCTTCCGTTTGATTTGAGCACAGACGCATGCATAATGGCAATCCGCAATTTTATTTATCGCCGCGATGTGCCGCTAAGACTAAGATCCGACAATGGGAAGAACTTCGTTGGCGCCAACCACGAAGCCAAGAGGTTTTCTGAAGTTCGATTGTGGACGTGTCCAAGATGAGCTAGCATCGAAAGGAGTTGAATGGCTGTTCAACTGTCCCATCAATCCGTCTGAGGGAGGCATATGGGAGCGCATGGTGTAGTGCGTCAAGCGGGTGCTGCGCCAGACGCTAAAAGAAGTCGCGCCAAGAGAGCATACACTTCAGTGTTTCCTCATCGAGGCGGAAAATGTGGTGAACTCATCTACCTATCGCCGCTGACCAAGAGGAGCCGCTCACGCCCAATCACTTCCTGCTACTGCACAAACCCCAAGTGTCAACATCGATCTAGAAAAGATGGATCGCAGAGTATCTGCCTACACTTACTCGTCGTGCAAAATGGTGCGAGGTCACTGACCCATTAAAGGAAGGTGATTTAGTATTCGTATGCGATGCTAATGTTGCAAGAAAATAATGGTGTCGAGGAGTTGTGGAGCGCGTATGCCCTGGTGCTGATGGAGTGACCAGACAAGCAGACGTACTCACAGCTCGAGGAGGGGTCATACGACGCGCTGCATCTAAGTTAACCATTCTCAACTTGTATGATAGTGAATCGGGACGATTCATGGGTGGTGGGGTGGCACCGAATGAATCCTAAATGCAACGCTGCGTCTTATTTTAAAGTATTTTCAATCTTTGTATTTTATTATATGGCAACTTTGTAAATCGCGACTCCATTTCAAATTGGCATTCATTGATTCAAAGCCGATGGAGACGGAACCGCGGTAAGTAAATTGGTAGATTTGTTGTGAAATTCCTTTGAGTTGAATTGCTGTATGTTTCACTTGGTACCATTTTATTTATGTATAGAAATAAGCAACGCATTTTGTTACTGTCACTATGCAAGTTTAATCGCAGTCTTTTTTGGAAACAACGTTTACATACGAAAGATTACGAATATGCGACAATCACCCCTCCAGTGCTAAAACGTGTTGCTAGAAACTAGTAGCACCATTTTTAAAATAATCAAATGTTTATGAAAAATATCCCTACACATTGTTCAAGTGGAAAGTGACTTTTAAAGCAAATTTCAATTTTCTTATGATTAGTGATTCTGTGTAATTTGATTCGCCGGCAGGTTGTTTATTAGTCTGCGGATGAATTAAATTAGACGAATGGGAATATGCGAAAATGACAAAATATTAAGTGAATATTAAATTCAGATACTTTATATTATAAGTATAATAAAATATTATAGTATAAATGTATAGTATTTGATAAAATTAGTTCCAATATTATATATGAAAAGATTCTTAATATTGGACTAATAAAATAATCATTAATATATGAAACTATGAGCTTTTTTATCCTTTAATTTAATTTTCAGATTTTATATTTATGTTAAATATTTTTTACACACACATTGAATTGTGTGGTGGCGTGATTTTTTGGGTTTCTTACATCCATATATTTGTATGTAACTATATAAGCTTTTTGAAATTTGTCTTCTGTAAATACACATACAAACTTTTTATAAGCACCGATAGAGTTTGTATATGTGTATTTTGAATAGAAGACAATTAAAACAGTTATTCGACATGACTGTGAATGTAGGTCAGCAACTTTCATCAGATTTCAAGTCATCTTTTAGAATTTTATAGAAAATGAATAATTTGATTATAGCAAGAACATATTTTGCATATACGATAAATAAAAAAAGGATTATTTGAAATTGTCATTAACGGCATATATCATTAGAGAGAACGAGATTGCAATAGTAATGCATACAATATTGTCTGGGCATAATTTGAATATGAATTTTATAAATTCTTTACTCATGAATATTGAAATTGCTATTTTACCAAAATAAATGTGTTTTCTTTTCTACTATTGTATATTGTCAGTATGCTTCGAAATATTCTGTCAGCATTCAATAATGAGATGAAGAGGTCTTGGGTAATTTTGCATAAAATGGTATAAATGAAAAAATTATTTTAAAATATTTATCTCTGTTAACTGTGTTCAAGTTAACTTTTTCAATTTTTGTGCTTATTTACGGTTTTTTTATAAAATTTGGTCTTTTGTAGAGCTATAAGCTATTTTGCGTTTTTTTATAGAAGAACACTTATATAAAATTCTAAACTTCCTACATGGTACTGGTAGCAGTCTTCAGACAGGCAAAACCAGTTCTTGAATGCAGTTAGATCACATGTTTTAATTTTTATTATCTCCATAATTTTTCCTTTTACTTCTGCTATGTGAGACATTTATCAAATAGTTCCGTATACCATGTAAAGTGCTGTACGCATAAATTGAAAAAAAATGTTTGAGGGACTTATTAGAAAGATCTTTTCGACTCAGACTCATAGTTCTTCTCATGTATCCACAATTCGCTTACATCTTCCAATGCATTACTTACCTTTACTAATAGCAAGTTATATTGTAATTTATTTTTAAGAGTTTTGTATAATCTGTACCCAACAAAATATCGCTGGACATTGGAGGTGATTTCGGAGCTAGTACCTGGTGTTGCATTCAATATTTCCTGTCCCTCTGTCAAGTTAACTGCTTCCTCATTCACATTAAACTCCGTAAAGTCCATTTTATATTGTATTCCTTCTTCGGTGGCACTCTGCCATTGCAGGAATGTACCTTCATCAGATTCGCAGTTTCCTAACTGCTTCTGGTATTCGAAGGTGGTTATCTTCTTCGATATCAACTTGGCCAATATATATTGGAATTCTGATATCGATGGATGTGTATTCAGGCAACTTGCTGATCTTATCCGGAAAAATGTATTTTCCAAAGCATCCTGATTAATTTTTAATAATAAAATAAATTGGATGTTTGAAAACTCAAAAAATTCATCTGAAAGCATCATCATTGCTTTCAGAGTTAGAATTGTGCCTTTTATACACTTTCCATATTTTCCTGCAGCACTGCACTTTTCCTGTAACACTGCACTTTTCAACAATGCTGTAAATGAATATCCCGTTCTTTACTTCCAACGCGTTTATTCCTCGCGAAATGGATTTTGATCATGTAAATTTTTGCTGTTTAATACATCAAATGGATCATTTGATTTTTGTATAAACAGTCTACTTGCATTTACACATTCCTTTATGTAACTGTCTTTAAACAGCTCCATGTCTTCACACAATTGGATTTTCATAATTTGCTGGATATAAATGACCACTTTTTTTTTATCCGTCTCATATATGCGTTCCAGCACTTTTTTACTAACTATTATATTAGCAGTTTGCACTTCATATCTGAATATTGTATTTCTTATCTATTGAAATAAAGTACAAATAATCAAATAGGAAATATATTTTTATTTTTATATAGGGATTCTCTTCTACAATTTGTAAATCCTGTGCAAGACTTATGTTCAGGCCTCATATATCTCTGGTCGCATATAACTGCTTTCACTCGCAGCTGCATATTAAATAAGGAATTTAAGACTGAAAGAAGCTTTTGATTCAGGTTAACACATTCAATGCATTTTATTGTGGTATAATAGCTGACCACGTATTTCCAACCTCTTAAAAGTCCTTTTACCATGAAAACTAGGCATTTAACGGCTACTGTTTTCGTTCTACAATTTCCTCCATAATCTTCGAAGCCATCGACTCGATCAGTATGGTTATTCTATGACAGATCAGTACGAATCTGCATTTCATCTAATAGAAGAACTAAGATTCGTTCCATATCCGTCATATTAGCTACCTGCTTCTGGAGGTACTTACCTTACAATTAGGTCAATACCAGTGTGAACAATATTCACTGATCTCCAGCGTTGTAGTGTTCTCACAGCTAGTATTTTGAAACCAAAGCCATCTCGCGTTAATTTACGAGTATATGCAGCATTAGATCTGTAGTGGATATTTTGCATTACTTTTTGTGCATTAACGAAGTACCTCTGACTGTCTGATAATAACATTTCTGCAAATGTTACTGCAGCAGGGGAGGCATTGCTGTTTGGTGTAATGCTTTTAGCAAAAATTTCTTTAGTTTTTTTAACTCTTTCATAGCATAATCTAATTTACATTGTAAATTATATATTTGTTTAATATAGTATGCCTGTTTCTTTGCATATTTCATTTCGCAATTGCAATTTTTCCATGACCTTCTCCTTCATTCATTTCGCAATGTTGGCGTATGTTTTCTAGCTCAGAAAGGTTACGTTAGGCTAACGTGGCTGACATAATGCCACACATAGACCGATTGGTTCTTAGCGATACCAGATGGTATGACCTTTATGTAGATTTCCAGTAGACATCTCGTAGGATGTCAACGCTTTTTGCGAATTTAAGCAGTGTTGTCAGCTGCATTCCTGAGATGTTTTGCAATCTCCCGAATTGTGGGGCTCCTAAGCATTTTAAGCGCGTTTTTGATAAGGCAGGACATATACAAAGGAGATGTTCTCGGGTTTCCCTAACTCCAACCTCCCTGTATTTCCGACATTCGTCATTGTCCGTAATTCCTATCTTGTGTGCATGTGCCGCCAATAAATTATGGCCTGTCATTATACCTATGATAGTTCTGCAGTCTTTTCGTGAGAGTGCGAGTAAAAATCGCGTTTGTTTCCTATCGTTGTCCTCACACATAACTTTTGCAATTTTGCAGGTGTTAAAACTGTGCCACCTTGCTTTAACCTGCCTACTCATGTGTCCGTCCGTTTCATTGAATAGTTCTTTAAGGGGTTTCTGTATGTCGTTTCCTTGTTCAAGTGGTAAATATACAGCGTTTTTTGCAATCTCATCTGCTATTTCATTCCCTCCTATGCCCTTATGACCAGGTACCCAATAGATATATATATATGCGAGGTGTGATCAAAAGATAACCGTTATTTTCATCTTTTCGTGAGTTACGTATGTTCGATGTTCGCATTTTTTTTTTATGTTGGTACACATGTCTGTTATATATGTTGGCAATACCAACCATTTTGGATTGTCAGTTTGTTTTTGACAGATAAAAAGGTTAGTCGTGTTTTGGTGTGCTCTTCGATTTTGTACTATCCGAAAAAAATGGATCAAAAAAACTGTATACAGTTTTGTGTAAAAAATGAAATTAAATGCGCAAGGACATTTGAAATGTTGACTGTGGCCTTTGGCGAGTCTACTATGAGCAGAACACAAGTTCAATTGTGGTATAACCGGTTTAAGGAAGGCCGAGAAGATGTCAATGACGATGCTCGTCCTGGTCGCCCGAGCACGTCAACAACCGATGAAAACATTGACGCAGTGAAGAAAATGATTTTGGATAATCGTCGAATCGTCACTATCAGAGAGGTTGCTGATGATGTTGGCATATCGTTCGGCTCATGCCAAGCAATTTTTACGGATGTTTTAGGCTTGAAACGTGCGGCAGCGAAGATTGTTCCAAAATTGCTAAATTTTGAGCAAAAACAACGTCGCATGGACATCGCTCAGGAGCTGTTTTTGTCTCAACCACCGTATCATGCCTCAACCACCGTATTCACCGGACTTGGCCCCCGCTGACTTTTTCCTCTTTCCAAAACTGAAGACACCGATGAAAGGAAAGCGTTTTGCTACGATTGAGGAGATAAAAGAAAAATCGAAACAGGAGCTGTTGGCGGTACCAAAAAAAGCGTTTCAGAAGTGTTTCGAGGATTGGAAAAAATGCTGGCATAAGTGTATTATATCTGAGGGGAATTACTTTGAAGGGGACAAGATAATTTTATACTATATGAGTTAATAGCCTTTATAGCCTTGCTGTCCACGTATATGTTTATTTTTGAGTCATTTTCTGTCTTGGTGTAGGCTATCTCTGCGGCTTTCCTGACAGTGAACACTTTCGCTTGAAAGATACTGCTCTGGTCAGGCAGCTCTATAGGCTGCCTAATTCCCATCTCTGAGCAGTATATGCCTGCCCCCATACCATCCATCGTTTTAGAGCCGTCTGTGTACAAGTTGAAAGTCCTTCGGCGGTGCTCATTCCCTTACGCCACCCCTTTTTTTCGATTGTGGATCGATACCTTCTTTCCTAATTAAAACGTGGAGTCATGTAATCAGTGTTGCACAAACCCCTTCTGCTTATTGAGCTGTGCCCGAAGGTTCTGTACGCGATTTCTCCCGTAGCGGTCTCTCTCCCCGCGGATTTCGCTGCAAGATTTTCCGTACATGGTCGATAGGGGGCATGTCGAGTACTGTTTCGAGAGCAGCCGTTGGAATGGTTCTAAATGCGCCTATTATGCAAAGTGCAGCGGGGCGCTGGATTCTTCCCATTGGCATTCTATAAGTAGCTTTCTTTGTTGCAGTCCACAACACTAAAACACCATACAGTAATATTGGTCTAACTATTGCTGTGTAGCACCAGTGCATCAGCGAGGCAGAAATACCCCAAGTAACGCCTAGCATTCTTTGACATGCATATAGCACATTACTGGCCTTCTTCGCCCTTTCCTCAACATTGCGCCTCCACATAAGCTTTTTGACGAAAATTGCTGCAAGGTACGTTGTGTGGTCTTTGAGAGTAAGTCTACTGTCACCTAACTTCGGGACGTTCCACGTAGGGACCTTGAACATTCTGGTAAAGAGTATCATGTCCATTTTATCCGCGTTTACCTCCAAGCCTGCTTGAGACGATGGATCGTTTTAAGAGTATTGTTTATTACATTACTGATGGTATCTAGGTACTTTCCCACTACTACTGTTGCTATATCATATGTGTATGCCACTAATTTAGGTGCCTTCCCATCAAATTCCCTATGTAGTCCGTGTACTACAAGTACCCACAAAAGCGGCGATAGCACTCCTAATTGTGGGGTACCTCTGCCTGCGTGTTTGGTCACATTAGCTTCGTTCCATTCCGCTCTTATCTTTCTGCAACCTAGAAGCTGCTTTATCCACAGATAAACAGTGGATTAACTTTTACCATGCTATTCAAAATAGTATCCTTCGTCACTTGATATATCTAAAATATCTAGGAATACCCCAAGGGCATATTCTTTATATTATAAGGCCCTTTCCATATTCAGTACTAGCGAATGAAGGGCAGTCTCCGTGGATCTGCCTTTTGTCTAAGCATGTTGCGCTTTTTACATATTGTCTGCCGCAATTGTGTCCCTGATATATGCATCTAGTATCTTCTCTAACGCCTTCAGAAGGAATGAGGTCAAACTGATGGGCCTGTATTCTTTTGAGTAGAGAGGGTTGCTTTTACCCGCTTTCGGTATAAACACAATCCTCGCCTGTTTCCATGAAGCAGGCACATAGCCGAACCCTAAACATCCCATATATATCATTTTTAGCCTTGGTACCAAAAGATAGCTGACCTTTTGGAGCATGGCTGCGAAGATTCCGTCCAGACCCGGAGATTTAAATGGGTCAAAGCAATTTATTGCCAATTCTATTCTATCTGCTGTAATGATATTTGTTGGAATGCCGTTCACAGTATCTCTTATAGGTTCAAGATCTATAGTGTCAGTACAGCCCGTAAGAAGTGTACTGACAAGGTCCTCGGGGGATTCCTCACAGCTGTCAGTCTAGTCTCCATTGCTTTTACGTATCGAATTGGGCATGGTCGGATTCTTAGAAATCAGTTTCCTGAGATTAGCCGTTTCGTTTGTATTTTCTATATTGCTACAGAAGTCTTTCCAAGATTCCCTCTTGGCTACGCGCACTTCCCTTTTGTATTTGTTAAACTAAATTTAACAGCTGTATTTCAACAACAGTTCTTGTACCGAGTTGATGATAATGTTGACACCAGGCACGTAAACCTTGGTGTCGTTAAAGAAAGACCTAATGTCAACAGCGGTGCTTGTACCGAGTTGATGGTGGGTTTGACAACAGGCGCATAAACCATGGTATCGGAGAAGGAGAATCAATCAATGCTAACTTAAAATGAAAAGACTCACAGTTAACTCTTACTGATTGACTGACTTTTGGCTGTGCCAATCGTGGGTATTTATTCATTTTTCTTGGTACATATATTACATATCATTTGTCTATACATATATTAGCTATTATTGAATCTAAAACATAACCATGAAATGTGCATTATTGACAAATTTGCAAGCTGGCCTTGACTTGAGTTCTTCAGAATATTGCACTTGATATCATGTTTCATCCAGTGCAATGCCTTCGCTGATGTAGTATATATTGGAGTTTTTGTCAACAATACAAATTTCATCGTTAAGCTGGCAAGGTTTGCTTAACACAAGCCTAATTGTATGCAAAAGAAGATGTTATGCATTCAAAGTTTGACATCAACTGTTAATGCAATTAACATTTCTCCCGCGCGTTGAGCACAGCTCAACCTATATTAGATTCTCTATTGGTTGGTGGCGAGGGCGAGGCTGAGGCTGAAGCACCGTAACTGTTGACGTGATGATTTCTGGTACATTGACGCCACGTTGACATCGTATTTTCCATATGAGCCCAGTAATTAAAAGTATCACGGACAGGAACAGTGCGGTATAATTGACCGCATGGTGGTAATAGTCTGGTGGTTGGATTTTGTTCAATGTCATCAGTTTTTCCTTGGCCAGAGCATTGTGTAATGCTGTGAGATTCTTCATAGATACTTCTGTGATTTTCCCTAGGCTTGTGCGTGATGCTGTTAATGAACTGGATACGGATTCTTGCAATTGTAGTGAGATTGCATTGTGTTTTAGCACGCATTCTGGCCGAAGTGTCAGTAGTCCTGAGCCTTTCAGTGTCAACGGGTTCATTTCTTTTCCGCAGACTGCAGTGGCTCGTGAAGTTGACGGAATTGCATAAATCCAGTCACTTTTTTTCTTCAATGGTAGCCACGTACTGTTATTGGCCACAGGTTTCAGTATCCAATTTGGTTGAGTGTTGTTGTTAAACAAATTGCTTTCGCAGGAACACATCTCAGCCTCATAGCTGTACCGGATTGGCATATTTGAACATACGCATTCATTTTGATTGATTCGCTCTCATGATGCAAAGTCGTCGGAGCTAATTCGCAGGTATTGATCGCGAGCAGCCTTTATGACAAGAAAGGTGGTACATGTATCAATTGCCACCTTAGTGTTGTTGATCCAATTTGGTACCGAAATGAGCAGAAAGAGTTTAAATAAGTCATGTTCCACCAGAGGTAATGTAATCTTGAAAACAACATGGTCCTGAGTGAGTCCTCCCTTTACCTTCATTATCCTAGATAGTTGTATTAAGTCCTCTTAATTTGCAGGTAGTTCTAATGATGATGGCAGATGGAGTTTAATTTTGTCAACTTCGGTGTGCAATTGCTCGGGAGTTAACAATAGCGGATTGAATTTACCATGGTGACTGTCTGTGAGAACATCCAGTATAGCTGACTGTGTACGTTGTAACTTGGTTCCGATTAGAGTTAGTTGATTTGACAGAGCGTTGAATAGTTCAAACAATTTCGATTCTTGCAGCTCTTGGGATTCTTTCTGCAATTGATTCCGCATTTGATTTACTTGTTGGTCAAATTCATAAATTTTTGTCTTAGCCGCTATCTGATCCTGCTGATTAACTTGCACTGGAGATCCCAATATTATTGGTAAGATCATTATTATTATGCCAAACCATTGGTGATTGCTTGTATTATTCTTCTCCTTTTTGGCACTGGTTGCTCTTCTGTATCTCCTTCGATGTCGTCATCATCTTCCGAGAATAATGGTGCCAGTCTTTGAATTGCTCTTTTAAATATGCCACTTTGTGTTTTTACGTTGCACACTCTTACTAAGCCATCTTCACCCTGGTATACCTTAACAATTCGCCCTAGAGGCCATTAGAGCACTGGTAAGTTATCTTCTCTGACGATTACCATAGTATTTGGCTCTGTGGTGCGGGTTGGACCCTTCCATTTGTGTCGTTGCTGAAGTATGACCAACGTTTCCATAACTCGTATTTAAGGTATGTCACCAATTTCCATCTAGTTTGTAGGGATACCTTGGATTCTGACAAGTTCCTATCTATCTGTGAAATTAACGGTTCGCCTATCAAGAAGTGTCCCGGAGTTAACACTGTTAAGTCATCTGGATCTGTTGACATTGGGGTAAGCGGTCGAGAATTCAAAATTCCCTCAATCACCACAACGATGGTTTCGAGTTCTTCGTAGGTCAGCGATGCAGTCGATACACTTCGTAGTAGCAAATGCTTGGCGGATTTAACCTCTGCTTCCCAGAAGCCTCCAAAATGTGGAGCTCTAGGAGGAATACATTTGAAGTTTATTCCACGTTCGCTGCATGATCTCGTGACCTTTCCCCTTGAGGTATTTGAGAAGATGACATCGTTTAGCTCCTTCAGATTGTTACTTGCGCCGAAGAAATTGGTTGCGTTGTCACAATAGATAGTGTCACACCATCTACGGCGAGACGCCGTTTACAACCTCTAGGTGAACTGCCTTTGTTGCGAAACAGGAGAAGACTGCGATGTAAGCCTTGTGTGGCTTCTTTTCACGAATTTTATAGTGCACCCAAAATGGTCCGCAATAATCCACTCCATTATGGACAAACGGTCGAGTTGGAGTGACTCTGGTTACTGGCAAATTTCCCATCACTTGATTGAATAACTTAGGCTTGGATCTGGCGCAGCGCACGGATTTTTGCACAACGTTTCGCGCCTTTATTGTTCCTTTTATTATCCAAAATCGTTGCTTTGACGCTGATAGCAAACCTTGTGGACCACAATACAAATTATTCTCATGCATCATGTCGAGAACCATTCTGGAAATAGGGTCGTTGTATGGCAGCAACATGGGATTTTTTGCGTCATAGCTCAAGTTAGATGCTTCTAGACGTCCTCCAACCCTTAGGTTACCTTGGTCATCAATAAACGGTGACAAATTACTGATATCGCTAGTGTTATTGACAGTTGAGTGACGCTGTAAGCTTTTAATGTCATCGTAAAAGACTCTTCTTTGGATACCCTTGACAATCAATGTCAATGATGCCTCCATTTCTTCGGCTGGTGGTGCTATTGTTGGGTGGGACACCTTGCTTCCTAATACTTTCACATAACGAATGACATACGCTACAATCCTTTGCAGGCGTCGAAATGAGTTCCTGTGATTGATTTCTTCCCAGAATGTTGTTGACTCTTTAGAACTGAGTGTTAGAGCTGCACTCGTCTGTCGCCTGAGTTCCAAAGCACATTGTTCTCGCGGAGGTTGAAGTGGCCAAATTGTCATAGATCCGTGCAGGAACTTAGGTCCTGGAACTAGGTAGGATTCGGTTGGCTACGAATATGTGGTAGTGTGCTGATTCTGCATTTATCCATTCCAGAACCGCTGTGGTATCAGACCAAAAATGCTTTGTAACGCCTTTGAAGAATGGGCTTTAATGGAGCTTCTGCATCAATTCCACGGCGACCTTAGCGGCGCACAATTCCACTCTCGGTAATGTTACTTGCTTTGTTGGAGCTAATCGTGATTTCGCACATAGGAAGCGAACGATTATCTGGTTTTGGCAATCTTGTGTTCGCATGTATGCTACCGCTCCATAGGCATGCTCTGATGCGTCAGCGAAATTGTGTACTTGAGGGCCTTTGGATACTGTGTGACCGAAGACGTGGTGTGGCACGCTGATGGTTTCTATGATGATCCGCTCAACACATCATCGACGAAAAATTGGATTTTACGACTTCTGCTCCTAGTTGGTATTTGTTGGCTTGATCGTCAGCCAGAGCCTGAAGTGTGCGGATAGCCAAATACTGTGCAGTCGTTGTACCGTAGGTGACGGTCGTGAGCTGATAACACTTCATGGGATGTGAGGGATCCTCTCTACCAGATAAGTTGGTACATTTGATCGTCTTTATCTACCCGCACTTGTCGATACATCTTTTCATTGTCAGCAGTAAAAACAAATCGTGGGAGCCGGAAACGCAAAAGAATAGTAAACACATCTTCCTGGATAGTTGGTCCTGTTGCCAGAAGATTGTTTAAAGAAACATTGGTTGATGTTTTGGTTGAAGCATCGAATACAACTCTTAGCTTTGTCGTTGAACTGCCTGGCTTCAAAACGGCATTATGTATTCTCCCAGTTCGTTTGGAGTAGTTTGGAACGGTAATTTCACTATGAAGCGCCCGTGATTTTGCAGAAAATGTTCCTCACAGCGACGCTCGGCGGTTGTAAATTTACAGCTAGGTGTGTCACATCCTTCAAGTTGCCAGAATTTCTCAAGAGTGTCGTTGAGGGAACCATCCTCCTGACCAATTGCGCTTTGGCCAATTTTTCCACTTGTCTCGTTGAGTGACTCATCTTCGGTACAGATGCCACAAGTGGTAGTTGTGTTGGGTGAATCTTGTTTGATGTATTCACCCCCAACTATCCAGCCGACAAAGGTATTTTGCAGCACAGGTCGTCCATCTTCTAGTGATATTTGTCCAATGCACAATGTCGAGTAGAAGAGCCCTGCTCCAAGGAGCAAATCGATGCCTCTGGATTCATAGAAATTGGGGTCAGCTAATTGAAGGTTGCTCGGGATATTCCAATTGCATATGTTCACCATCAAGCAGATGGTTGCTTGGAAATAATCTATGGCAAACTGTAAGCTTCAATTCTCTTGGTGAAGTCAGTCGTCCCTGATTGGAGCTGCAAGTTTACCCGTTCAGCGATGTGGCTCTGTGTTTGACCGATGCCTTCTATACCGATGATGCACTGATTCTTTTTTACTCAGATTTTGTACGCAAGCCGCCTTGTTATGAAGTTAGCTTGTGAACCGTTGTCTAAAAGTGCCCGGCAATGAATTTGTTGTCCCCACTTATCAATTATGGTGACACATATTGTGCTGAGCAATACTGTGGTTGATTGTATTGGCCGATTTCGAACAGCCGTAAGTGATACCGGGGCATTTTGCGTTGTTTAAGGAGACTGATTGAAGCTGTTGGATACCTCCATCGATTGTGATCCTTCCAAATGAAGCAATGTGTTATGTTTTTTGTGGCACTGTGTGCAGTTGCCTGACACGCAAGATTTAGCATTGAGCCCACCTTTCAGGCAGTTTACACAGTATTTTGCTTTTTGGACTGTGTTTAACCGCCGACTTGGTGTCATCTTGAGAAAATCTCGACATTGGAATAGCGCATGATGTTGGTTGCATGTGATGCATGCTGGACCTGTTGGCACTGAGACACTTAACGCCTGGTAGGCCCTTGGTCGCCCTTGTTCTGCCGCATCCTTGTAGAGTCTTCCTCCTAAAGTTTCCAATGACTGGAATCTAAGTTCAAGGAATTTCAGCAATTCGTTTACAGATGATATCTCCTTTTGTTGTTTTAAGGATTGCTCCCATAATGCGTGAGTGGTTTTGTGTAGGTTTTGGGTTAATATGTACAGCAGAATGGAGTCCCAGCTTTCGGTGCTCACTCCTAGAGCTTGTAGAGTCATGATGCACTCCTTGGTAGTGTCGTGGAGGAACTTAATCGCTGATGCCTGATCGTTGTTGATTGTCAGTTGGGAGAGCAGTCTGCTTAACGTTGCATTTATCAGCAGCCGATGGTTTTCATATCGATCCTTGACCACCGCCCATGCAGCCTCGTAATCATTTGCCGATGCTATGAAGTGCCGAATTAGTCTTTCCGCCTGACCGTATAAACTGGACTTCAAGAACCACATCTTTTGGCAAGCTGGAATTGGTTGTTTGTCGACCAACTCCATAAATAGATCGTGGAAATGCCTCCACTTGTGGTAGCTGCCATCAAATTTTGGTAGTTCAATCTTGGGTAGTTGCAGACCTGATGTCGTCATATTGGCTGTCTGCCTATTGACTGTTATTGGAGAGGCTTGCATAATTGATGCCGCTGAATCTCGAGCCATATCTTGAAGCTGCAAAGTCTGTGCAGTGATTGCGTGCCCAATCTGGGCAAAACCCTCGTAGTCGTATGAGCTGGGCTTATCAGATAACCAGACCTTTGGTGCAGGTCCTGCTCAGATTTCCAATGCGTTTCTACTGTCTTCGCCTGCATTGCATAATAGTGCGACATTTGTTGTGTTATTACGCACTTGGCTAAGTAGTTTGCTAGCTGTGTCTATTGACTTATTTTGTTTGTCAATTAGTGAACATAGCTGACTTGACGGACTTCTGCGGGGCCGCTATCACGGTGCTTGATTCGACCGTACTGTTTTGAGTACCTCCGATGCAGCCTTTGAGGTTGATGCTGCCTGGAGACGTTTGATGGCCTGTACTGCTCTGTCCATCTCATCGCGTGTTTCTCGATATTTCGTTCGAATGGCAGTGTGTATATCATTCACAAAATACGGGTGGTCGACTTCCTTGCTATGTTGGTCGCGGATGGTAATGTCGAGTTTGTCAAACCGTACCCACAATTCATCCAGCTCCTTGGCTTTTGCTGTTATAACATCTATTGTTCTGCGTTATTGTGGCACCGTCTTGTACTTGGCTCTAGCTTTTTGTAAAGCCAGTGCAAGTTCATCTTGCCGCAATGATAGTTCATCAATGCCCATGCTGATGATATATCGTGTTTTCGAATGCTATGTGCAGGATTCGTTGTTGTCGTCTGCTGGTTACCGGCTAATTCTGACTCGATTTTTGTCATCTGCTGGTTACAGGACACTTGATAGCTTGATGATAAGCCAGTAATAATGTCTGAAGTCTTCTGCAGATTACTAGCTTAGAACTTGATTGTTGGAGGTGGATACTACGTTGGTAGCTATTTGCTGCCAACTGAAGGATGTTTCAATGATCAGTGGATCGATGGATATTTGGCACTTGAACCAGTTATCCTTTCAGTCTGATACTCTGAAGGTTGCAAACGTCGGGGTCACCAAAATGTTAAACTAAATTCAACAGCTGTATTTCTACTTGTACCGAGTTGATGATAATGTTGACAACAGGCACGAAAATCTTGGTGTCGTTAAAGAAAGATCTAATGTCAACAGCGGTGCTTGTACCGAGTTGATGGTGGGTTTGACAACAGGCACATAAACCTTGGTGTCGGAGAAGGAGAATCAATCAATGCTAACTTAAAATGAAAAGACTCACAGTTAACTCTTACTGATTGACTGACTTTTGGCTGTGCCAATCGTGGGTATTTGTTCATTTGGATGAAAGATGAAGATGGATGAAATGGATTGAAGCTCATGTTCTTCATGAACAGACGATATGGCGCACCAGTTCCAATGGACAAGACACCAAAAATTTTCATTTGCCTCGGAACACCACCAAAAATTAAACTGAAAATTGAGATTAAGTTGTTTAAATTCCTTTCAGATACAGGATCCTTAATAAGCCTAGTAAGAATCAATATCATTCCCTCTATAGCTAAACAAGTAGATCATATTATATTATCACACAGGAAGTGTCAGATTAAATATAATTTAGGAAATTTACATTTTTTAAATTTGAATTTTCTAAAAGATACGATGGCTTGATAGGATACGATAAAACAACAATAAAATGCCTTTATCGACTTATCAACAATACAATTACTAATATTATGTGTTTTCTTACTAAATCATTATTAGGAGCATATCTACTGTAATTTTCGGTAGGGTACCTTGAATTGATTATATCGACCCCATTTCCTGTGTATGGCTTTGTAGTGTCATAATATTAATATAAAATTTAATCCAAAAATATTGTATAGGTCGTAAATTATATTAATATGTTAATAGTTCGCGTGGCTCTTAATAATATAATAATAATCTGCCCATATTTGCATGCTAGTACAGATCCAATGTATGCAGCTACCAATTTGTATTCATATGTATATCATCACTAAAATCATAGATATGGTAATTGCTTTTAAGTGGGGTCCCGAAAGCTCAATATATGGGAGGGAGGCGTATCCTTTATCTGATAGACCCCACTTCCTGCATATGGCTTTGTAGGGTCCATATATGTACTAAACTATAATTTCGTCCAAAATATTATTATAATAATATGTCAATAGTTGACGTCGTTCTAAAAATAATAATTGTGTGCTGTTTAATATTAGTACCCCTAATTTTCCTGTGAAATTTCGTTGATGAATCTTCTATAGGAACCTAATAATGATTTTTCTTTAATAGTGAGCGTGGAAGTAGTAATAGTCTGTCAATAGTGGGCGTGGCAGTAAAAATAATATGCCCATTTTTTGTGTGGTGTTTAATGTTAATACCCGCAACCTGCCTGTGAAATTTCGTTGATGAATCTTCTATAGTAATGATTTTTGTTTAATTTTGGGCGTGGCAGTAGTAATAATCTGCCCATATTTGGAATCCATGCTAGTACAGATCCAATGTATACAGCTACCCATTTGTATTCATATATCATCACAAAAATCATAGATACGGTAATTGCTTTTAAGTGGGGTCACAAAAGTTCATTATATGGGAGGGAGGCGTATCCCTCATCTAATCTACCCCGACTCCCCTATATGGCTTTGTAAGTTCCGTCCTGCCAACCGTTCCGGAATAGCTGAATAAATACACCATTCCGCAGTAGCCGAAATATTTTTTCCTGCTATGGACATCAGAAATGAAAACCACGAAGAAGAATTAAAAACACAATTTGAGAAGTGGACTGCGTATTTTAAAATACCATACGTTCCACAGGCCACAAACACAAACGAGCCACAAATACCTTCTTATGTCCCAACGCCAAAAAATTCAGGACCACGACCGATATCAATAGAAGAATACACAAGACGTCAACTAAGGAACAAGAAGTCAAGTACAACACCTCCGTCAATACAACCGAAAAAGAAGGCAAGAGGAGGAAGAAAATTCCAGTTTACAAAAAAATTAGCACAGCTCTATTTTCAATCAAATTTGGCAACAACAAAAGAAGAAAAGATAACCATCAATCAACAGATAAAGAATCACAAGAAGTGCCAAAAAGAATGATACGGGCCATGGAAGCCAAGAAAGGCGTATTTTAACTAAAGAATATTTTAATATTTTTCCTATATTCCAAAATTTCAAATATTTTCATTGTCAACTATTAAAATTAATTTAAATTTAAAAATATAATTCAATGTCTACAATTAAAATCAATTTATTAAATTATTAAGAAATGAAAAGATGACATTATATTTTAGAGAAATTATGTTATCAAATAAATACAAAAAACAAATTATATATATAAAAATGGGGAAAGCACAGTCAAAGATTCAAAACCATAATGGTGACCCTCAAGTAACAATTCTTAATAATCAAGTACAACACACAGAAACCCTCGACGAACACGACATTAAACTATTGATAATTTTAATTATAGTAGGAATACAATTAGGAATTACACTTCTTCAAATGTATCGAGAGTACAATATAAAACAGACTTTAAAAGCAGCCAAATCAATTTTTGATTTAAGTGAGGTGGTATCAAGGAAATAATAATAAATAAAAATAAGAAAGATGCCAATAATTTCGATTGAAAAACTTGAACTAATTGTCAAAAATTTGCGAAAAAATCGTAACAGAATATACTCAAATGAATATATCATTGAATTACAATCTACTTTAGATTAATAAAAACTTTTTGAGCTAGAACTCCAACAAATACCAATTTTAAAACAACAAAGACACTATAGTAATATTTAAAACATTAAGTAATTTTATTAAGGAACTAATCAGTAATAATAAAACAATAAAAAACGTAGCAGAAATGGCTGATTTTAGTTTAGAAACTGCATCAAAATATATACCCAATTTTGAGGGAAATGGTAAATTATTAACTGCATTTACAAATACTATCAGATTTGCAATGATAGGATTAAAAGAAGAAGCAATGAATTTTCTGTTAGAATATGTATTTTATGTCAAATTATCTGATAAAGGTAGAACAGCAATAGGGTCATCCAAAGTTCCAAATACACTGGAAGAACTAACATCCAGATTGAATAAAGTGTACAAAACTACACACACTGTAAGACAAATTCAAAACTCTTTGACTCTTTGCACACAAAATAACAATAGTATCACAGATTTTAGAGACAAAATTTTGTATTTAATTTTAAATCTCGCAGACTTGCAAATTTCAGATCTAAATCAACCAAGTACCGAAACAATTGAAGCAATTACCACAATAACATTTCAGTCCGGTATTAATGAACAATATAGACAAACGGTATTTGCCGCAAGACCAACAACACTCACTGACGCAGTAAATTTGTGCATAGACATGGAAAAAGAACCTAACAATAGTATTTTTCAAATCAGACGCTCTAACAGGAACCAACAACAACAACCCAATAGATGTTTTCAATATCAACAAAACAAACAAAATATAAATTTTCAATATAGGCGACAGAACTTCAGAGACAAAAACAACAATTTTCAAAACAATAGAAATTTTTACAATAATAGGAATACAAATAATAACAGAAATAATTCAATTTCTAATAGAAATTACCGTTCACAACAAAATACGCGTATTCCGGCAAGCTCGCGAAGTTTTAACACTACTAACAATGCTAATCGCAACACTAAGCGTCGTATTCACCTCTTTGAGGATCAGGGAAACGAATTCGACCCGAGGCAGTCACGCGAATAGACTTAACCTCGGGAAACAACAACTGAATAAAATTTATTTTCTATCAAAAGAGCTTACTAACTATATAACGTTTAAATATGTTAGTAGGAGCTCTCAATACACACTGCACTTTTTATTAGATACTGGTGCAGATATGTCTATATGCAAATATTCAAATATTTTTGAGGATTTATGTATTAACAAATTGAATACAACAAAATTCACAGGCATAACAGCTCAAGAGATTTCTTCTCTTGGCACAACTACTCTGAATTTATCAATTCAAGATGAGAGAACACACTTTCCATATAGTAAATGAAGACTTTGCAATACAAACACATAGTCTGTTAGGTCGAGACTTTTTAATAAAATATCTTTAAAAAATAAATTTTGATGCCTTCACGGTCACTTTAGGTATAGCAGATGAAGAACTTGTCACATCCCTACACACAAAATTATCGTACACAAAACGAATTTTACCAGCTCGTTCTTAATCAATCCAATCGATACATATACAGATAGAGGAAGATAGTGTTGTTCACAGTATGCAAATTCTGCCTGGAGTATTTGTATGTAATTCAATAGTACCTTTGAAGAGCCTGCGACATGTCAAGATATTGATCACTACCGAAAGTGATATACAACTACCCGCTTTTGACGTCGAAGTAGAGCCACTTAAATACTGTAATATATTAAAAGTGAGCAACACTGTACAATCAGAAGAAAGATTTAATAAATTGATATCAACTTTAAACATTGAACAGAATACAAATAAGGATCTACTTAGAATTTTCAAAAGATATCAAGGCATTTTCCATTTGGAAAATGAACAATTAACTACAAATAATTTTTACACGAAGAATATCCAAACTGTTGATGATTCCCCTGTCTATATAAAAAATTACCGTTTGCCACATGCACATCATGATATAATAAATACCCAAATAGCTGACTTATTATCAAATGACATTATAGAACCTTCTGTCAGCCCTTACAATTCTCCACTACTGCTAGTACCAAAGAAACGTTTAGATGGTAACAAAAATTGGCGACTGGTAGTAGATTTCAGAAAGCTAAATACAAAAATTGTAAACGATAAATTTCCTCTGACAAGAATTGAAGACATCTCAGATATGCTTGGAAGAGCACGGTTTTTTTCCACATTAGACATGTCTAGTTCTTTTCATCAAATACCATTAAATAAAACGTCAAAACCATCAACAGCTTTTTCAACACCAATTGGACATTTTCATTTCAAAGGATTACCCTTTGGTCTAAAAATTTCATCTAATAGTTTTCAAAGGATGTTAACTTTGGACTTGAGTGGTTTAGAATCAGAAGCTTTTCTTTATATAGGTGACATCATTGTTTTTGGTTGCAGCATAAAGCAACACAATAAAAATTTACAAAGTTTAGAAAAATTTGAAAGATTAGAAAAATACAATCTTAAACTAATGCTAGCAAATGTTGCTTTATGAAGCCTGAAGTAGTATATTTGGGCCATTTGATAACTGATCAAGGCATAAAACCAGATCCAAATAAATATACAACTTTACAAAAATACCCAGAACCCAAAAACGCAGATGATGTCAGGCGATTTGTAGCATTCTGCAACTACTATCGCAGATTTTCCAAATTTTGCTGATATTGCAAAATGTCTCTATGCCCTATTGAAGAAAGTCCAAAAATTTGAATGAACACAAGAATGTCAAAATGCTTTTCAGACACTTAAGACAAAGTTGATAAATCCTCCAATACTACAATATCCCAATTTCGACAAAGAATTTTTTTTAACCACAGATACTTCAAATTTCGCACTAGATGCAGTACTTTCACAAGGAGATATTGGAATAGATTTACCTATATCTTATGCTAGTAAATCTTTAAATAAGCACGAGTTAAACAAACCTGTAATCGAAAAAGAATTATTAGCCATACATTGGGCCATACAATTTTTCCGTCCATACCTCTACGGACGTAAGTTCAAAGTAATAACACCATAGGCCTTTAGTATCTTTATTTACTCAGAAAAACCTGTCGTCCAAAGTCACATTTGGATTTAGCCGATTATGATTTTGAGATAATTTACAAGAAAGGAAAGTTAAATACTAATGCTGACGCACTATCACGAATAAAAATAGACTCTGGTACACTTAAAGCTATGATACCGAATGAGATAGGAAACAAAAAAGAAATTCTAATAACAACAAGGGGCATGTTAAAAAGCGCGCAAGAGTAGAAATATGCTTACTCAGTAAAGCCAGATCAGCTTTACAATTGGGAATGCACATCTCTCTCTGATATAAAAAACATGAGACGTCTAAAAATGGAAATAGCGAACGATATAAATTTGGCCAATAAGAATATAATATCCATATCGAAAATGCTGCAATTAAATTCCGATTCAGTGAAAATTTTGTTTCGAAATTCGTTTCAACAAAAATAAATCTGACATCTGGAAGATGCAATAATAATCACTCAAAATTCGTTTCAGTTTTTGGAGAAGTTGACATCACGCATGCGAAAAGAAAATATAAATACTATAGCGCAAGGTAGAAATTATACCATATTTGAAAAAAATCTAATATGAAGGATTTTAAAAGTTGTACAACGCATATATGCATAATTCACGTTCGCCAATAAACAAAAAGTCCCCAAAGAATTATAGATGATATAATAAAATACAATCTCATTCATGAATATCACACAGCAAGTTATGCTGGACACTTTGGTATCAGAAAACGAGTACAGAAGTCTGAAGTCGGGTTAGTCCGACTTCGAAATACCCTTTACCTTTTCTTGTGCGTGCGAGTTCAACAATGAGGATGTTTTCTTCATAAATCATCATTAGGAGCATATTCATTGTAATTTTTGGTAGGGTACCTTGAAATGATTATATCGACCCCATTTCTTGTGTATGGCTTTCTAGTGTCAATATAACCACTGATACAAATTTTTGTAAGAAAATATTGTGTAGGTCGAAAGTTATAATAATATGTCAAAAGTGGGCGTGGCTGTAAAAATAACACGCCCATTTTTTGTGTGGTGTTTAATGTTACTACCCGCAGCCTTCCTGTGAAATTTCGTTGAAAAATCTTTAATAGGAACCTAGTAATGTTTTTTGGTTAATTGTGGGCGTGGCATTAGCAATAATCTGCCCATATTTGGAATGCATGCTAGTACAGACCCAGTGTATACATTTACCAATTTGTTTTCATATATCATCCCTAGAAGCATAGATAGAGTAATTGTCTTTAAGTGGGGTCCCCAAAGTTCATTATATGGGAGGGAGGCGATCATAGGCCTTCCTATTATCGACCCCTAATCTTGTATGTGGCTTTGTACGGTCCATATACGTACTACTATAAAATTTCGTCCAAAAATATTGTATAGGTCGCAAGTTATAATAATATGTCAATAGTGGGCGTGGCTGTAGAAATAACACGCCAATTTTTTGTGTGGTGTTTAATGTTAGTACCCGCAACCTTCTTGTGAAATTTCATTGATAAATCTTTAATAGAAAAACAGTCAAGATTTTTGGCTAATTGTGGACGTGGCAGTTGTATTATTATTTCCATATTCTGCACAACTCGTACACTATTATGGACACCACGTAAGTTTCTGCCAATTTTTATTCCGCTGGCATCAATACGAGCATAGGTAGGCTAATTTTAATTTTAGACCCGAAAGTTCCCTATATCAAAAGTGGGCGTATCTTTTCTCTGACCAGCCCCATTTATTGCAGATAGATTTATAATGTCCACATGTTCCTTCATGTAAAATTTCGTCCATAAATCTCTACCAGATCTTAAGTTATTAATATTTGTTAATAGTGGGCGTGGTAGTTAAAATATACTGCTCACTTTTTGCACAGTGTTTAGTAGGACCCACATCTCCATAACTGCCAAATAATGTCACGATTCTGTCAATTGCACCGAAGTTATAGTCATTTTTCATTAAGATAGCTCTAACGGTGTAGAAAAAAAGTGGCCACAGACGGACAGACGGACAGACGGACGGACAAAATAAAAATTGCTTAGAAAGGGATTCTGATCATATATGTATATATATGTCCATACCTACCACGCCTCCTTCTTGAAATTGCAACCCCTCTCAAAAGCGCAATGTTAGTATACCTTATTTACCTTTTTTAAAGGTAAAAGGTATAAACACTCTTAAAATTAAAACAGATGTATATCTGGAAATATATGCGAAAAACGTTTTGCGACTTTGTATCCAATTGTCAAAAGTGGGCCAAAAACAAAATCGCGACACAAATTGACAATAACAGACAAAGACAATATACAACAAGACTGTGCAAATCGCTCTTTAGAAAACAGGGGACATGCAACGCATGGCATCGCCGTGGACCTGCTGTCAAAATGTAACATTTTTCTGCTAAAAATGATTATAACATTATTATGAAAAATTTTAATTTCAGCCAAAAAATTTCTAAATTATTAAATTGTATTTTTAAATATTTATTGCTATTTACAATATATATTTTAATAAATAAATTACTATTATTATGTTAATTGTATTTTGAATATGTCCATATATGAAACTGCATCGTGGCCAATGTTTGGCCAAAGCAACAACCCTCTGCTGTTGGATTAATGAATTCAAAACAGTTTGACTCCCTAAAATGCCGCAAAATTGCCGAAATATTTGCTGGCGTCGTACAGTGTGAGATTTAGTCAATCTAGCATCTCAAAATTAATTTTTATATGAAGTTTTAGAGATATCAACTTGAAATTTGGCACGATCGTTAAGGAGATTACAAGCTTCAATATGGTGAAAGATAACTAGTTCCAACTAGTGTCAAAGGGGACTAGTTCCGAACTATCCTCAAAAACACTAGTTGGGGACAATTTTTTTTTACACATTTATATTCAAAATTTCTTCTTTTTTTCTCTTCTAACTAAAACTTGTCGATATGTTGATATAAATACCCACATACAACCATTTCTATAAAATGCTTCAAGTTTCGAACTTTAGTTTTCGATGATTCTTTGCTAATGAGAAAAATAAAAAGTTAATGTTGTTTCAATGTTAAATTTATTGATATCTAATTTATTAATTATTATAATTATACAAAAGTAAAAAGCGAAAAGTAGAAATAAAAAAAATAAGAAATTTATACAAAAATAAAAATTCCAGAGAGCTGCAAGCAAAATTTTTTATGCTAAATCATCAAATTCATCATTTAGTTGGGTGTCAGACAAAAGTGCAATGACCTCAGAAGGTAAAGTAGAACGCTTGGTTTTTGGGGGCAAACGTAAACTTGCAATCAAAAGGTCTGACGTGATAAGCAACCTATGCAATAAATCTATGTTGGTGGCAACTCGGGACGTTTTTCTTGTGAACAGTTCGCGATACTGTCTCGACACTTTATTGCGTGCTTCTTGCGCTTCTTCAGAAAAGTTTCCTATGGGAAGAATGCATCAAGAAATGATAGCTCCTCCATGAAACAATATTTTGTGGAGAGTTACTGGCATATAGTACCAGGGATATAAACTCAAATAAAGCTCTCTTGTTTCTGACGTAAAATTTTGGAACGCATCTATATTGATAAAATAGCCGCTGCTTATGCAAATAAGTATTACTCGAAAGTTGATGGTGCGTGATCAAGAGCAAAATCAACAGCAGAAATTTTTGAACTTAGCCAAATAGCATTGTCATGCATAAATCTTGCTTTATCACGGTGAGATTTGCTCCATCGCGATTGAAATTGGAAGCAAAGCTTTTTTATACGATCTTTAATTTTGGTATCGTCAACATCTGGTCCAAAAATTGATATAACGTGCTTTTCGACCGCTTCTGTTTTTTCGCTTTTCAGCTTGCTAAAACTCACTAAATTCACTCATACTAAAAAAAAGGCAAAAAATGTGCAGGATTTTATTTTTATTTTGGTTTTGGGCACATTAACAAAGATTCTGCTGGCATTCCCATCACGAAACTCCGTGAGACTTGGAAGTTCTAGTCTATCAAAGATTTGAAAGCTTTAAAATTTGTCTTACCTTTTAGGTGGTTATAAAATAATTTTTTCAAAATACTTGAGTGCAAAAATAAATATTGTATAAAACAAAAATTTTAAGTTTAAGTAATAACCTTCAATACAAAAAATATTTTAGGCCAAAAAAACCACTCACAACTTCGACCTGATCACTCAAACCAAAGATTAAAATTGGTAATCTATGACTCAAACTTTTGTGATCAATGCAACCTTGCAAATCAATTGTTACATGCTAGGCAATTGCACGTGTTTGATAGCTGTTAATAACATTTTTTTATTCTCTTTTGTGTTTGTTTTCGTAACAAGCGAATTACGAAAACATTTTTCTTTTGAATTTCGAGATGCCAGATTGATTAAATCTCACACTGTGCGTCGGTAGCTCAAGGGGTAAAGCTTTGGCCTATCAACTTTATGATGCCGGTTACAAAGCCGCTGAGAAATGAATTTTTTTTTTATAATTTTTAATTGTTAATCTTTTTTTTAAAGAAAACTTATATGTTTTTATAAAAAATAATAAAAATAATTTACGATTTTAACATAAATTATCCAGTTTTAAATGATTTTGCTGAGCCACATTTATTTGCTGCTGCTATAGCAGAACACTGCAGCAATGAAGTTTATATTGTCTAAAAATAGTCATAACGGCGATTCTTAACTCGCATACATAAATTCATGTGCGCATGAAATTGTGTTAGGATTTGTACGATTTCAATACCTTTATTGATGTTAATTTGTGATGCTTCTGCACATTTGGTCTGAAGAGCTTATAAATTTCACAAAATCTAATCCAATCAAATATTTCGTTCTTTCATGTGCAATTTTGGGAAGTTGTTGTATTTCCGTATATACTATATTAAGCAAATTGTTATATTGATTTTATTGCTATGGTAAAGGAAGAATTTTGAAGATGAATTAAAATTTGTTCTGTTTATTTTATAATACATTATTTACAAAATAAAAATTAACTTAAATTAATGTAAATAAATGTATATTATTATAAAATATAAAAAAAACATGCAGTTGCAAAGAACTTAGACAGAAAATAATTAAAAAATAGAACTAAAAAAAAGTCCCAAATATAATTCACGAATGTAGGTCAAAAGAGATAATTTCATTCAAATTATTTCCTATATTAGTGGATACACATCCAAAGACAACTTCACACGCACAAAGAAGCACAAAGCAGTAAGAAGTTTTTGCACATTTTTTTTAGTTTCCATAACTCCAGTCTCCACGTCAGGGCGAGTGATGTATTGAGTGGCCGGTTGTAGTATTTCGAATGGCGTTTGTGCAAAAACATGCCAGCAAGTCGACTTGGGTAAACCCTGCACACATCATGTCGAAATTTTTTTAAGAAAATGTCAAATGAAATGGACAAAAAGATGCACCTTATATTAAAATATGTTTTACTAAACTTTATTGATCCTAATATAAATTTAAAATTTCTTGGATTTTTAAATACTTCATTTTATTTTTTATAGATTTTTGATTATAATAATTTTCGATTATGAAGTGGTTTATTATGCGTTGGAACACAATAACGGTTGAACTACATTTTTCCATAGGAAATAAATGTTTATATGTATATAGGTTATTGGATTATATACGGTTTTATTTACAAAACTTTGTATATCAATGCATAACAAGAACATACTCGTATGTATGCATTTATTACTAGATATTGAAGTTCATAAAATTTACTTCAAACATGAACTATGATACGTAAATAGGCAACGTGAATAGGCAACAGACGAACATATGAATATTAAAAGATTATCATTAATTTGAACAAAATTGGTCTTTTGTGCATAATAATTTTTTCTTCAGATAGACTCAAAAAATGTTTGATCGCATTCTGTTAAAGCGAAAATATGAAATATAAGATCGAAAGAATAAACTGTGCTGATATTTGTCCATACTGACATACACTTTATATTTAAAGAAGCCCAAAATAAAACAAAAACTCCAATCAAGACGCTTTATTTTAATTTCATGTTTCTTATGGCACAATTCGCTACCTGCAAAATGATGAAAACACAAATATGTACATATGTATGTATGTATGTATGTATGTATGGATATGATTTGTCAAGATTGAATTTCATACCATTTTCTTCTTTATCAGACATGAAATAATTCTGCTCTAGATTTGGTCCAGTAAAATGTTAATACTGGTTAATTTATAGAAAATAGTAAAATACTTTTATTATTATTTAAAAAAATGATTATTAATTAAAAAAAAATAATTTGATAAATAAAGCATTTTGGTGGGGCTCGAACCCTAAGCCATAAAAACTACAGCCCAACGCGCAAACCATTGAGCTAAAGACACTCATGTCATCTTTGTTCATTTTCGTAGTATATTAGAGAGTAAAAGTATTTGCTGGTGCATTTCTGAATTAACTAAAATTTCTGTAATTCTGTACACAACAAATAACTTTTAGTTTTCTGCTGGTGCAGCCATGAAGATTTGCGATGCAATTCGATGGTGACATTTTTGGGGATAAAGAAATAAATTAAATAAATACATACATATTACTATTTATTAATTTTATACACCAATTTTTCTTTTACTAATTTACAATATTCCCATAATTAGTTATAGAAATATACATGCCTACCTACGTAAATGAAATTATTCAAATGCAATTAACTTACATATAGTAGTAGAAATATTTACAAAGTAGTTTTTTTTTTAAATATATATTGTAAAGTGCATTAATTTTAATATTAATTAAAATTTTTTTGTAATTTTCACAAATTTTTGTTTGAAATAGATATTTCAAATTAAATTTACTATGATTATGCGTCGTTTTAGCATAGGAAATGTTCACTTTAACATTTTTTTCACTGACTAGCTGACTAGCGATAGCCATGAACAAATAGTATTGGTTAGATTTGATATTAATGTCTTATTAATCTAAATTGTATTAATTTTTATGTTATCAATATACTAATAATTAATAAATAATAAGACTATTAAATCTGCATTTCTTAATTTTCCTATTATGACAATAAAAACCATTCCTTCTTAAACTCATATAAAATTAATTTACTTTGAATCTGTTATGAATCGTTTTTAGCAGAATAATGTTATGTTTAATATCTGTTAACGGTTTCAGGGCGATTCCCATTCAATTCCATTCCTCTCTTTTGCCAAAGAGAGCGACGGAACCTCTATACGTAAATACTCTTTGTAACAGACACTCCAGCAAAAAGCTTTGAGGTAATAACAATCGATACAGTAGGACCACTACGCATATCAAATGGATAGAATGCGAATTAACCACCTCCCATAATGATGTCAAATATCGACTACAAATATCGTTGAAGACTACAGGGCATTAACAAAAATGCTTACGGATACAAACACCAATAAAAGTGGTAATAAAAAATTTGCATCATTCTTGGGATGCGAAATCAATTATGGATGATCTTAAAAAACAGGGTTTTAAAGCAATCGCTGGTATAAACAAGCTAAAATGGCATACAAAAGAACCAATGTTTCTTGTGTCTTTTGATGCATCTGATGAAATAAATAAAATTTTTCAGATTACAAAAATCTTAAATACAATAGTAACTGTTGAACCAGTCTAACAGCAACAAACTATACCGCAGTGCAAAAGCTGCCAAGCATTTGGACACAAAAAAAACTACTGTGGAAGACAGCCACGTTGTGTAAAATGCGCGAGTAAGCATATCACAGATAAATGTGAAAAACCGTCTACAATGCAACCGAAGTGCTCAAGCTGCGGTGTTGAGCACCCAGCAAGTAACCGGGGTTGTGTGGTAGCCAAAGAACTATCAAAAATTTGAAATAATTCCAAAAGTACTGTCAATAAAGATCAATTTAAAAAACAACAACCACAAACTACTACAAGAACACTAATAACTGCAAATCAGGAAGCAAGCACTTCAAACTTGCAAGTAAGACAAAAACGTGATAAAGAAAATCATTATTGCTAAAGACAGCAAAACCAAATCAAACTCAGATATTGAAAACAAATTTTGGCTAAATTAAATAAACAAGCTGAGTTTAACAAACAACTTGAAAAGCGTCTTAGCCGTCTTGAATCAATATTCAAAATATCAAAAAATGATTAAATCCATAAAAATTATGTTATTGAATGCTAATGGTTTTTCCAAACATCAAAACGAATTAGAATTTGTACATAAAACTCAAAATATTGATATTTTCCTCATTGCAGAAACGCATTGTACGAAAGAATCATTCACGAAAATTACAAATTTGGAAGTATATCACACAATTCATCCAAACAATTGTGCTCGAGGTGGTAGTGCAGTCATAGTTCGAAAGAATATCAAGCATTATGAAGGATTGAAAGTAACTACAGATGAATTCCAAGTGACTTCGCTAAAAATTGAGGTCGACCACCAACCACTTACTATCGCTGCTTTATATAGTCCACCACGACACAATATCTGTAACGAAAAGTATAAAGAATTACTTAAGCTCTTTGGCGATAAATTTATTCTTGGAGGTGATTTCAACGCACCTACTGGGGTTCACGATTAATCACGACCAAAGGGTGAGAACTTCTCAAGGCTCTACAATCGACTGGTTGTGATACAATAACAAAATTCCAGACCTCATTGACTTCTTTATATTGAGAAAGTTCGATAAAAGTTACATAATGGTTCAAGATGGATTTGAAATGAGCTCAGACCATTACGAATTGGCCTTATTTTAAAAGCAATATGAATAGCACAACAACATGGCAAAATACCTTCACGAAATTATTTCTCTATACTACTAATATAACAATAATTAAAGCACCATACCACCTCTGATTTTAATTTATTTACTTTAATTTATGTAAATAAGTAGTAAAATTTATTAGCATCAGTAACATTATTTCATTAAAAGTCCAAATGTATTTGTTCCCTGGGGTCTATTATCGCTAACAGACCCCCGAGCACTTATACACTTGCATTCAATTTCCCATTGATTTTGTTGTTGGATGCACGAAGTTATTTTTCTATACTACTCTATGGTATGGGCAAAGAACATAAGAATATACAGTTGATATGAATGAATTTGTGCGAGTTCTGCTACTGAGAGGAGGTTTTAAAATTGATGTATGTGTTGGTAAAAATACAGTCCACCCCCTGAACTCTAAGTATCGGTATTCCTCAATTCACTTAACTTCTCAAAATATCTGAAAACATAAAATTTTTTTGACAAGTTTTCATTGTCAATGAACCCTCAAGATCCACAAGTCGAAATATTTCAGTTTCGTTTAAGTAAAAAATTAATTCGACAAAATAAAAAATTGTTTTCTTCATTATTAAAGAAAGAAACATTACCTCTGTTTAACTAAATGCATAAAGCCGTTAACTTAATTCGTTGAGCTGCATTTTTGACCTATTTTGAAGATTTTTCTGAGATTATTGAAACTGTTGTTATATGTGAGAATACTGTAAAAATGTTGAATTCTCTTTTGACCGGCGATTTCTTAACCTTGGTCTCCTTCTGTCCCAAATTCTAATTTTTTAACTGTCCCCTGTGCACTTTCGTTCGTTCATGGCCATGTATATTTAAACACGCTTGGGGTACTACTGGGGCAGTCGGACCCCATTTTAATATAAATGAATTTTTATTAATTATTTTAGTTATTAGTAGTATAATATTATGGCAAAAAACCAAATAAGTATTATTCTACATCTTATGATTACTATGGTGCGTTTACAGTGAACAGAAGTGTAAATATAAAGAAATTGGATCAGATATTACATTAAGAATAGTTATAATTTATTAAAAGAACTTCTTAACATTTGAGTTTTCAACTCCAAATTAAGCCAACTATTTAAAATACTAGAAACACTTTTATATGTATGTAAAATTCATATACTCGTATATGTATGTACATAATATAATAATTCTTTATTTTTTTATTTTTTTTTTTATTTCTCATATTTATTTATTGTATCTTCTAAGCTTAGACTAACAATAAGTAAGAATATCTTACAGACTAAATAATTAATAATAATACACCTTGCCAATGCTTAGTGCTTTTTAGTAATCACAATGTTATATGTTAGTTACTGTAATAAATGTTATATTAGTGTTTGCACATGATTAAAGTGTCGATGTTTGTGCTGGGGATTTCGTACGTTTTAGGCGACTTGGAACCATATTACATGTTAGTATTCTAGCTAGATGATTTGGATGCTCTTTGATTTTTTGTGCATATTTTAAGTTGGCGTCAAAGATTTCCTTTTTTTCCAGCGGAATTTTCAGATCGTTGTGAATTTTGGTATTCTTTATAAACCAAGGTGCGCCAGTAAAGGTTCTTAGAATTTTGGACTGTGCTCTTTGTATCAATTCTATATTAGAGTTGCTTGCGCCGCCCCACAACTGGCTACCGTAAGTCCAAATTGGTTTTATGATGGCTTTGTACAGCAGTGTTTTATATTCTAGGCTCAACCTGGAATTTTTGTGCAGTGCCAGTGTAGGCTATTTGCTTTCAAAGGCATTTGTTTTTTTTTTTGGCTTCGATGTGGCGCTTCCATGTCAAACGTGAGTCAAGATGAATTCCTAGGTACTTCACCTCTTTGCTTGAGGAATAGGAACGTTGTTGAGTTTTATCGCTGGACATGTACCTTTTTTTATAGTAAAGGTAATATGCGTACTTTTCGATTCATTAACGTTTATTCGCCAGTCAGCCAACAAATTTGTTGCTAGGACTAGATGATCTTCTAAGTCACGGGATGCGATTTTGGAATTCGGATGAATGCTAAGGATAGCTGTATCGTCTGCGAAAGTTGCTGTTGTTAAGTATTTATTGGTAGGCAGATCTGAAGTAAATAATAGATACAACACCGGACCTAGCACGCTTCCTTGTGGTACGCCAGCTTTAATGTCAAAGCATTTAGAGTAAGCATTATTGTACCTTATCTTGAACTTTCTGCCCCTCAGATTCGATTCCAATATGTCGTGTACTTTTGTGGGCAACAGTTTTTTTATTTTGTAAATCAGCCCCTCGTGCCAGACCTTGTCAAGTGCCTGCGCCACATCTAAAAAGATGCCTGAACAATATAGCTTTTTGTCGAATGCGTTTTTTATCTCGTTCACTATTCGATGAACCTGCTCTATTGTACTATGGTGTTCGCGGAAGCGAAATTGGTGAGTGGGAATAGTGCCTTTTTCGTTTATATGCGGTATTAGTTTTGCAAGAAAAAGCCTTTCTAGGAGTTTAATAAGATAGGCAGGAGGCTATTCGGTCTATATGATGACGATTTGGTGGGGTCTTTTCCTGGATCATAGTGATTACTGAAGCAACAAGCCATTAAATAGTGAAGTACGTAAGATGATGGCCATTTGAGGTAACTCCATTATCATTTTTCCAGTAATGAGGTCGTGTCCTGGAGCTTTGTTAAGAGCAAGGTTACTAATCGCATTACTTACTGCTTTTGTTTTTAATTTAATAGGCGAGCATGTTGTATCTGGCGAGGGGGTTAATATTAGGTTATTGGTATTGCGAGGGGGTTCTGGGTAAAAACATCTCTTAAGTGTTCGGCGAAAACAGCAGGCTTTTCATCATTGCTTCTTGCCCAGTTTCCGTTTTTTGTACGAATCGGTGGAATTCCGCGTGTAGGTGCTTTCATTTTTCTGACAGCTTTCCACAGAGAGTAATTGGTGACGTCAGTCGGAGAAAGGTTTTGGATATATTGGTCCAGGCAACGATCTGATTCTAGACGCAAGGCTTTTCTCAAATTTTCACTGGCAATAGATAACTTCCGTTTTAGGAAAGGGGACCTGGATTTTTGCCATTCACGACGCGTCCTCCTTTTTTCAGTAAGGAGAATTTCGATTTGGGTTGAGGTGTGTGGGCGCCGGATGCTGTTGCAGCTGTTGTCACGCTTGTCCGCAGAGTGGGTCACAGCTAATCTTAGGGTCTTGGTCAATTGTTCCAGAAATGTTTCAATGTCCTCATTAGTTTTGAGACGTGGGTTTAGGCTGAGATGACTACTGATGTATTTTCTGTATTTCAGCCAGTTAGTTTTAGTGGGTGTGAATTCGTAGGTAGGGCGTAACTTTTTGTTTAGATGTATTATAATAGGAGAGTGATCTGAAGAGAGGTCGTTAAGGTGTTCTACTTTGAGTTGCTCTCGTTTTAGGTTTCTAGCAACTCCAAAATCAATAAGGTCAGGTATCTTACGTGGGTCTGTCGGCCAGTACGATGGTTGTCCTGAAGAGATAATATCAATCTTTGTGTCAGAAAGCATGAAGTTATGTAATTGTTTTCCTTTTTGTGTTGTTAGTCGTGAGCCCCAGCAAGTGTGTTTGGCATTGTAGTCGCCAGCAGCTAGAAAACTTGTTCCAAGTGTGGAGAAGAAATCTGAGAACTGGTTACTTGTTATTTTAAATCTAGGTGGGCAGTACACAGCGGATATTGTTAAGTTATCCTACCATCCGTCCAGACAAATTGATGTTGCTTGCAGGTACTCCTTATTGTATTCTTCCATAACGAAGTGTTTTATTCTTTGTTTGATTAGGATTCGAGTGCCGCCATGGGCTTTGCCAGCGAGATGCTTTGTATCATAGAATTTATATCCCGGTATCTAAAAATTGTGTTTTTCGGTTAGATGGGTTTCGGATATAAGAAGTATGTCGATTTCATTAGTGAGTAAAAATTTGTTGATTTCTAACTTGTGCTGGCTTACACCGTTTGCATTCCATTGACAGATCTTAAGTATGTTCTAGCAGCTCTATCAGTTTTAGTCTTCGTGCATTCTGATGTGGGTTGTAAATCACCACAGGCAACACATACAGTACGAAGAGTGCAGTAGGACCTTGTGTGCCCAAATTCTTGGCAATTAGAACATTGAACTGGGCCGTTTCGTTTGAGAGGCTCCTCCACAGTAATTCTGCGATGCATAAGATAGCGGAGATTATAAATACCATGCACTTCTCCTTTTTTAAGCTTTTGGGTTTCAGGCTCCAATTCTACGCGAAACAATGGCTGAGGGATTCTGTTGCGATTTATTATATTTATAATAGAGCGGGCAGCGAACCCGGCTTCATGTAGTGCTTCTTTGACTTCAGTAGGGGGTATATCTGATTCAAGTCCCTTTATGACAATGGTAAGGCCTCTGCTACTTTTAAGCGTTCTTTAAGGTGTAGTAACTTTTTTTCTCAGTGTCGAAGTTTTTTATAACCACTCTGTAGTTGCTCTCAGTATGTATTTAGATTTTTGTTTCCTGGATATTTCCTTTAACAAGAGGGGTGACATGGACATTTTTAGGACCAATGAGCTCGGTAAGCTTTGCAACTAATTTACTGGAGTTACGTTCTCGTAGGTATATGAGAGGTGGTTTGAATATAATATTAGGTTTGGGTGCGTCTGCCTCCTCAGCACTTTAAAGTAATGCCAAGCGATTATTAATAGAGATTAGGCTCTCGCTAGTTTTGCTGATTTTTGCGATGTTTTTTTTGATTGCACTCGAGTTTGGACTTCGCTTGCGCTTGTTTATAAGGATATACCTATCTAAACCAGTTTGTGTTGTTCCACTTTTCCCTGCTGGGTTGCTTGAAAAATTTTTGGTTGAATGGTTTGCATTGAAGGTTGGTGTGAGTGCATTTTCAGTATTGAAAGTACGCTCAGCCATTGTTGGCGAATTTGTTCTAGCACAATCGGATAAGTGAGAGAGAGACGTGGGTGGAACCTGTTTGCACTCTTTAGTTATGGACGCCGTTGGGCTGGGTGTTGAACATTGAGCGCTCCAAGAGTATTCTGTGAATGATAAGTAAGTTTCATTTCTCATATTCTCTGATCAAAATAACCTGAGCGACGCTGCTTTACATATGGAAATTTGTTTCAGTCGCTTCAATGCAATCATGCTGATAACATCTATGTTTGTTGTCGCAATATTTCACAATAATAAAATAATAAATTTAATATTCTGTAAAGCTTTAAATGATTTCTAGTGTTATTTATTTTATTAAAAATTAGTGTTCCAATTATAATTTGTAATTTTAGTTAATATGCGAATACAGACATGAAATTAAACTGTTAGCGCTATCTGTTGCAATATGCAATTATAATTGTAGCAAGTTGACATTTTTTTAACATATTGAATATTTTATTATGTACTTATAGCCAAAGTCTCTGAATAAAAAAATTTCAAATTTTTTTTTGTCTTTTATAAATTATTTATCTCATGCATTAGTTATTTTACAAAAAAAAAACCTTATTCAACATACGACGTTACGATACATCGAAACTTTTACCTGTACTAAAGTGATACACAAACTCCTCTTATAAATAGTTGTATTTGTTTTCTTTAAATTTAACTTTTAAATTCACTCAACAGCCAACCGCTTTGACGCGCATCTGCACGACACAAAAGACAGCTGCCGACTGATAGTTGATATCAAATTGAAAAAATTAGCACTTAGGGTTTTTTTAAGTTGTGTGTGATTTTCAAGCAGAAATAAAACGCATATAATTTAATGTTATGGCCAAGAATTTATCTTTATTATAAAGATAAGGGTTTGCCATTATGTTTTAAAAATGATTTCGAGTAAGTGGCAGCCGCGGCTGTCTCGAATAAATTCCAGCCGAGAGGCTCAATTTTCGACCACTTTTTGCAACAATTGGGGCCGTATGTCAGCAATAACGCGCCGAATATGCTCTTTCAAGGCGTCAATCGTCTCTGGCTTATCTGCGTAGACAAGCGACTTCACATAACCCCACAAAAAATACTCCAGCGGTGTTAAATCGTACGATCTTGGAGGCCACGCCACAGGCACACGGCGCTCACCAAAAGTTTCCTTCAATAAATTGATGGTTTCGTTGACTGTATGGCATGTAGCGCCGTCTTGTTGGCACCAAAGGTCGTCCACATCAACATCCTCCAATTCAGGTACGAAAAAATCATAAATCAAGGCTCTATAGCGTTCCCCATTGACTGTAACAGTGTGGCCGGCTTCATTTTTGAAGAAATATGGACCAATGATTCCTTCTGCCTATAGAGCAAACCAAACAGTGACTTTTTGAGGATGTAACGGCGTCTCAACAATGGCTTGTGGATTATCGTCTCTCCAAATACGACAATTTTGGTTATTAACGTACCCATTCAACCAAAAGTGCGCTTCATCGCTGAACAAAATTTTCTTGTGAAAATCGGGATCGGTGGCCATCTCGTTTTGGGCCCATTCACCGAACGTGCGACGCGCTTGATGGTCGTTCGGCTTCAATTCTGTGAAATTGCAAACCAAACTGAGCATAAATATAGTGACAGCTCTCAAAAAGATCTACTCCGAAAAAAGTATTGCCAGATTGAAAACTACACGTCTCAAAAACCCTTTATCAAATAAGAACATAAAAATAAGTTTCGGCGAAAAAATATCCTTTTAATGCCTATAGCCAACAATAAGCATGAAAGGTTCAATCTAATTTCAAACCCTTATTCTTAATTCTTTAACTACACTGAACATAAATTACTTACCACTAGGGGTGCTCATTCAGGGTTGTGCCGCCAAGTGTGCTCTCAGACTAAGGGAGTGTACAATTTTGAGCGAAATAAAACGGAAGGGTCAAAGGATAGTTACGGCTGACTTAGAAACGGCTACAGACTACATGACTTCTACTATAGACTTTACAGCTAGAATTCCAACTCTCTATCCAACCAGGGAAGACTGGGAGTCAGGTTCTGTGATGTTTAATTCCGACATTACTATCTACACGGCTCAAAGATGGAGGGTGGAACGGTGGCGGGTGCCTTCTCGGAACGCTTGCTCGCAAGACAGTCATATCGGCTGCCTGACGTATGCGCGTCTTTCAGGCCGACGACTATGCAATTGAGAAAGCGACCTGACTGATACAAAGTAGTACGATCCGACCCTCGAATATCACTATTTTTGTGGATAGACAGGTTGCGCTCAAGGCAATAGAATCCAATATAGTTAAAGCGAAGTTGGTGATGAAATGTCGTACCTCACTACTAAAGATTGGACCCAACAAGGTCTCACTTTGCTGGATTCCCGGACATAGCAATAGAAGGGTCTCTGAAATGGAAATTTATGAAGCGGATACCTCAGTACAAATCCCTTTATGTGAATTGTTTACGAACATAGATGAATTCACTATTGCAGTGACAAATCACTTCTGGACTAATCGTGACGACTGTGACGTTTCAAGGGCCTTAAAGGGGTCAACAAACCTGCAGTAAGGGTGCTTACGGGAGTCATTATCGGGCATTGTGCTATAGCACCAATGCTTCAACGTTGGCGTATTCCGTCGAGCGGGCTATGCAGGAGTTGCCATGATGAAGAATAGATAGAATCGATTCATCACTTTTTATATCAATGTCCAAGACTACATTTGAAACGACTAAAATGTTTAGGGTCGCGCTTCTTCACAAGTTTGACAGAGATAACGAAGGTGGACTTATCGGATCTTCTGAATTTCATCTGGAAAATCAAATGGTTTAGTAGGGATAGTACTTCTATGTTTACGGAAATCGAGAGTAAGGACGAGTATGCCTCCTCTTGGCATTTTTTAAGGCAGTCATAATGGACATATATGTCTCCGAGTGTCACGCCTTCGAAACCTAACCTAACCTAACATAAATTCAACTTAGCTGTAGCTGCTAGATGGGACGGGAGACACTTTCTTGTTTGAGTCGAAATTTTTAGTTGCTAGCCAATATTTAGCGGAATCTGTTGAAGTATTACCTGAGATGATGTCTTTCACTTTTGAATTTTCGTAAATATACGGAGCAGCCTATTGTTTAACTATCTAATGATTGTTTTGTATCATCTGCCACCTCTAACAGCCACGAAAATATTCCTCAAATTTTTTCTCCTTTTCTGAACACTTAAATTGTTTTGTTTGTTTCACAGCTCTCGAATAATTTTAAATTTGGGAAATTTCCAATGTAACAAGATTTTAACGCACACATGTACAGTTCCAACATGCTCCAACCGACTTCCCGACTCTTCCGTCGACCACCAAATTTTTTCTGACGTCGCGTTCTGTTTTTGTTTCCTCCTAATATACTTTTAAATTTGTCCGCTATCCTACTTCCATGTGTCACTCTCCTACTCCCTCTACTCCTATTGTCTAAGCAGTCTACCATCCTCCATCCTTGTTTTCCTCACTCAGCAGCAGCCATAGCAACAGTTGCACTAAGTAGGCCAACTACCTCTCTACAGCCCACCATTGAGCCACATTACCACATCATGCTCCCATTCTCCCAACCACATTCATTTATTTCTCCACCATTTACTCATATGTATATATCTATATAAATATATATATATATATATATATATATATATATATATATATATATATATATATATATATATATATATATATATATATATATATATATATATATATATATATATATATATATATATATATATATATATATATATATATATATATATATATATATATATATATATATATATATATATATATATATATATACGACGTGTGATCAAAAGATAACAGTTATTTTCATCTTTTCGTGAGTTACGTATGTTCGATGTTCGCATTTTTTTTTAATGTTGGTACACATGTCTGTTATATATGTTGGCAATACCAACCATTTTGGATTGTCAGTTTGTTTTTGACAGATAAAAAGGTTAGTCGTGTTTTGGTGTGCTCTTCGATTTTGTACTATTCGAAAAAAATGGATCAAAGAAACTGTATTCAGTTTTGTGTAAAAAATGAAATTAAATGCGCAAGGACATTTGAAATGTTGACTGCAGCCTTTGGCGAGTCTACTATGAGCAGAACACATGTTCAATTGTGGTATAACCGGTTTAAGGAAGGCCGAGAAGATGTCAATGACGATGCTCGTCCTGGTCGCCCGAGCACGTCAACAACCGATGAAAACATTGACGCAGTGAAGAAAATGATTTTGGATAATCGTCGTATCACTATCAGAGAGGATGCTGATGATGTTGGCATATCGTTCGGCTCATGCCAAGCAATTTTTACGGATGTTTTAGGCATGAAACGAAGATTGTTCCAAAATTGCTAAATTTAGAGCAAAAATAACGTCGCATGGACATCGCTCAGGAGCTGTTTTTGGCCAAAAACCAAACCGTTATCATGCCTCAACCACCGTATTCACCGGACTTGGCCCCCGCTGACTTTTTCCTCTTTCCAAAACTGAAGACACCGATGAAAGGAAAGCGTTTTGCTACGATTGAGGAGATAAAAGAAAAATATATATTTATATATATATATATATATATATATATATATATATATATATATATATATATATATATATATATATATATATATATATATATATATATATATATATATATATATATATATATATATATATATATATATATATATATATATATATATATATATATATATATATATATATATATATATATATATATATATATATATATATATATATATATATATATATATATATATATATTAGACCTGGCGCAGCTAATATGGAGTTTTTTATTTTTTGGAATTTTGAATGTGGGTAGCGATCAAAATTTGCGATTTGATGCCAAAATTGGTGTAGCAAATTTTCAGGCTGATCGGATGGTGCCAACCCGTGCCATAATGAGGTCAAAGGTCAAACTTTTGAAAAGCTAGCTAAATACTCTTTTTTTGCATTTTATCATTTTTTAAAATTAGAAATACTATGAACAAAACTACTATAAATTAGAACATCATTTATAACTTGAAAATTACTTATTATTTGTATTAACGCTTTAGTTTACAATATCACCAGAATCAAATACTTTTATATTATAATTTTTAATTGAGCTCTAAGTTGCAAAAATGTATTGTGTTTCTGCTATTATTATGTATTTATATCTGTCACTAGTGTGATATTGACATCTATTTCTCGAATATTCGAGTATATTCTTGTGGTGGTTCCTACCTAGTGTCATCTTCGTCTATTTCTCGAATCTTCGACCATACTTTTCGTGGTAAATTCTAGAAACATACATCAGTGTCATCTCCATCCTGCTGTGTTTATGGCTGTCATCTCCATCTTCATCTGTCTTATCAACATGGTGATTTACATAGAATTTTCGTAACAATATTTATACCAACAACTATTAATGAAAAAATGGTAAAATTTTTTGTTCGTCGCTGTTTTTAAACTCCCTTAAAATTTCTACGCTTTGAGCTGTTGACAACTGCATATTTGTCTAAAAGTACCGTTTTTCCAGCTCTGCTACTGAGGGCATAGCACTGCTGTTGATATGAATATGTAAAGTTTTGTCATTGCAAATTTGAATATAGTTGAGAGAGGTTTAACTTATTGTAAAATAAAATACTTTGTTAATTTTCGCAATTCAATGGCTCAGAAGACAAATTCATCGTTAAAACGGCTTCGATGTGCTGACACAAATGTATACTTGATTGGTAAATGTGAACCTAAAATAGTTGGTATGAAATTGCCATCAAAACAGCAAGTGCTTCAGTGTTTTTTTATAATGTACGTTATGAAAATAAAACAGTTAAAGAAAGTGCAAGATTGGTGTTAGATGAAATATTGCCTTTTTGGGAAAAAGCTAGAATCCCAACGCCAGATCAAAGAACATGTTCTGCAAATGTCATTAAACTTTACGAAGAGTGGAGAACTGTCCAAAAAGTATGTAAATCTCCGTTCCCGAGCCATCGCAAAAAAGAAAATGACTTTAAGCAAAATTTAAACAATTTATTTGACATTGCCCACGTTGACGCTCTCCAGCTTATCAGTATTCAGGAAGATAGAGACTTCTTAACGAAGCAGCGAGAAAATAGGCGTGTTGGTAGCATGACTTGTGTCGACCAAAATGTCACAAATAAAGAAAAAAGAAAGGCACAAAGATTGGAAGATGACAAACATCGAAAAGAAAATTATGAAGAGAAAAAAGGCACTTCTGGTAATTATTATATAGTATTTGGACGTACAGTGGTTATTTTTTTGTCCATTTAATGTCATGTACAGACTTGACTATGGAACATGTTGAATTTGAGAGTGATGAATCGGGAGATGATGTGCAGGCGATGAATGTAAATCAGACTGACAACATTCCAAGTTGCTCCAATAAGCCGATTCGAAAACGTGGAAAGAAGAATTTTATTGACGATTTTCGAAGTTATAAGTTTTTCTTTGAGCTTTTTGTTTTGCATTGGGACGGAAAGCTACTTCCCGCAATTGCTGGAAAAGATAAAGTTGAACGCTTGGCTATTGTGCTCACGTCGGAGAACGTTGAAAAATTGATAGCTATTCCCATCATTGAAGATGGAACTGGTGCTGCAGTCGCTCAATCAGTCTACGACTATTTGCTAAAAATAAATATGCTAAATTCATTAGAAATGATATGTTTTGATACAACTGCTGAAAATACTGGCCCTCATAGTGGTGCTGGAACTTTATTTGAACGCAAACTGGAACGCAGCTTATTGTGGTTACCATGGCGCACCATATTGCAGAAATTCTCTTAAGAGCTGTATTTGAGATTAATTTCGGAAAATCAAGTGGCCCAGAGGTGGCAATTATTGAACGTTTTGCACGGGAATGGAGCATACTTTATTCAAAGGGATACAGCACTTGTATGCAGGATGAACAAGTTTTGAGTGTCATATCTGTCGAGGAACGCGAAACAAGCAAGCACTTCTGTCTTGAATATTTAGCGAAAGTCCACATTCGACATGATTATAGAGAACTCCTACAACTTGCATTTATTTTTCTTGGTGGTAGCATTCCCAATTTCATATTTCGTGCACCTGGAGCGACGTCTCATGCGAGATTCATGTCCAAGGCCATCTATTGTCTAAAAATGTATATTTTTCACGCACACTTAAAAATGTCTGCGAGTCAGTTAAATGGAATTCGTAATATGTGCATTTTCTTAGTAAGTCTCTATCTTCCATACTGGTTCAGAACCGCAAATGCAGTTGAAGCGCCAAATAGAGATATGCAACTGATAAAGGGGATTATTGGCTATTTCGATAAAAAAAAATATCTACAGTGCTATTGGAAAAAATTCACTTGCCTTTTTTGATCCACATGTAGACACAGAAATAAAGAAAAAGATGGTTTTGGCGTTGCAAATAGAATCCGATAAGGACAATCACATCTGCGATGATGTTGATATTTTCCCTTCTAAAAAAGTGTGTGCAAACGTTGATGAATTACAATTATTCACATCCAAGAATTTAAGCTCTTTTGTAACTACAAAAACAAAAAATTTTTTTTCTCGTTTGGAAATTCCTATGGATTTTTTACGCTTTGATCCGTCAAATTGGCCTAAGATCCAGATCGTCCAATGCATTACTGTTGTGAATGATGCCGCCGAAAGAAAAGTCAAACTAATAACGGACTTTAACAGATGCTTAACACACAACGAAGACGATAAACAGTACTTGTTACACATTGTAGAGGGCTACCGTAAGGACTTCCCATACTATACAAAACCTTCATTGATTTAAAATAAAATTAATTTAAGCCTATTAAATAAAAATTAAAGAAAAAACATTTTTATATAGTATTTCTTATTAAAAAATTGATAAAATGCAAAAAAAAAGTATATTTTGGTGATTTTTGAAAATTTTGACCTTTGACCTCATTATGGCACGGCTTGGCACCGATCAGCCTGAAAATTTGCTACATCAATTTTGGTATCAAATCGCATATTTTGATCGCTACCCACATTCAAGTTTAAAAAAAAAAATTTTAACGCCAGGTCTAATATATAAGTTAAGCTTCTTCGAGATGAAGCTTAAAAAAATAAACGGTTTTCTGCGAACTTATCAAAGTCCACAGTCACTACCACGTTGACTTGTCAAAACTCAACGGACACGAGTTGATTAAAACAACACGAGTTAATTAAAACAACCGGGTTTGGATTTTAATCGAACTGTCTTTATTGACTGCTGTCAAACAAGTGCGAACAATAAACATTTAAGCTGTAAAAAGAAACTTAAAAATATTACAATAATTTGCTTATTAATTAAAAGTGTTAGTGTCAACGACTTTGATCTGAAGACAGACGCTGCAATTTAAATGGGACGGAAATAAAGTTCCCAATTAATTATTTGAGGTGAATACGTTGCACTTTTAGTCTATGCACTGCTTTCGGGGTATTGAACCAATTTTATGTTAACTTGAATAGCTTGCAATTTTAGTGCATGCGACGTTTTGGGTTATTGAACGAATTATGTGTTAACTTTATGTTAACTTGAATAAGCATAGCTTGCAACTTTAGTGCACGCGCCGTTTTGGGTTATTGAACAAATTATGTGTTAACTCCTCCCCCTTTAAAAACGATTGCCCCAATCGTTAAAAATAAGGTAAGTCATCAATGTTCCGTGGTCTTGGCTCATTCAATTTTATTTGGTAAGGCGATGCCGGCATTGCAGCTACATACGGAACTGTGGTGTGAATTATTACTTTCTCTCTTTTCTTAGTATACATTTTTATTAAAAGCAGACATATTGCAAATATGCTAAATAGAGAGTATGTTCTGTATTTAGTGACTGCAGAGTCTGACTTTAGCTCTTGAATGTTTTTAGTGTTGTTGATGTGCATATGATTTAACATTTCCATAATAATTTAACGAATTCATTCTCGGCTGGCGCTTGTTGAATTAACGGTGGGAAGACTTCCAGAATTGGAGCTTCCAAGTTTCTGTACAGTTTGTCATTAATTGCAAGTGTAAGGTTTTGAAATTTGATTAAATATGTGCCTGTGAACATTTCATTATTAACTGTTCCGTTAAAATCGTTAAGAAGAATGACGCCAGGGGAAATGAGTTCTATTTGCGGTATGTGGTATCCATAAGCAATTGGACAAGATGAATTCGTTCCGCTAAGAAGCGGTGGAATGCATGTATCGTTGGATATGTCAATCACTTAGTTAATTTTACAGATTTTTATGTGGTTAACAGTGGCACATTTTTCGTAAATACCAAATATCTTATTACTATTTTTCATAATTTCTTTGAATTTAACATTTATAATTTTATTGTTTCTTTTAATAGGCTTAATAATAATGCTAGTATAATCCTCCTTGTTAGTGAGTGGAATTACAATTATGTAGAATAGTTTTCCTTGGTTGTATACAATTTTAATACTAGCAAAGTCAAGGGCTTCCTCTACTGATACGAATAGAATATTATTTTGTATAAGTTTATTCAATACTAGTTTGATTTCTTTTTTATCCAATAAAATTGAATTTATAACATTTTGTTTTGCCCATTGTATTGCAAACCTTATATTATTTAGTTCTTCTTTTACAAACCTAAGCTTTATTTGCATGCTGAGTGCAGCTTCATTTACAATTTCGTTATCTTTTCTAATTACATTACTTATTTGGTTTGTAATTTGTGTAAGGTTTTCCAATCTTTGAGTAAAAGCTTCATTAATGACTAACCTGCTGGTTAAATATTTTCTATAGTTTTATCAAGCAGTTTTGACACAATTTCAAAATCGTCGTGATCAGGGGATCCAGCGATTACTTCCAAGCAGTACCTATTAGATTAATGGATCTTTTATTTCTAAGTTGTTCGGTTGGTACTATAATCTCTAGAATGTCGTAAATTTGGGAAAGTTCATGGGCTAGGAGTGGGGAAAATGGATTGGATTTGGGGATGATACGTTTGATTTGCGCCTGTACGTCGTCTACGAAGGTTTTGTATTTATCCAATTCTATACTGTGGAATATTTTGAATGTTCCATTTTGTATTCGTCCAGGACCGTTGCTAATAGTCACAAGATGCGATAGCGTGTAGTTCAAAATTTGCTGCTCGCCTGCAGCAGACATGTAGAGAGTTAGAGAAATTCTGAAAGAGGATTGAGATAAAGTGAAAACAGTTTTTTATGTTGCTCTTGTGAACGACCTTTCCTGATTCTGTAGTAATTGTAGTAGACATGTTTTCCCTAACAATTTCTTTCCTAAATTTTGGTGACAGTTTAGTTCCTAGTCGCTTGTGTATTTTTACGTATATGATATCTCCTGGATCATACTGTTTAATTGGTTCACGGTCTTTGTTATGATTCCTTGGGTCGGTTGACTGTTTATCTTTTAGTCTTTGTATATTGTCCTGTCGAGCTTTTTGGTAAGTATCGGGATCCGTGCTGAGTTTTCGTCCAAAGAATACTTCGATTGGTCTTTGTCCAGTAGTACTATGTATCGTGTAATTGTATTCATAAATTGCTCTGTCAAGAAGTTGAGAAAATGTTGTGTTCGTTCCTTCGTTTTTTAGACAGCGCATGATTTCGGTTAGTGTTGAGTGGAACCTCTCAACTTGGCCGTTTACTGTACTCGTGTACGGTGGGGCTGTGTATGTTTCTATTCCTAGCTGGTCCTTCAGCATGAAGGTTATTGTGGCTGCGTAAAATGATTTCTCGTTGTCAAAGACTACCATTTTTGGAACGCCGAATAAGAATAGTATTTTTCGCAGAGGTTCTTTCACATCTTCGATGGCTCTGGACTTAATAACCTTGCCTTGAGCGTATTTAGAAAATTTGTCTAAAGCTGTAAGTACAAGCTGATTTTCGGTTCTATAAATATCGATATGAAGAATTTCACCTGGAAATGATGGTATTGGTGTTTCTTTTAATTCAGGTTTTGGAGGGTGTCTATCGTACTTGCTCTCCTTGCACACCGTGCATTGTTTAACAATTTTGTTTATCTTTTTATTCATTCCGGGGAAGTAGAATCTCTCAAGAATTTGTGCTTTATTCTCTTTGGCATTCCTATGAGCTCTCTTGTGCGTGCCGATAATTATTTCTTCTTGTTGATGTTCCTTTTTGACGTCTTCTAGCTGAGAGCTAGTAAATCTGATACGATATAGCGCGAAGTGAAGTGGGAAAATTTCTTGGATTCTACCCATTAATGATTCTGGCGCTTTAATACCATTTATAACAGAGGGGTTGAGATATTTCTTGAGGGTTGTAACCAATTGCTCAGAGGTATACTCTATTTTTGATATTGTGTGTCTGTGTATGGTAGGAAATACTATTTCAAATTGATACGGAGATGTTGCATTTGAGCTAAAGATAATTTGATTTTTGAATACGTTAATGGGGGTTTCCACGCTATAAAGAAGGTTGTGCGATGAACTATCAACGCTTTGCTTCACCTCAGTCATTGAGTTGACTGGTGATGTTACTGGCAATCTAGAGAGAGCATCAACAACCACATTACTTTTGCCGGGTTTATAGAATAACTCGTAGTCGTATTCTTCTAAGATAGCTTTCCATCTTTTCATTTTGCTATTGTTGTTTTTATTGCTTAGGGCGTAGGTAAGTGGTTGGTGATCGGTAAAAATCTTTACCTTCGCTGCACCGTACAAGTAGTTCCTAAGTGAGTTTAGGGCCCAGATTATGGCGAGCATTTCTTTTTCATTCGCCGCGTAATGTTCCTCGGTTTTACTAAGAGTCCTCGAGATGAAAGTGATAAGCTTATCTCTTTGCGAGAGAACTGCTCCAATAGCATAGTCTGACGCATCGGTTGTCAACTCGAAAGGTTCTTCATAATTTGGATATGATAACAATAAATCTTTTGATATTAGAGAATTCTTTAATTTAGTAAATGCGTTTACTGCTTCTGACTCAAGATTTACAGCGACTTTTGAAGACTGATTCTTGGATACATGGCCTTCATCTCCTCTTAGAAGTACAGTCAGAGATTTGGCCATCTTGGAATAGTCTCTTATGAAACGACGATAGTATCCGGATAAACCTAAGAAAGAACGAAGTTCTTTAAGAGTTCGAGGTTGCGAGAAATTTGCTATGGCCCTCACTTTTTTTGGGTTGGTCTTAATTCCAGCTTCGGATATTACAAACCCGAGAAATTCTGCTTCCTGTTTAAAAAAATGGCACTTGTCCAATTGGACTTTCATGTTAGCCTCTTCTAATGTTCTGAATACATTTTCGATATCTCGCACGTGATCTTCTTTCGTTTTACTATAAATAACTATGTCGTCAATATAGACATAGCATGTGCTGCCTATAGAGTCATGAAGAATGTCATCCAGCGCTCTTTGAAATATAGACGGCGCATTTTTCAACCCAAATGGTAAGCGAGTGAACTCGTACTTACCGTTATTAATAGAAAATGCCGTTTTTTCTATATCGGAGTGTTTAAGCGGAATCTGATGGAACCCACTTTTGAGGTCCAAAAGTGTGAAATATTTACTATCTCCAAGTTTTGCTAGAACATCTGATATATTAGGGATGGGGTATCTGTCGGAAATTGTAACGGAGTTCAATTTTCTATAGTCTATCACCATTCTAAATTGTTTATTTCCTTGGGAGTCCGGTTTTTTGTCTACAATCCATATTGGAGAATTATATGGAGATCTGGATGGTCTGATAATCCCATCTTTTAACAATTTTTGTACTTGGTTCTCGACTTCGCCCTTTAGTGAGGCTGGATACGGGTAAAATTTGGTGTAAACTGGGGAATCGTTTATAGTACGAATTTCTCCTATTACTTTTGTCGTATAGGTCAACTTTTCATCGGGCTCCGAGAAAAGATTAGGAAATTTGTCGACTAATGTGTTCATGTAGTCTTTTTGTTCATAATTCATGTATTTGTCTTGCAGTATTATTGAATTTACGGTTTTGCTAATAAGTTGTTTGAGATGGATTTTAGTTTTGCCACAGACGACCATATAATTTTTGCTTGCATAAATGACCGCGTCTAGTTCTTTTAGACTGTCGTTACCTAAAATGCCATGAAATGATTTGAGAGTAGGCATTATGAAGAATTTTAGTTTGTCGTTTAAGCCAAAAAGGTTAATATATGTGTGTGATTTAATTTCAACGTCTCCCGCTACGGAATTTGCAAAAAATGGGACTCTGTTGGGAATGACTTTTCCCACAAGATAAGGCTGAATATAGTTTTTGCTTGAACCAGTGTCTATAAGAATTTTAAGAGTTTCACCGCTCTTCGTTCTGCATTCGAAATATGGGAGCGAAGAGCTCGTCATTCTAAAAAATGAATGTCACTTAGTTCAACCTCTGTTTCATGGACGGGTGTGTCTTCTGTTTGTATGGTGTCATAACAGTTTGTGTAGTCGTAATCTTGGAATTCCTCTTTGTCGTTTCGATTATCCTGGGTGTCAGGATCCATATCCTCACTATTGATGTGAAAGGTACGTTGGGCCTTTGATGGTTGAATATTATGTTGTGAGGGTGGATTTGGTGGTCTTTTGCCCAAAAACTGTTGTTGAGGTGGTCTGTTAGCATAGTTTATTTGCTGCGAACGGATGCTTCGGTCGATATCCATTGGTTCTGGTGGCTTAGGAGCTGTTGGTCGCGATGGTGGTTGATTTGTTGGGTAGGTGCGGTTTTGCCCTACCGCGTTAACGTAAGGACTCACAGTGGGATGAACTTGAGAGCGTGGCATGTACGCAATTTGTGGATAGAACGGTTGATTGCCTTTTCGAGGGCTGTATTTTGGAGGCAAGGGTGATGAAGTGTGTTGGTAGTTTTTATTTACGGGTTGATTATTATTATTTTGAGCGTGATTGGTACGGAATCTTTTGTTTTCCAATTTGAGGCATAAATGGAGAGCCTGAGGCAAGTCAGCTGGTTCCCTCATGCCTAGCAGTCTCGGAAGATCGCCATTAAGACCCCTAATGAAGGTGTCCAAGGCTTTACCCCTATAAGTTTGGGTAAGCAAGTCTAAAGCTTCACTTCCTGCTTCCAAACCGCCGAGTTTTTTTTAGTATTCTCTCGAGTAGATTTTTAGTATTCTCTCCACGCTTTTCCTCCAGGAATTGAATTCTCCTGGTTTACCCGAGAACTCCCTTAAACATTTAACTACATCTGGGATTTTATCTAAATCCCCTAAATTATTAAGGTGCTCTGCGTCTATTACTTGGTCTACCATACTTACATTGTTTATATTTGGAGTTAAAGTTGCCTCTAACATTCTAGGAACTTGACTATGTATTACATCGAGGATAACAGTTCGAAGGTTTTCTAGGTTAAATGGTGGCTGTTCGTTACGAGGATTGAGGATAGGGTCTTGTGATGGGACATTCAGGATGGGGGGTTGAATAAGATTATTAGGATTCGCCATTTCTCTCTTTGTTCTTCTTTTATATCTTTTATTTGTTAATTTAGACTTTATTACAAATTAAAGCAAAGCTTTTTTCCTTTTCCTTTTTGGGATTTTCTTTACAATTTTAGACTATTAAGGATTTTATAACTTACAATAGTATAATTACTGCTTTCATTCTGCTTCCGGTATGTGGATACAGGTGTGGTCGTCTTTTATGGTATAGATGTGTTTGTCCTTTATGGTACAGCTATAGTTGCGCTTTGTAGTACAGATGTAGTTGTAAAGATGATTTGGTTATTACAAATGGTTGAGTTTATTTTGGTAAGTTTATATTGTGTGGGCTTTATTTTTCTTTTTACTCCACCTTTTCTTGTTAATTGATTTTTTTATGTAATTTTATGACATTTACTATGAAAGGAATTATTCAGTTTTTGCAATTCTTATAATTTTTCCAATAGTATTAAATTTTAATGTTTTCTCTCCTTCTTTTTTCTTACTTTAGTTCATCAACGTATCCACTCAATGTCACTTTATTTTTTAATTAATTTTTAATTTTGAAAATCCTCATTATTTGCAAGGATATGATTTATTTTAATTATTTCCTTTTGATACGATTTATTTTAAATTTTTTTCACTTTATTGCTTCCGTGTGAAGCGGCTTGCGTACAACGCGTCCCTTTTTCCTCAGGATACTAGGGGGCCTCTTTCTTCACAAACATTGTTTTATTTTCCACGGGTAACTTATTTGCTCGGGCGCCAGTTAAGCTTCTTCGAGATGAAGCTTAAAAAAATAAAGGGTTTCCTGCGAACTTATCAAAGTCCACAGTCACTACCACGTTGACTTGCCAAAACTCAACGGACACGAGTTGATTAAAACAACACGAGTTAATTAAAACAACCGGGTTTGGATTTTAATCGAACTGTCTTTATTGACTGCAACATTGACTGCGGGCAACAACTCTGCTGGACAACTAGAGGTATTCCGAGGTTGTTGACCAGTAGAAGTTGAAGGTGGCCCAAGGACAACTTGACCACGTTAACAACAAGCACTGATCCGGTTGGCAAGCTTTCGCTTTATAAGCAGAGTGGCCCGGGCAATGGGTCTTTTTCTTCCAGCATCATCCGAACATTACGCAGCGTACTAATTACTTAGAGACACGAGTAGTGATAGTAAATAAAATACGCCACGCAGACAGAGCCAGGAGTTTATGGTTTTGACCGATTCTCCCTGGGACACATACGCAACGCAGACAGAGCCAGGAGTTTATGTTTTGACCGATTCTCCTTGGGATACATACGCATCGCAGACAGAGCCAGGAGTTTATGGTTTTGACCGATTCTCCCTGGGACACATACGCAACGCCGACAGAGCCAGGAGTTTATGGTTTTGACTGATTCTCCCTGGGACACATACGCAACGCCGACAGAGCCAGGAGTTTATGGTTTTGACCGATTCTCCCTGGGACACATACGCAACGCCGACAGAGCCAGGAGTTTATGGTTTTGACCGTCTCTCCCTGGAGACTAGCACGAAACACCAGACACTACTGCAAATACACAGACAAAGTAGGGTAACAGTAAGGTATTTTTATATAAGTATAGCTAATAAGAAAACCATTGGAATAAATTCTTGAAATAAAATGAAATGACAACAAAACTAATACAACTGCGATAAATTTCTGTAAGAGACCCAGGAACCCGCTGAGTTTTTACCCCAGCGAAATTAGGTCGTTACAGTGTTGGTGCTATCATATCTCCGAATACGGCTGCTGGGAAACACGCAAAAACAGTAAATTATTCCTTGCGCCAAAACAATTTTCAAATTGTAACGATTGCCAATGTAAAAATAAAGTGAAGTTGGGCATAGATCACAAAAAGGTGGATCCATTCAAAGCCGTGGTGAATCCACTCAAAATCGTGGTGTGTCCGCTACAGACGCTGGCAACGAAAGGGAATTTCTTTTCTCTACATTCTCTGATGTAAGCAAAGAAACATGTTGTTGTTTGAGCAGTCGCCCTAACGCTAATCATAGAGTAGTATAGAGAGACAACTTCGTCAATCCAACAATGAAATCAATGAGAAATCGAATGCAAGTGTTTAAGTGCTCGGGAATCCACTAGCGATCAGCTGTTACCTAACTTAACCCCTGTTGAAAAACCGTATACACCATTTTGGAGTATTTATGAAAGAGTGTTAGAATTTTTTATTTTTTTTTTAATTCATCATGAATTTATTTATTGCAACTTTTCAATAGAAACCAACAAGAATTTTACAAAGCTTACAACTAATAAATAAATTGATGCTCCGCGCCAGTGCTTAGAGCAATTTTAGTTCAAGTATTATGTAAATTATGTAGAAAAAATAAAAGTATAGATATAAAGAAACCCTATTTTTAAAAAAGTGGACTTTTAAGTCGAGATGAATTCATCCTATGAAGCAGATTCCTTGCTAGTTCGTTAGGATGACACTGAAGTTTGAATAGGTAATTTGTTTTTAAAACTGCTAGTTCTTCTTCAACGGGTGCTATATTAAAGTCGCGGTGAATATTTTCGTTTCTGACGAACCATCGAGCGCCGCTGATCGTTTTCAGAATTTTCGATTAAGCCCTTTGAATTATTTGCAAGATTGATGCACTGGTAGTGCCCCATATCTGAACACCATAAGTCCAAATCGGTTTAATTACAGCCTTGTATATAAGTACTTATACTCCAGTCGCAGTTTTGATTTTCGGTTGGTAAGCTTGTATTGGCTTAACTTGCCTTGAGTTTCATTTGCATTTTCTTGGCTTCTATATGACAAGAACTGGGCTTAAAAGTAAATGTCACATATACACTTTTTTGCTCATTTACTTTGATGCGCCAATCTGCTAGCCAACTTTCTATTTTTTTAAGGTGTTCCTCTAAATCCCGGGAGGCTATCCGTGGATTTAGGTGAGAGCTCAGGATAGCTGTGTCGTCTGCGAAATTCGTTGTAACGAGGTTTTTATCCGTTGGCAGATCGGAAGTGTACAGAATGTAAAGCATAGGTCCAAGCACACTACCTTGTGGTACTCCAGCCATAATTTCAAAGTCTGGCGTTACAAATTCTTTATATTTAACCCTAAATTTGCGATTTGTTAAATATGACTCCAGAATCTTATGCGAACTTTTTAGCAAAAGTTTTTTAATTTAATATATGAGTCCTTCGTGCCAGACTTTGTCAAAGGTTTTTGGCGACGTCTAGGAATATTCCGGAGCAGTACATCCTATGTTCAAATGCTCGCCTTATTTCAGAGGCAATACGGTGCACCTGCTCAATAGTTCCATGATGTTTGCGGAAACCAAATTGGTGGTGAGGAATGATTAAATTGAGCTTTGGTGCTAATTTTTCCAGCAATAAACGTTCCAGGATTTTAGAGAGCGTTGGCAGGAGACTTATGGGCCAATAAGAAGATACCTGAGTAGGGTCTTTTCCGGGTTTTGGAATCATTATTATTTCCGATGTTTTCCATGTTGTAGGGAAGTAGCCCAGACGGAGTATTGCGATAAAAATGTGTGTGAGGTGTATTAGAGCTATTTGCGGCAATTCACTTACCATTTTATTGGTAATTAGGTCACAACCAGGTGCCTTTTTTGGGTTTAGACTCGTTGTACATAGGCGTATAACTTCCTTTGGTTTGAAATGAATTGGTATTGCTGGTTTCGTAATTGAAAAGTTCTGTATGCTAGTGTTGTTCCAGGTCGGCGGGTTAGGTTGAAATACAGACCTCAGATGGGCTGCAAAGAAGTTGCCTTTTTCTTCTTCTGTTTTTGCCCCAGTTCCATCGCTTTGTCTTAGAGGCGATTTACTATCCTTTGGTGTTTTAACCATTCTTGTCGCTCTCCAGAGTGAGTAATTGGTGACTTTGAGAGGAGCCAAATCTTCAAGGTACTTATTAAGGTTTTCTTCCTTTTCCTCCCGTAGAGTGTTTTTCAGCTGATTTTGTAATGACTTTAATTTTACTCTTAGTGCCGGAGATCTGTATTTTTGCCATTCACACCTTAATCTCCTCTTTTCTCTAACGAGGCATTCCACATAGTGTGACGTAGTGTACCTCACGTTAGTTTTAGTTGAGTTTTGTGCGGGCGTGGCACTAATATCAGCTGCTTTTATTACTGATAAAAGAGCCTGCGTCGCTGATTCAATGTCCTCTCCACTCTTAAGTTTTGTTTTAACGCAATCGTGGGTACTAATATATTTGCGATATTTGAGCCAGTTTGTTTTCTTGGAGGTCAGTTTTATTGTTTTTTCAATGAACTCTGGTCTTTTTTTTAAATATATTTTCATCGGTGAGGGATCGGATGATAAGTCGAAACAGGGCTCGATTTCCAAGAAACATCTTTCAATATTTTTAGTTATGCCAAAGTCAATAAAATCGGGAATTTTTCTCTGATCAGTTGGCCAGTATGTAGGTTTTCCAGATGATACAAACTCTAGACCAGTTAGAATGCTACTCATTTTTTATTTCTTATTTCCATAAATTTTGGTGAATAAACTAAAATCGGTAGTGGAATAGTGTTTTAATTATTGATATGTTATAAAATTAGATATAATTTAAGAGAATAAATTTTGTAAATTGTATATACAGGGTGGCCCAAATGACAATTTACTCTGTTACAGAATTGCCCTCCTGACAATTTCTCTAACTCTTTGTACTCGGACTCGTACCACTGGATTGTGTAGTAATCAAACAATCGCTGGTTAAATTAAAATAATTAGCTTTATTTAATTATTGTTATTTACACATTTAATATTAGGCTTAAAGTTTACTTAGTTCTTATTTGCACTTTATTTCACTAACCATTAGTCACTTTATTTACTAATGAATTTCACCACTTTGTAAATCACAAATACTGCTGCTTTGATTATAATGCTAGATGTGCACACTGTTACGGTCTCTGATCTACTGTCTGTTTACTTAGCACAGTCTTGTGTTTTTATAGTTTCGAATGGTTGCGGTAGAAGATTCCACGCCATTCTTTTTCTAGAACTTTCGATCCACTTCGACAGAAGTCGAGAATATTCTTTTTGATATTACCGACAGATGGTTCTTGAATAAGCTTTTATTCGAATAGTTCGCATCTTGACTCACAGGGGGCACTCATTCTCCAGATGGGATCCTAAAATTATGCAATCCCTTTTCACTGAGCTATCACGTTTCAATATTAATCGTTTATTATTATTATTATTATTACTGGAAAAACAATAACTTAATTATTATTTTACATTGTAAGGGGAGCACTAGCTGCCAGGGCCTTCAGCTCGCTTATACTAATTAAAGCTTATACACTGATTAAAGTTTATATACTGTTTAAAATATTTGTTTGATGACAAAAATTGTAGAATTTACATATGGTATCGGGGTGAACAAATTTTAATGAATTTGAAGGGGTTAAGTTTGGGAATATTTGGGATCTGATGTGGTTAAAATGAACGCAGTCGTTGAGGATGTGATCTACGGTCAGAGTCGGAGAGTTGCAGTATGGACATGATTGAGGTTGTGAGCCATTGAGGATGTGTTGGTGGGTCAAGTTGGAGTGACCAAGCCGAAGCCGTACAAATATTTTTAACTCTATACAGGAGCTCGATGCAGGAAAGATTGGTTTCGTTATTGTCGGGTTAGTAGCAACATAACGGTGTAGTGTATTAATCCAGTCCGAATTTTTCCTATGACACAGGTGTTTGCTTATTAGTTTATTAATATCTCCCTTTTCTATGAAAGAAGATGTGTGTAGTGGCTCTTTGGCTGCTAGTTTAGCTCTGTTGTCAGCTAGCTCATTCCCACGTATTCCCACGTGACTAGGTGTCCACATAATTTTAATTATTAATCGTTTAATATATGAGAAATAGTCTGAAAGGTTTGTGATTTTATAATTGGCTAATCTTTGCCGTATTCTATAAATAATTGGGTGTTTTAAATAAGAAAGGAAAATGTTATGGTGATAAGGTCTATCCAAAGTTTATTTGCTTATATTGCTTTGAACATTTATTCAATAATAAATTTATTACAATGATAGGCATAAATAAATAAATATAATATGTAAATATTATTCGAATGTTTTATGGATACTATTATTTCCTTAATTAAATACAATGTTTTGCCTAAAAATAAGCTATTTAAATTTTCGAAAATGCAACGCTACACAATTGTTTTATTCTCCACTGAGAAAAGGAACCGTTAAAATCAAATTGTAGGCTGAGGATGAATGCTTTGCGGTAAGCGTTATATTTTAGGTAATTTGGATAATTTCTTATTTTTATACCCTTTACCTTTGAAAAAGGTAAATAGGGAATACTAATTTAGTGCTTTTGAGAGGGGTTGGAATTTCAAGAAGGAGGCGTGGTAGGTATGGGCATATATATGTTGCGACATCACTACCTAGTTGTCGGGTACGGCAGCAGACGCTAGTTCCACGCGCCACCTATTGTCGCGCTGTCGCTACCGCGCAGTGTGTTCATGGCAAACGACACTACCCTGTGTTTGCTGCCGAATATCAGACTTCGTGTTTCCGGCCTGTTCGTTTTTCTTTCCTTTTTGTCGCAGCGTTGGCATAGATTAATATAGATACGCAACTCTTCTTCTTCCTCATCAGCTGTTGAAAAAAAGATCAATTTTTTTCCCTATCCGTGTGAAACAATAACAACACAATGTAAAGCGGCCTTGTTATGATGAGAAAGTAAAATTTGCCTCAGCTGAAGCTAAACATGGGAGTAGAATTTAGAGTTTCGTGGCCTATGAAATAAAAAGTACTTTGAATTTGAAAGCGGTTATATTTATTATTTTGTAAAGTATTCTTATGTTCAAATGTAAGCTATATTTACATATATAAAAAATAAAATTTGTTGCAATTTCCTCACCACCCACGGGGTACACAAAATGGCGCTTTATCGAGATTTTCGGGTGCTCGATTCCCCTATAGGTTCTATTTCAAAAGCTAATGCATAAATAAACAGTTGGGCTGTTCACAATTCGTCAACTTTGGTGTTACAACTTGTTGATGTTATATTTTAAACTTATTTAACAATTAATCTGTGAGCAATTTGTATGGGAAACAACAAAACCACAGATAATAACGCTATAATAATATAAAATATTAGTAATATTAAACTATTTCAGAACTTGCGAACTATATTCCTGGTTATTAGAAGTGGCAGACTATAAAAAAGAATCATTAGACGGTAGAAAACTATTATTATTATTAATTACAATTAAAATTATGATTAAGAAACCACTAGCTGCCAGGGCTATCGAGTTTTGTTTAAATTAATCAAGTAAAGTTAAATTAATCTTAGATAAAATATAAATGTCTAAACTTAGGAAATTAAATTGTGGATACATTTTATTTTAAAAACTTAAAAACAGTTTGAATATTTTCTACGGAAGGTTTACAAAGTAAATGTTGCCACACGGAACACTTAAGAATCAACTGTTTTGACAATAAAACATTTCGTTGCAAGCACCAATAAGGTAGAACTTGATCAGGAAACACTAAGAAGGTAAAAGCCTTTTGACACACATTCTTTCCATTTTAAAGAAAAGATAATGTAGCTCTTCTATTCAATCTTGGTTTTTGCCATTATTGCCAAATTTTTAAATAAATAAATCTTAAAGATATTACCCTCTCAGTGTATCTTAGCTTTGGCTGTTTATATGGCCATTCCCGTTTGTTTTTAGAATTCGGCAATTTATAACCAATCAATGTTAGTGGTGAATTCTTACAATTATTCAGCGGTGGAAAATTCACAAAAGAAAATGAAATAATTTTTATAACTATAAACATGCGTGTAATAAATAAAATTTATTTCTTAAACAAACTTTATTATCGTATTTATATTTCGAATTAAATAAAATATAACTAAAATGAAAATTATTAGTGAAATAGTGTGGTCTGTTATTTATATTTACGAGAATTCAAAAGTGATTCAGATAATATTGCAATAGATGAAGCTAAAAGAAGACTAGCAACTAAGGCCTTCGACACAAAGAGAAAAAGATTTACAAAAGAAAATTTTTGCATGAGGTCGTTACTGTGAGACAAAATTTTTTTTATTTTAAAACATGTTTCTTTAGCACTTCCTATTTATAACCTTTACCTTTAAAAAAGGTAAATAGGGTATACTAACTTTGTGCTTTTGAGAGGGATTGCAATTTCAAGAAGGAGGCGTGGTAGGTATGGACTTATATATACAGATATGATCAGATTCACTTTCTAAGCAATTTTTATTTTGTCCGTCCGTCTGTCCGTCTGTGGCCACTTTTTTTCTACACCATTAGAGCTATCTTAAAGAAATTTTGCAAAAGTATAGTCTGGACAATGATACAGAACCAGATTGCTATATGGGTCGATTTGGACAAAGACCACGCCTACCTCCCATATAAGGAACTTTTTCACCTTTTTAAAATGACTATTACTTCGGTCCAATTGACGGAAACGTTATGTTATTTGGCAGATATGGAGATGTGGGTCCTACTAAAGACTGTGCAAAAAGTGGGAGGTATATATTAACTGCCACGCCCACTATTAACAAATATTCATAACTTAAGATCTGGTAGAGATTTATGGACGAAATTTTACATGAAGAAACATGTGGACATTATAAAGCTATCTGCAATAAATGGGGCTGATCAGAGAAAAGATACGCCCACTTTTGATATAGGGAACTTTCGGGTCTAAAATTAAAATTAGCCTACCTATGCTCGTATTGATGCCAACGGAATAAAAATTTGCAGAAATATACATGGGGTCCATAATAGTGTGTGTGCAGAATATGGAGATCATACTAGAACTGCCACGCCCACAATTTTCCAAAAATCTTGACTGTTTTTCTATTAAAGATTTATCAATGAAATTTCACAAGAAGGTTGCGGGTACTAACATTAAACACCACACAAAAAATGGGCGTGTTATTTCTACTGCCACGCCCACTATTGACATATTATTATAACTAACGACCTATATAAGATTTTTGGACAAAATTTTACATTAGTACGTATATGGACCCTACAAAGTCATATACAAGATACGGGGTCGATCAGAGGAAGGATACACCTCTTTCCCATATTATGAACTTTGGGGACCCCACTTAAAGACAGTTACCCTATCTTTGCTTCTAATGATGATATATGAATACAAATTGGTAGATGTATACACTGGGTCTGTACCAGCATGCATTCCAAATATGGGCAGATTATTACTACTGCCACGCTCACAATTAGCCAAAAATCATTACTCTGTTCCTATTAAAGATTTATCAACGAAATTTCACAGGAATGTTGAGGATACTAACATTAAACCCCACACAAAAAATGCGCGTGTTATTTCTACAGCCACGCCCACTATTCACATATTATTATAACTTACGATCTATGTATACAATATTTTTGGACGAAATTTTATGTTAGTTGTTATATTGACACTACAAAGCCATACACAGGAAATGGGGTCGAAATAATCAATTAAAGGTACCCTACCGAAAATTTCCGTAGATATGCTCCTAAGGATGATTTATGAAGAAAACATCCCCATTGTTGAACTCGCACGCACAAGAAAAGGTAAAGGGTACTTCGTAGTCGGTCTAACCCCACTTCAGACTTCTCTACTCGTTATATCCTTTACCTTTAAAAAAGGTAAACAGGGTATACTAACTTTGTGCTTTATACCCTTTACCTTTAAAAAAAGTAAGTAGGGTATACTAACTTTGTGCTTTTGAGAGGGATTGCAATTTCAAGAAGGAGGCGTGGTATACATATATATACAGATATGATCAGAATCACTTTCTAAACAATTTTTACTTTGTCCGTCCGTCTGTCAGTCGAGTAGAGAAGTCTGAAGTCAGTCTTTTCTTCTACACCGTTAGAGCTATCTAAATGAAATTTTGCAAAAGTATATTCTGGACAAAGGTACAGAACCAGATTGCTATATGGGTTGATTTGGACAAAGACCACGCCTACCTCCCATATAAGGAACCTTTTTACAACTTTTTTAAAATGACTATAACTTCGGTCCAATTGACGGAACCGTGATGTTATTTGGCAGATATGGAGATGTGGGTCCTACTAAAGACTGTGCAAAAAGTGGGCGGTATATAATAACTGCCACGCCCACTATTAACAAATATAAATAACTTAAGATCTGGTAAAGATTTATGGACGAAATTTTACATGAAGAAACATGTGGACATTATAAAGCTATCTGCAATAAATGGGGCTGATCAGAGAAAAGACACGCCCACTTTTGATATAGGGAACTTTCGGGTCTAAAATTAAAATTAGCCTACCTATGCTCGTATTGATGCCAACGGAATAAAAATTTGCAGAAATATACATGGGGTCCATAATAGTGCGTGTGCAGAAGATGCAGATCATACTAGAACTGTCACGCCCACAATTTGCCAAAAATCATTACTCTGTTCCTATTAAAGATTTATCAACGAAATTTCACAGGAATGTTGCGGATACTAACATTAAACCCCACACAAAAAATGGGCGTGTTATTTCTACAGCCACGCCCACTATTCACATATTATTATAACTTACGATCTATACAATATTTTTGGACGAAATTTTATGTTAGTGGTTATATTGACACTAGAAAGCCATACACAGGAAATGGGGTCGATATAATCAATTAAAGGTACCCTACCGAAAATTTCCGTAGATATGCTCCTAAGGATGATTTATGAAGAAAACATCCCCATTGTTGAACTCGCACGCACAAGAAAAGGTATAGGGTATTTCGTAGTCGGTCTAACCCTACTTCAGACTTCTGTACTCGTAATACCCTTTACCTTTAAAAAAGGGAAACAGGGTATACTAACTTTGTGCTTTATGCCCTTTACCTTTAAAAAAGGTAATGGTAATGGTAATGGTTGTACGGGTTAGGCTAAGTCCTTTATGCACTGCTACCAACTTGATCTATTGTGCGCCCATTCGTACTTAATTATTTAGTATACTTAATATATCAAGGAATCGGACCAGCTCCTTTGGAGAGAGCATTTGAAGGTCTTCATCTTCTAGTATATAGGAACCTAGGATCCTGTGTCTCCTGTGGCCTAATGCATCACAGTTGGTGATTAAGTGTCCCACAGACTCCTCTTCATCACAGCAGAATCTGCAAGTGCTGGTGCTAGATATACCTATTTTGTGAAGGTGTTTGTTGCAGGCGAAGTGGCCTGTTAATGCTCCAGAGAGTAATCTAACGCATTTTTTGTTTAAGGTAAGAGCGATTTTTGCTCTATTAGCGTCAAAGCTCAGGAATTTTTTGGAGTGATCGAGGCCGTCAATGCCATTCCAATATTCGCTGATTTTATGTTGGATCCATTTTTTGGTCTCTTGTTATATGTTGTTTTTATTAAAGCCAAAGAAGGGGGTGGGTCCAATAAATGATCCTTCAGCCCCTTTTTTGGCATAAAGGTCTGCCTTTTCGTTTCCTTCGTGTCCTTCGTGTCCTGGCACCCAAATCAGAGAGACCTGATTGTGGATGGCCAGTTCGTTCAGTGCGTTGTTACACTCTATAAGGACTTTTGATGTAAATGTGTAGCTTTTAAGAGCTTTAACGACTAATTGACTGTCTGAGAGTATTTTAATTTTCACTCCTTTAACTCCTCTTTTAGATAAGATTTCCACTGTTTCCATTATAGCATAGAGCTCCTCATGGAAAATCGTGGTATCTACACTTAGGGTTATTGATTTGTGTGCTCTAGGTCCAACTATTCCTGCTCCTACTCCCTGGAGCGTTTTGGATCCATCTGTATACCATTTTTGCGAATCATCGTGTAGCCATGTTGGGCTATCGTTCCACTCCTCCCTTGATGGGAATATGACATTGTACCTCTTGGTGAAATTGAGTACTGAGTCTATTTGGTCACTTGCCTGGGTCATGTGCATAGCATCTTTGACCAAATTTAGAATTTCTAGGTGTCCAGTGAGATTTGCTGGTTTGAATTTTTCATTTGCATGGATTGAGAGTGCTAGCCTTGCAGCTTCCTCTTGTATTGCTAGGTGTAGCGGTGGTAAATTTAACAGCGCTTCCATGCCAGCAGTTGGGGTAGTTCTCATAGCCCCTGTGATGCTTAGGCATGCCAGCCTTGTAATTTGCAAAGTTTTAATTTGGCTGTTGTTTGTTTTGTTTTTCCCCACCATACCAATGCCCCATATAGTATGATGGGTTTAACCAATTGGGTGTATATCCAGAAGGTCATTTTGGGGCTCAAACCCCAGGATTTTCCAGAAGTTGTTTTTCGTTGCTTTTTTTATTACCGAGTTAAAGTGTGCTTCCCAGGTGAGTTTTTTATCCAGGATGATACCTAGATATTTTACCTCTTCATGTAAGGGTACCTCTATTCCATTTATTTTAATGTTGGGATATCAAATGTCCTTTTCCTGATGAAAGGGACAATAGTGGTTTTGGTGGGGTTGATTGATAGCCCCTCTTTCCTGCACCACTCCCATGTTGTGTCTAAGGCATCTTGCATCAGGTCTCCAATAGTCCTTTCATGATTGCTTTGGATTATTATAGATATGTCATCTGCATATCCAAATGTTTTGTATCCTTTATTATTAAGGATCTGTATTAGGTTATCAACTAGTATGGACCATAGCAGTGGTGATAGTACTCCCCCCTGCGGACATCCCTTTACCGCTGTAACACTCATGTTAACTTGCCCTAAATAGGCTGTGATTATTCTTTGGTTTAGCATATTGCTTACCCATTTTACTATTGCTGCATCTGCTCCCCTGTTGGAGAGTGCCACTTCTATTGCTTGAAAGTTCGCATTGTCGAAAGCGCCCTCAATGTCCATGAATGAACAGAGGGCTACCTCCTTTAGGCCTAGTGCCTTTTCAATATCACGAACAATTGTGTGCAGTGCTGTGACTGTAGATTTCCCTTTTTGATAAGCAAATTGTAGCTTATGTAGTGGAGTATTAGAGATTACCTCCTTTTTTAGGTAGCAGTCTTCTTTTCCATGGTTTTTAACATGAAGGACGTTAGACTAATTGGCCTGTAGGATTTGGGAGATTCAAGGGGTTTATTTCCACCCTTTGGTAGGAATATAGCCTTGACCTCTCGCCAAACCTTAGGAACATATCCCAATATTAAACTAGATCTAAAGATTTGAACCAAAATTTGTACTAATCTCCTGGTCTCTTTTGAAAGTAAGGCTGGAAATATACCATCAGGTCCGGGTGATTTGTAGGGTTTAAACGAGTTGATTGCCTATTCAACCCTTTCAAATTTGACTATTCTGAAGATAGTAGAGTTTCTTGCCCTGTAGCGATTGTACGCTGACACCCCATGATCGTTGTCGCTGGTTGTGTTAGGCGGCAATCAGGGAAATGAGTTTTAAGAAGAAGCTCTAGTGAATCATTAAAAGTGTTTGTGAAAGTACCATCCGGTGCCTTTAGAGTGCCAATTGGATTAATTACCCCCTTGGACAGTGATTTTTGTATTGTGGCTGTCGTTGGGACATCTTTAAGTTCTTCACAGAAGTTTTTCCATGAGTTCCTTTTTGATTTCCTCAGTTCCTTGTTGTATAGTGTCAGGGATTTCTTATATTCCTCCCATGTTTTGTATTTCTTTGCGTCATTGAATTTAGACCTTGCTATTTGACGCAAATTAGCTAGTTCTTTGTTCCACCAAGGGACCCTATTCGTTGAGGTTTTTGTCTTGAGTGGACAACATTCGTGATATGAGGATATAATGGAGTCAGAGCTTCAACTGATGCATCCAATTCCTCTGTCGATCTTATGTGAAGCATGCTTCTGGTTAGCTTTGTTTCTCAGCACTCTGAGTATTTATCCCAGTTTGTTGATTTAGGGCTTCTGTAGAGCATTACGCTCTTATTTAACCCCATGATTTCAAAGAGAATATGTTTATGATCAGACATTGAGTCCTCATCAGAGGCTCTCCAGTTCGTGATCATATCAAGTGAATTATTTGTTATGAGTGTTAAGTCAAGAACCTCTTGTCGTATGGCATTTTCAAAGGTGGGTTTATTGCCCCTGTTTGCCATAGCTATGTTAGTTTGTAGTAAGAATTCTAGGAGTGACTCACCTCTTGTGTTTGTATCTGTACTGCCCCAGATTGTATTGTGCGCATTTGCATCGCAACCAATGATTAACGTCTTGTTGTGTGTCTTACAGTAGTTCACTAGACCTATGATATTCGGTGGTGGTGCTTCGTTGGTGTCTCCTGGAAAGTAAACTGAGGCTAGACAGCCTCTATCTTCTTCCCATTTGCATCCACTTCGACGAGTACTGCTGCTGTGTCGCCATTCATAAACTCTTTAAATGGCAGATATTTAATACTGGTATCAATGATAAGTGCAGCCCTTGGTTTGACTCCGTCATAGATTAACTGTGTGTTTGGTGTCTTGAGGCCTACTATCTTGCCTCTATGTATCCAGGGCTCCTGGATAAGTCCTATGTTGGGGCTTCCACAGGCAAACCTTCTGCTAAGTTCGGCCGTTGCAGCCTTAGCATGGTGAAGATATGCTTGGATGCACTTAATGTTGGTGCTACTGAGTTGGGATTGGATGGAGTACTTCCGTCCTCTTCTTCCAACTCCACAGCATCCATTTTATCCGCCAGCTCATCAGCATTGGCGGATGCAGCCTTTAGCCTGAGCCTCACTTGGCTAAATCTAAAGTTGACCTTATCACCGGATTCCACAAGGCTGGCTGCTGATTTCTGGTCTACTGCTAGGACCAGAGTTACGTTAGAGCCTCTTTCAGCTCTTCGTAGTGTGCGCCACGACTCGACGTGGAGGCCTTTGTTCTGCCCCTGCAAAAAGTCCAGGATCCTAGCGGTCTCCAGGGACTGGGAGTTGGGAAAGTACCCCACAGCGATCCGCGAGTGAGGTATCTTGGACTCCTCTGTGACCCACAGTGAAGCACCCTCCCAAGGCGACGCGTTGGTGATGGCCGCCTTTAGCCAGTCTGTTGACGCGCTATCTTTACAGTGCAGAACCATGTATCCTCCTTTGTAGATAGCGCCCAGGAACGCTGGTTTTGTAGCCTGTTGTTTTCTGGCTATGATTTTATCCAGGATGAGTTTCTGGATGAAGTCCATTTGCTCCGTTGTTAGAGGCGTATTGGGATAGTCCCTTGCGAGTACTGCCATTTTGATGCCTGTCACCACATCCTTGTAGGAGGCAGTGGGCTGCCTCTTCTTGGATGTATTTTGAATCAAATTTGGTGCGTCTGCTGCAGATGTTGCTGCTTGTGCTGTTTTAATAGCCGGTGCTGCTGCTGCTGCTACGGCCTTGGAGGTGGAGGGTTGATCATCCCTTAGCCTTTTTTTATATGTGGCCTCTGGAGGTGTTTGTTCGTCCGACCTCTGCCTTTTCGGGCCTGGTTTTCCGCCTTCGACCTTGTTTGTGGGCATAGGGAGCATAGCTTTGGCGTATGCCTCTTCTCTGCTTAACCCTTTCTTGAGGAAGTAACTGAATCTCTTTTTGCCCGCGCCGCTGAGTTTTTTAGGCTTTTCAGCTGCTGCTTCCGTGCCTATCGGATTTTGGTGGTCGGCGTTTTGGCTCGCGCCAATCGAGGGCTGCTCTGCCTCTCTTTGCTGAGGTGCTGTGGCCTCTTTGTGTAAGCTATTGTGGCTGCTCTCGCCATTCGGCTTTTGTTTATCTGTCTTCATTTTGTTCCCGCGAGTAAAGGGGAAATATCGGTCCACCACGCCAGTGCCCCGGTAGCGCGGTAAGGCATGGATTGAAATGGGGCCTTGCCTGGGCACCCCAAGTTCGCTATTAAGCTTGGCTATTAAGCAAGCCCACAAGCATAGCTGTTCCACTGTGGGTTTAGGGGGTTTGTTTGGGTCAATAGGCCCATCCGCGCTCCAGACTGGAGATCCAGAGCGCGGGCGGACACTTGCCCCAGGGAGTTTTCCTTCTCCCCGCCCGGCTATCGGCAGCTCAACCTCAGCAGAGACATGACCGTACTGAAAATGAGCCATTGGTCTCAAAGATAGACGCACTTCCCCGAAGGGCTGACCAATTAGCTAGCGCCAAGCGGGCAACCTAGCTAGCCCCTCAACGTCTGACCAGGAATCGTAGTTATCTACTTTCAACCTGTGCGTTGGTGGTAGTTCTTTGTTTATATGCTGGACCACATCCCAGTCTTCCATGTAACATGTTCCAGCACATATCAAGCCCCTACACCGCTACAAGGTGACTACCTACATAGAGGTTAAAAAAGGTAAGCAGGGTATACTTACTTTGTGCTTTTGAGAGGGGTTGCAATTTCAAGAAGGAGGCGTGGTAGGTATGGACATATATATACAGATATAATCAGAATTACTTTCTAAGCAATTTTTATTTTGTCCGTCCGTCTGTCCGTCTGTCCGTCTGTGGCCACTTTTTTTCTACACCGTTAGAGCTATCTAAATGAAATTTTGCAAAAGTATATTCTGGACAAAGATACAGAACCAGATTGCTATATGGGCCGATTTGGACAGAGACCACGCCTACCTCCCATATAAGGAACTTTTTTCACCCTTTTTTAAAATGACTATAACTTCGGTCCAATTGACGGAAACGTGATATGGAGATGTGGGTCCTACTAAAGACTGTGCAAAAAGTGGGCGGTATATATTAACTGCCACGCCCACTATTAACAAATATTCATAACTTAAGATCTGGTAGAGATTTATGAACGCTATTTTGAGACAAGGAAGTTGCAGGCTTTATAAAGCTATCTGCTACAAATGCGGTTGATCAGTGAAGACACGCCCACTTTTGATATAAGGGTTTTTCGGGTCTAAAATTAAAATTAGCCTACCTATGCTCGTATTGATGCCAGCGTAATAAAAATTGGCCAAAATGTACATAGGGTCGATAATAGTGTGTGTGTAGAATATGGAGATCATAATACAACTTCCACGCCCACAATTATCCAAAAATCATTACTAGGTTCCTATTAAAAATTTATCAACGAAATATTGGAAAGATGCAGATCTATAAGCGTGACTAGAAGCGAACCGAAGCAACAGGACGCTACGCTGTGTACGCTACAATATGTTTATGAGTAAATAAGTATGTTACAATTTATATAAATAAATATGTTACAATATATATATGTATATGTATGTTACATGTACACTACACCCTACCCCTTAAGATACATTTTATGAAATAAAATTTAAAAAATTTAATTAATTTTTTTTTTACTTTTTTATTTTTTTATTTAACAAAATATATTACAAATTTCATATATTTAAAATAAGTATGTTAATAATTTAATGCAACTAGTAACTATAAACTAACAAGCATTTTGTATTTAGCTAAATATTATTTATTTATTTAAGTTATTATAAGGTTCCAAATGTTTATTGGTTTACCTACTAAGGTCGGTAGGTTTTGTGCGTTTCAGTCTTCGCACAGTATCAGCGCAATTAACGAGTTTAACAATTTCACCGTTAGTGTGCTGCTTTAGTTTCTCTGCATGGGCAATCGCATGTTTTTTTATAATATCATCTACTGTTTCTACAGCTAGATCGCTGTGTAGATCAGTACTACGTGCGTACCAAGGAGCATTCACAATGCATCTCAATAATTTATTTTGGAATCGCTGAATCATCAGCTTGTTGCTTTTGCTGCTACATCCCCACAGTTGGATACCATAAGTCCACACCGGTCTAAGGACTTGCTTATAAATTAAAATTTTGTTGGCTGAGCAAAGAGTAATCCCGCCTGCCATTGTCGGTACTACGATTTTTACGACCATCTGATTCTTTTGGGTATGCTCTGAGATGAGAAAAGTATGCAAGGTCTTGGTTTTCCTGCATTGTAGGAGTCATATAACAATTCATCTGGAAGGCGCTTAAACTTATTTCCGCAAATGTACGGCTCTAGGATAAGGGCTACATCAAGGTATTCCTTGGTGAACATCTACGACGAAACGGCACTATATTACTTTGATCGTCGTCCTTTTCTCTCCCCTGCCCTCGTCCATTTTGGATCCTTGCTATTTACTGGGGGCTTTTTCGATAGTGGGCGCTTTTTAGGAGTGCTTCTTGAAGAGTCGCTAACGGCGTCTACCACATACACTATTTTTTGCGCTATCGTCTACGGAAGCGGTGACAAATTTTCCACAGCTTTTTCACTCGCAGATCGAAGTACCCTCTACTCAGCAGTTGACAGCCCACAATTTTGATTCACAATTCTGTATAGAAGCAGCGTAGGTGGTAGAACATATTCCGGTGGTAGGTATGTGACGAACACAAATGTCTGGGGCATATTCAGACCCCTCAGACATCTTAATATTTGCGTCAGGGAAGGGCTTTAGATTCTAAAGTGTCCCTTCAAGCCAGACTTTAGTCTCCTTGTTGTGCCACGTAAGGGAAAGGCACCCATCCCTGATCACGCAGCAGACTACTATTGAGGTTTTCGGACTTGGCCAGGAGGCTTTTTTTCATTAGCGCGTTCTGATCAGCACTCTGTCTTTCTTCAGGATGCTTGTGGTGTATGATTGCAACTTTACACGCGGATGTCACACTTCTATATGAGAGCTTCTTTGTGTTTGGCTGCTCTTGAGCGTCACTTGAAGATGGTGGAGCTGCAGATAGTGTTGCCGTACATTGCGTCGAAGATGCATTTGATGCTTGCGGCGACTGGCCTGAGTGGGATACCTCTTTTGGGGGCTGTCTATACTTCTTGGCCTTTTGCGATACCTCGTTTGGCGATCTATTTGTCGATCTGCATCTGTTCGTGGAGTCGTTCGGTGGGTTGATTGCCTGCTCAGCGTGGACATGGGTATACTGCTCACGCTCCTTCTCTCTAGATTCTTAGAGTGTCATGCCATCTCTTATCATGGCCGTGTTTCGACGTTTCTGTACTCCAGTGAAGTACTCGCACTTCTTCTTGCCGGTACTGTTTACTGGTGTATATGGTTTCTTCGATATTCCCGGAAGCGTCTTCAACACTTGGGTCCACATGGGGCAGTAGATCACACCGATGTTTCCTTATCTGACTCCGCTATTAAATGTATGTTAAGTTTTTTTATATTTAAATCCATACAATTTTTGTATTGGTGAGAAATGTAGGTGCATATTCGCAGAGCTGCAGAGTAGCTCGACGAGGTCCACTAGCAGAAGGGAGTATTTTAGAGTATGTACGAGTATGAAAGTCGTATCCTTCCTCTAACGACTCTTCCCAAATTTTGACGATTATGCTTTCGATGTCACTCCATAATCGCTGGATACGAGTACTTTTTCCTTTGTATCGGTTCCAGAGCGTTTCAGTAACGTCATTAATGCTTATTGCCTACTTTTATTTATTTATTTCAGTTTACTGATAATTAAATCTTACAGACTAGGAATACAGATTTAATTAAATAATATAAAGAGGCTTAACTTAAAACAATTTTCATCTATATTAAAATTGAATGAGTTCCAAATAATAGAACTATATTCCATTATGCTCCGAACAAGCGAGACATAAAGTGCCTTAGGGTCTTTGAAATTTTGAGTATTTCTTTTAATAAAGTCAAGCATGGAGTAGGACTTTGAGCCCATATAATCATAATGAGAGTTGAAACTAAAATTTGAGCTAAAGATGACACCCAAGTCTTTCATCTCTTTTTGACATCCGAACACATAAGTATTCAGTCTATATTCATAACAAGAAGAATTTGTTGATCTGGTGTAAGTAACTGCACAGCATTAATTAATGTTCAACTTCAAATTCTTCGATTCGCATCATCCATGAAAATTTGATAAGTCATCTTCTAGCTTATAACAATCTGATAATTGTAAAATGAAATGTCAAAAAACGCCTTAACGTCATCAGCGAACATTAAACATTTTGAAAGTTTAAAACGATTAGAAAAATTATTTATGAGAATTAAAAATAAAGGAAGACCACTATGTGTGCCTTCTGATATACCAGACAAGGCGTCTATAGCAATGTCAGAGAAAATAACACCGATCTTAACAAGAACATTTCTACTGGTTACAAATCTGTTAAAGATCCTCCTGATAAGCCAATTTTTTCAATTTTCTAAGAAAAATGCTGTGATCAACCTTATCAAATGCTTTTGCAAGTTCTGTATTGACTGCATCTAATTGGTTCTTGTTATTCAAAACATCAAAAATATTTCTCGAAGTCAAGTGTTGGCAATCTGAAATTGAGTCTTTTACATGGTTAAATAATTTATTTTGAATAATATGATCGCTTAACTTAGCAAAAGTTCCTTGTTTCATAATTGCTCTGTGGTTCCTTACATTGTTTCTATCTCCCGTGAAAAATCCCATCCCGTATACAAAAATTAAATATGAGGGCGATTGGTTCAGCTATATGGTCAACGGTGCTTTTAAAAAATATAGGCGGAAAACCTCCGTGTTCAAAAGAGTATCTTGGTTTCAAATCCGATATTGCAGACAGAACATCGTCAGAACAATTTCATCTAAAGAAACAAGGTTTACGGATTTGAAATTTTCCATACTATCCGAAGACTCTTCATAATATTCATATTCAGTTTGAAGGAACTAAGCAAAGAATTGCAAGATTCAACTGTATTATTAGATTTATCTTTATCTAACTCCAAAGTTGATGGAAAGGATTTTTTTTTTCCTTCACAATAATAATCATCAAAGAGTTCAACTGAGTTAACGCTTTCATGAAGCCTAGATTCTGTTAGCGTTCTGATATCATATTCATGGAGGGACTTAGCAAGGTGGAACTGAGATGTTTTTGTTCTCACTCCTCCAGCATTTTGATAATAAATAGAGAAGCAAAATCTTTTTTTTTCTATGTTAATTCGAGCATCGTAAGTGTGATTGCATGCAGCATTGAGGATAAGGACGACAATTTCTTACTCTCATTGCTTGTACTTTTTTAAAAAATAACAGACCGTCTGTTGCTTCCCGATGTTTGGAAAAAACTGAAATGGACGCACATTAACATTAGCAGGCCATAGATCCGGAACCAATAGCATATGATAGAGGCTTTCTGAGCCACATCCAATTTAAAATTGGCTCTCTTCAGGGAATTCATTGAAGCCTCATTCTTTACAAATTTATAGCTTGAGTGAAGATATTTATCAATCCCAACATGATTTGAAAAATAATCAATATTATTATCCGCTGTTACATAAGGCGTAAATGATGACAAGTGTAGCCACTTCGAACAGCTACGTCTAGTTCAGAGTTAGCATTAGAACCCAAAACAAAAGGTTTTTTCCTTCTGTTGTTTTTCTTCACGTTGACCTAATCCGAGTTACGCTGAGAAGGAGACAAAGCAGAAGCAGTGGGCGTACGTATTGCAGAAGAATCGGCGTATTGTGGTACTTTAGAATCAGCATTAAGGTTGCGAGAATCAGCAGCGGTATAATTAGACAACCTTCGCAGTAGAGAGAAATATTGCGTTAGATGTAGCATTAATTGGAGAAATGGCAGCTGCAGCTGCGGGAGTGGCAGCATATGAGGACGCAGATGCGATCGATGCACCCTCATTAGTAGCGCAGAGAGTGTCAAAGGTCAATAACGGAGAAACAAGGGCAGCACATTCATTACTATCATTATAATTATTATTATTGATTGAATGATTAATCAACGAAGCAGTTTGGAATGATTCCACGCTTCCCTGCTGCTCTGTGGTGTTATCGTTGGATCTTACTGAAGGAACAGGCTTCTTTGCATTCATGCATGACTGAATATCGTCCAGAATTTCACTAAATCTCTCACCCATCTTTGCATATAGTTCATCCTTGAAATGTGAGTGGCCTTCAGATAATATTGGATGCCTTCGTATTATATTGTTGATTTTTTTCAAGGTCTTCAACATTGCCCATGATGATAAAACTATGTATTCAGTGGAACTTGAATATAATACTGATGTTGGTATTGCTGAATAATAGCTGCTGTGTCTATTAAGTCCTGATGATTACGGCTCGCACTATTGTGTTCTTACCGTTTGTTCCTGGTCACTAATGATTTGACTGACACTGGTGTGCTCTTGCCACTTGCTGTTGGGTGATACCTGCTGTGTCTATTAGCTATTGATGATTTGGTTCAAACTGGTACGCTGTTGCAAAACGCTGCTGACGTGTCCTGTGGCACCTTGTGCGGCTGAATTGACGCCGCTGTTGAAATCGGCATAGTGATCAATAATATGGATGATTTTAAGCAAATATCGATCGTTTCTGTCATATGATGCGTAATTACTCATTTCCACCAAATCAGCTTGCCACAAATCATCAAAACCTTAACTGATAACTCACTTAGAATTTTTCCGAGCTTGTTTGTGAACTTCATCTACTAGTTTCTGTTTTATCGTCATTAGATGCTAAATATTATATTTTTGGTAATAAAGTGTGTTCTTTTTAGACGTGTGATTTTCAGTCTGGCAAAACTTCTTTCTGAGTTGGTCTTTTTGACAGTTCTCACTTGATTTATGCTCAGTTTGCGTTGCCATTTCATAATCAATAGACTTACTCCTGAACAACGTTTGAAAATCGTGCAAAGTTATTACCAAAAGAATGGTTCGGTTCGAGCGACGCATCGCGCGCTGCGTCCAATATTCGGACGACATAATCGCTCAGCAGAGTCGGTAATTCGAGCAACCATGGATCGGTTTCACACCACGTTTACTCTAGTGGATAATGCGCATCCTCAGAGATGCCGTAGAGTGCGCACCGAATACGCTATTGCTGCTGTGCAGCAGAGTATCGAAGAAGACCCGAATGAGTCCATCCGCCATCGCGCGCAACAATTGGAGCTGTGCCCATCCACTTTATCGAAGATTTTGGAGAAGGATTTTTGTTTGCGGGCTTACAAAATCCAACTCGTGCAAGAATTGAAGCCGAACGACCATGAAGCGCGTCGCACGTTCGGTGAATGGGCCCAAAACGAGATGAAGCGCACTTTTGGTTGAATGGGTACGTTAATAAGCAAAATTGTCGTATTTGGAGAGACGATTATCCACAAGCCATTGTTGAGACGCCGTTACATCCTCAAAAAGTCACTGTTTGGTTTGCTCTATGGTCAGAGGGAATCATTGGTCCATATTTCTTCAAAACTGAAGCCGGCCACACTGTTACAGTCAATGGGGAACGCTATAGAGCCATGATTTATGACTTTTTCGTGCCTGAATTGGAGGATGTTGATGTGGACGACTTTTCGTGCCAACAAGACGGCGCTACATGCCATACAGCCAACGAAACAATCAATTTATTGAAGGAAACTTTTGGTGAGCGCCGTGGGCCTGTTTCGTGGCCTCCAAGATCGCACCGCTAGACTATTTTTTGCGGGGTTATGTGAAGTCGCTTGTCTACGCAGATAAGCCAGAGACGATTGACGCCTTGAAAGAGCATATTCGGCGCGTTATTGCTGAAATACGGCCCCAATTGCTGCAAAAAGTGGTCGAAAATTCAGCTTCCCGGCTGGAATTTATTCGAGACAGCCGCGGCTGCCACTTGCCCGAAATCATTTTTAAAACATAATGGCAAACCCTTATCTTTATAATAAAGATAAATTCTTGGCCATAACATTGAATTATATGCGTTTTATTTCTGCTTGAAAATCACACACAACTAAAAAAAACATCCTAAGTGCTAATTTTTTCAATTTGATATCAACTATCAGTCGGCAGCTGTCTTTTGTGTCGTGCAGATGTGCGTCGAAGCGGTTGGTTGTTGAGTGAATTTAAAAGTTAAATTTAAAGAAAACAAATACAACTATTTATAAGAGGAGTTTGTGTATCACTTTATTACAGGTAAGAGCAGGCAGTTTCGATGTATCGTAACGTCATATCTTGAATAACGTTTTTTTTTATAAAATAACTAATGCATGAGATTTGAAATTTTTTTATTCAGAGTCTTTGGCTATAAGTACCTAATAAAATATTCAATATGTTAAAAAAATGTAAACATGCTGCAGTTATAATTGCATATTGACAACAGACAGCGCTAACAGTTTAATTTCATGTCTGTATTCGCATATTAACTAAAATTACAAATTATAATTGGAACACTGATTTTTAATAAAATAAATAACACTAGAAATCATTTAAAGCTTTATAGAACATTAAATTTATAATTTTATTATTGTGAAATATTGCGACAACAAACGTAGATGTTATCAGCATGATCGTATTGAAGCGACTGAAACCAATTTCCGCATGTAAAGCAGCGTCGCTCAGGTTGTTTTGATCAGAGAATATGAGAAATGAAACTTACTTATCATTCACAGAATACACTTGAATTGCAGGCAATTTTTTTCCCACTGGATGTAAACAAACCAATTTTTCATTCCCCACTGGATGTGAACAAACTGGTGAGTTTCGGAAAAAGCACTATTTGGGGTTGTCGTTCGTTAATATTTTAATACTATTCTGTTTCCAAAAAGTACCAAATTCAATTTAGTGAATACTATTTCTGATTAATCATTACTAATATTTAATCATTATTATATTATGTACATACAAATATATGAATTTTATTATTAATTCCATGACATTTGACACAATAAAACTATACTTATGCTAACAAAGTTAACTAAAACACATAATTATAAAAGAGTCAAATATCGCTCCTAGTCGGAGCATAGGGCGGTCACAAAAGCTCTCCAACGGTTTCTATCAGCGGCCAGGTGTCTTATTTCGTTCCAGGTGGCTCTGTGGTGACTTTCTGCGTGGATAGTGCGTACCTATGTTTGTCGTGGGCGTCCTGCTTTCCGACTACCATGTGGGTTCCATTGAAAGGCCATCTTTGCAATGTTGGTGTCTTCTCTACGCAGAATGTGCCCTATGCAGCTACACTTGCGTCTTTTAACTTCTGTGTCAATAGGCTCGCTATTGGTGAGGCGCCACAGGTCTTCGTTCATGATCGTTGTCGGCCAGAAAATACGGCAGATTCTTCGTAGACATTTGTTGACAAAAGTCTGAAGTTGTCGAGTTATTTGTTCTGAGACCAACCATGTTTCAGACCCATACAACAGAACAGGTTTTATGCTGGTGTTAAATATTCGTATTTTTGTGCGCAGCGATATCACACGAGAACGCCAAATTCGATTCCGGAATGCAGACCGTGCTTTGTTTATGCGTGCTGCCACATCAGATGTTGCACTCCCATATTTTGTTATGTAGCTACCAAGGTAGCAGAAGCTGTCAACGTCCTCAATGTTGATGGTGGAGTTATCATTTGTCAGTACAGTGAGTTGAGATGTATTTGCAGTTTGCAGTCGCAAAAGTTTAGTTTTAGAGAAATTGATTTTGAGGCCAGCTGCATGAGCGTTTACGGCTAGTTGGCGTATTCTTGACGAGGCGCCTGCTAACGTGTGCGTCATGAAACAGATGTCATCAGCGTAGTCCAAATCGCTGAGCTTTTGGTTTAATCTCCACAGCGACCCCTCCTCCGTCTCCGCATTAGTACGCCTAAGGACATCATCCAAGACCACTATAAACAACAGTGGTGACAGAACGCACCCTGCCTAACGCCTCTGTTTATATTAAAGTTGGCACTATTTTTACCTTTATAACGCACACTAAGGTTCGCTTCTTTATATAGGGCCTTAATGAGTTCGATGATCTTGTCCGGAACTCCGCAATTTTGTAGAGAGCGCCATATTGCGTCTCTGTTAACCGTGTCAAACGCACGTTCGAAGTCCACGAAAAGGAGAAATAGTGGCGATCTCCATTCGACAGATTGCTCCACAATTATGCGTAAAGTGTTGATGTGGTCCACGCAAGATCGGTTTGGTCTGAACCCATTTTGTTCACGCCGTAACTGGCTGTTGAGTACACCTGACACTCTATTTAAGATGATACGAGCTAGGATTTTCAGGATGGAGTTGAGAAGGGTTATGCCCCTCCAATTTTTACATTGGCTGAGATCTCCTTTTTTTGGAATAGTGATTATGATTCCCTCTTTCCAGTCAGTGGGGATGGTGTTAGCCGCCCAGATGTTATGCATGATAGGGTAGAGTGCGTGAGAGATTATACTAGCGCCATACTTCAAGAGTTCAGCAGGGAGTTCGTCAGGTCCAGCAGCTTTGTTGAATTTTAGCTTATGGATTGCTAGGCTGATTTCTTCTGTGGTGGGCGGGTCGACAGGGATGTTTCTGTTGGGGTTTCTTCTTCGCTGTTCAGCAAAGAAGGGCGCAGTGTTGTTTTCCGCTTCTACGCTATTGTCCACGAAAAATTCTCTCCAGCGCGCGAGTTGATCTTCGTCAGAGGTTAGGATGCTACCGTCACTAGCCTTGATAGGCGGTATGTTAGGTTTCGTATTTGTCAATCTTTTTATGGCTGCATATACGCCCCGCAAGTTGTTACAGTTTGCTGATCGCTCTGCTACACCAGCAATTCCCTCCCCATTTGCCCTTTTATCAGTCCTCACAGAATTTTTGACCTGCCGATGCATAGCATTGTACGCGCTGAGAAAGCTGTTGCGGTCGGATAATGAAGCAGTGTTTACTTTGGTTTTCATCCTTCTACGTTCTTCGATATATTGCCATGGTGTTGCTTATCCATGGCTTTCTTTTGCGATGTTGGAGGCCAACTGTTTCTTCCGCAGCTTGTGTGCAGGCTTTATGAATTTGTTGCCAGGACGGTCCATGTTCGTAGAGTGCAATGGTAGTAGACAGTGTGTCCTGGTAAAGTTGGAGCGTTGCAGGGTTTTTGAAGTTTTCCAGATTAAAGGTCATCTTTCCCTTCTGTTGCTTCCTGATGCCTTCGGGGCGTAAGCGGAGTTGGCATACAACTAGGTTATGGTCGCTGAATACGTCCGCACCTCTGCGTGTGCGCACATCAAGGAGGGAGTTGTGAAACCGTCTGCTTATTAAAACATGGTCGATTTGGTTACGAGTTCGGCCATCGGGAGAATTCCATGTGTATTTATGGATATCTAGATGGGGGAATTTAGTGCCACCGATGAAGAGATTGTGGTTGGAGCAAAGTTCAATCAATCGCTCTCCATTATTATTTCTACCTGATGCTAAGACGTGCCGACCCATGAGTTTTTCGACATTGCTGTTGTCGCTGCCTACTTTTGCGTTGAAATCGCCCAATGTCATGATGATGTCGCCTTTTGGGACAGAATTGATGGTAGAGTCTAGCAAGTTGTAGAACGCTTCTTTGGCATCCTCTGTGTCTGGTTCCGTAGGCGCGTAGCATTGAATTACGGTGATATTACGAAATCTGGTCTTAAATCTGGCAGTTATTATACGTTCAGAGATCGGCTTGTATCCCATTAATGTGCTTTTTAAGTTCTTTGATATTAGAAAGCCGACACCGTTTGCACGCTTTTGTATGTTGCCACTGTAGATAAAATAGTGGCCTTCGAGGGTGTGAAATTCTCCTTGCCCGAGCCATCTGGTTTCAGATAGGCCGAGAATTTGAATTTTATAACGCTCCATCTCCCTGCAAACCTGTGCGAGCTTTGAAGTTTCAGAGAGAGAGCGAACGTTCCATGTTCCAATTCGTGTCACTGATTTAAAACTGATGGTCGTCGTCGTGTGGTTGTTATTATTTCCGAGGCTTGTTTCCGTTTCTTGAGTGGGTTTGTTTTACGGTCGGGTCACTGGCCCAACGCAACCTATTTTATGTTTGAGGAAAGACAAAAATATTTTATTTAAGAGAGTTGTTTTCTCTCCGCCCGACTACGATTAGCCAGCGCTTTCAGAAAATATTTCTGAAAACCTGTTTCTAGCCGCCCCCGCGGAGAGGATGTAGTCGCACTGCCATCAGTATACACAGTGTATACACAGCCATGTACACAATGTGTTACATGTTAGTCCCCCTGTGTACCTGACGGCTGACGGCCTGAACGCTGAATTTTAAATACATATAAAAGTGTTGCTAGTATTTTAAGTCGTTGGCTTAATTTGCAGTTGAAAACTCAAATGTTAACAAGTTCTTTTAATAAATTATAACTATTCTTAATGTAATATCTGATCCAATTTCTTTCTATTTACACTTCTGTTCACTGTAAACGCTAATTTGGTTTTTTGCCATAATATTATACTACTAAGAACTAAAATAATTAATAAAAATTCATTTATATTAAAATGGGGTCCGACTGCCCCAGTAGTACCCCAAGCGTGTTTAAATATACATGGCCATGAACGAACGAAAGTGCACAGGGGACAGTTAAAAAATTAGAATTTGGGACAGAAGGAGACCAAGGTTAAGAAATCGCCGGTCAAAAGAGAATTCAACATTTTTACAGTATTCTCACATATAACAACAGTTTCAATAATCTCAGAAAAATCTTCAAAATAGGTCAAAAATGCAGCTCAACGAATTAAGTTAACGGCTTTATGCATTTAGTTAAACAGAGGTAATGTTTCTTTCTTTAATAATGAAGAAAACAATTTTTTATTTTGTCGAATTAATTTTTTACTTAAACGAAACTGAAATATTTCGACTTGTGGATCTTGAGGGTTCATTGACAATGAAAACTTGTCAAAAAAATTTTATGTTTTCAGATATTTTGAGAAGTTAAGTGAATTGAGGAATACCGATACTTAGAGTTCAGGGGGTGGACTGTATTTTTACCAACACATACATCAATTTTAAAACCTCCTCTCAGTAGCAGAACTCGCACAAATTCATTCATATCAACTGTATATTCTTATGTTCTTTGCCCATACCATAGAGTAGTATAGAAAAATAACTTCGTGCATCCAACAACAAAATCAATGGGAAATTGAATGCAAGTGTATAAGTGCTCGGGGGTCTGTTAGCGATCAGCTGTTCCCTAATAGACCCCAGGGAACAAATACATTTGGACTTTTAATGAAATAGTGTTACTATGCTAATAAATTTTACTACTTATTTACATAAATTAAAGTAAATAAATTAAAATGAGAAGTGGAATAGTGCTTTAATTATTGTTATATTATGAAATTAGATATAATTTAAGGGATCAAATTTTGCAAATTGTATATCGTAATTATATTGAGCTTATTGGAGACTCATAAATACATTCTTATATTTTTATATTACTTATTTCCATCCATTTAATCTATTATGATAAATAAAAAGTAGCAAATCAACTAATAACGTGTACCATATTAATTGTTTAATATATGATAAATAGTTTTTTGATTTTATAATTGGTTAAACTTGTGGGGAACCAAAATGCTGAACATCCTCGTATTTTGGTCTCACAACGTGGGCACGCACGCGCGCATGTGAGTTTCCCACACCGGAAAAAAAAACTATCACCGCCAACTAGCGGACACTAGGGCTACACAATTGCAGGATCGAACGCAGCACACTTGGTGGCAATATGGAAAGGCGCCCGAACACCTCACACCACAAACAGCTGAGAAGGGGTTATAAGAACGCGTACAGAGCGTAATCAGCCCTTCTTCTTCGGCGAGCCAATAGAGTGACAACATACAGGTAACTATCCTAGGACACTGACGCATCGTTACACTGAGAAATTCGGGATTCGTCTGCTTTTCTCAGTGCTAACCTAGACATAGGATACTCGCTTGAGATCCTGACTTTTGCAAGACTGAGAATTTCGGGATTCGTCTGCCTTTCTCAGCTCTTGTCCAAAGCAGCACCTAGCAAGTATTCACTGAACACTGACGCTTTCGTTACTCTGAGAAATTCGGGATTCGTCTGCTTTTCTCAGTGCTAACCTAGACATAGGATACAAGCTTGAGATCCTGACTTTTGCAAGACTGAGACTTTCGGGATTCGTCTGCCTTTCTCAGCTCTTGTCCAAAGCAGCACCTAGCGAGTATTCACTCAACACTGACGCTTTCGTTACACCGAGAATTCCGGGATACGTCTGCCTTTCTCGGTGCTAACTCATACGCTCGTGACCTATGTACAGGAAATAGGTCAACACCACGGACTATTTCGCCGCAACGTGGGATTCCTCGCCACCGCACGTAAGTATATAGAAATATCATATAATTGTAAGAGCTACGGTCTGGTAAAATATTGTAAACCACGGCCGTACTTCAGGAAAATACTCTGTTTTAGAATTAAGTATATATCCATGATAGATAGGTTAAGTTTTTTCCAATAATAAATTATAGTTATAATCAACCCTGCAAATGAATAAATTTTGTATGGACCCTGGACAACGGCGTGCGTCACCTCAGCATAAGCGTAAGCAGGAAGGTTCCTTACAAACTTTGTAATATTTTACAAATAATTGGGTGTGATAAATAAGAAAGACAGACGATATGGTGATTAGGTTTATCCAAAGCTTATTTGATTATGATGCTGGTATTACTATATATTTAATATAAATGAATTTTTTTTAATTATTTTAGTTATTAGTAGTATAATATTATGGCAAAAAACCAAATAATTATTATTCTACATCTTATGATTACTATGGTGCGTTTACAGTGAACAGAAATGTAAATAGAAAGAAATTAGATCAGATTTTACATTAAGAATAGTTATAATTTATTAAAAGAACTTATACATTTGAGTTTTCAACTCCAAGTTAAATAATACAATTTTTTTTATTAACCTTTTCTTTTTAGAAGTTTCGCAGTTCTTTTTAAAATACAAATGAAGTGACCCCCTAAAAGTTTAATTTAAACGTAGCCATGATCTCTTCTGATTTTTGTCTCCGAATATTCGCTATTTTAGACAACATCCCAACAGTGAAACCAACTAATTAAAATACTAGTAAAACTCATATTATATGTAAAATTCATATATACATAATATAATAATGTGTACTCGACTTGTAAAATAATTTTTGTGCATAAATGAGGAGTGTTAATTCATGGTGCCGCATTTCCACTCTTCTTTACGAACACTTTGCGGATATTTTAAAACATGCGATAACTTGAAGATTTATCTCTAAATTGAGGGATTACAAAAATTGGTTGAAATTATAATAAGAACTGTTTTCTTCAAATTCCAATGTTTGTCTTTACTTCCTTTTTTTATTAAATTGACAAGGAAGGAGAAATTTAGTAGACACGGCAATGAAGTGCCGCATAAGTCAAGAACTGGTTAACTTATAGATAAGTTTTGAACTAGTAAATTAACCACTTGATTTTTCACTATTAAATTTAGTAGTATATTTTGAAGACTGCCTATAATTTTCACTACAGGGATATGGAATATTTATACGACAAACAGAATAAATTCACATACACTGTACGTGTGACCAAAAAAATGGTCGGAACGGTAAATAAATATGGAGGGAATTGAATGTATTTTCTTAGTATTCTTTGGTATGGATGTGAAACACGATCTTATACGTGTGGGGCACGAACTCCCCGTCGAATTTTTGAGAGTCCCTGATGTAAAGAAACTAAAGAGCAATCAGCTTACTCAAATATACCCCTTGCCTTACTGCTCTTTTGGCCCTAACTTTTGCTGTGTAACATACCCGCACTCACCACTTTACCCTTTCTTTTCTCAAAATATGACACTCTCATTTTGAAATTGCATGAATGCCGTGGCGAAAAGCGTTTTTCAACACTAAAACTGAAAGAAAAAGAAAGTTTTCAAAAAAAAAGTGGTTTATTACCTTCAGGAATTTGGCCTATAAGCAACTGCGGCCAATAATTTTACTGTTTGTTTTATTTTTCGTTTTTATGCATTAGCCATGCATCTTTATCTCGGAGTTACGAAAATACCTCAGAAGCGATTGGTCTGGGAAAAGAATATGCGACTCCACGCAGTAACAGTGTCTTTGGCACGGAATCGATTTGACAAAATAGAAGAGTACTTTCACATAAACAGCATCGCACATCCGAATTTCGATAAATTGTTCAAAATACGTCTCTTATTAGAAAGAATCAAAGGAAAAAGCGATATGATCGAGCAAGAGGATATCAAAGCATTTTTTATAAAGATAACTTGTTTGTAAAATAAGAAGGAAATGTTATAGCTCAGTTATTAATGCATTTTACGTCGTCACAGCCTATCACAATATCTACTCAAGAAGCCTGAAAAATGGAGCTACAAAATGTTTACAAGAACGGGTGTGTCAGGCGTTTACAACTTTTCCTTTATGTTGGAGAAGGAACATAACAGTCGTTTGGATTAGGAATCTCTTGAGAAATTGTTTTACATTTGTCAGCAAAAGTTCCTGCAAAATTTCAAGCTGCTCTTTGACAACTGGTTTACTTCCTCAAATCTAGTGATTGCTTTGAGGGAAAGAGGTATATTGGCTGTCGGAACGATTAGCAGCAATCGGTTGGGAAAATGCGTTTGGTTTAAGCATTGAAAAGGAGCTGGCTAAAAAGGGACGAGGCTCTTATGATGACAGATATGAAGCGCTTGTCGATGGTACGACGACAAAAGTGTTCATCTGCTTTCGAACTATGTTGTCGTCAATCCAATAAGTGAATTCGATCGATGGTGTCGAAAAGTCAAGAAATATGTCACGGTTCCTCGTCCCGATATTGTAGAGCCATTGATGTGACGGATATGCTGCTGGAGTTGTACAAACCACTGCAAGTAATAACAACAAGAAGAGTAGGAATACTTAGCAGCAGAGTATTTATCAGCAGAAAGAAGCAGAGCTAAAGCATAAATAAAGATCGAACGACAGGAGTGCATTTGTGCATTATTAAATTGAATAAAAACAGTATTTAGATAGTTAAGAACCGAAAAATATAAGAAAATTGTCAGATATACTTGAACGGAAGAAGAATTATTAAAATTTTCAGAAACCATGCACCACGAAAAAGTTAATAAAATCAATGCATTGAAAAAAAAAATGAATCTAGAAAAATTGTAGACTTCCAAAATGCATTCATAAAAAAATTATAGGGTGAGCAATACGACACAATCGAAATACAAAAAAATTTGTAATTACAAAGCCGAGGGCAACTTCAATGATAATAAATTTAGAAAAACCAAGAATTTCAGGGCCAAGATGATGATCAACTATGTAATTCTTTTCAGAATGGTAACTCCAACCATCAGATTAATCTGATGCAAAATGAGTTAGGCTATGCACAAATTTAGATTCGGAAAACGAGTTCACGAATATATTGCATATAATTCAGCCAAAAGAAATCGTGTTAAGTATCGATAATATGGCAAACACTATAGAAAAAAACTGGAAAATGTTGAATGTGGCCGATAGAGACATTTTATTTGCGGAAATAAAAAAAATTAAAGCCGAGATAAATATAATAATGTCATCAGACAGCAATAAAAAAAGAGGCTTAATTAATATCATTGGATCAGGGTACAAATGGCTGTTCGGATTAATGAAAGAAAATGACAGAGAAGAAATTTGAAGTCACTTAGAAATCACAGACAAGAATAACAACAATATAATAGAAAATGTAAATAATCAAAAATCTACATAAACGAACATTTCAGTGAGACTATTCTTCTTTTGAAATATTAAAAACTAAGAATAATTAAATTATAAAACATATTTTGTATACGGACCAAATGTGGAAGGTATCCTTAGAGCAAACTAGAACAAATTCAAGATAACATTGCATCAGAAAAGCATAATGTTGTTCATTCAGGTATTTTTCAACAGACAAAATTCAAGAATTCGAGATTGAATTTTATAAATTGAAAACAAGAAAGATGGGTATATTAGATTAGATTAGATTTATTAAACGGTGTTATACACAGCGACCTGATAAATCTATTGTGTTGCCCTATTTATTTGAAAGATTAGGATAGTCTCATCTACAGATTTTCTGTCAGGTTAATTTCCGACAGGAATTCATATATTTTGGAGGCATCATATTGAGGGATCGTGCTCATATCTAAGATATATTCTCCAAAACACCCGAGTCTTTTGTGTGCCAATGGTCCGCAGTCTGTGATCAGGTCCAGTGAGCTTTCGTCATTTTTTACACAGAATCGACAGATGCCAACTCATTCATATGGTAGTTGAGTCTACAGTGTAAGCTTAAAATGCCTGTGATGATTCCTCGTTTACTCCGAGGCATATTTATTAACTCCTTAGCTCTTCAAATCTCCCACATGAATCTCCCAGATGAATTTTCCAGGTTTGACAAAGGGTGGATTCAAATTTCCCTCTAGCTATTATCACAATATCGTACAGTAGTGAAACTTGGTTCATTATCAATTGTCAAATTATCATTTTCTGGAAAACCCTGAAACTTTTCCATCCAGTTCAGTTTTATCTTCTATTAACTTTAATATAACAAATTTTGAATAGCTGTCGTTAAAAATTTAAATTTTTGTGCAAAAAGTGTATCTAAGTGCACTTACTTCCCCTCCTTCTTTGGAATTGGAGCCTCTCCAATTCATATCTTTTTGGATGTCTATCATATTTATTCTTGTTACATATTTTATAGTGTTTTATATATTCTTTTATATGTTTTACTATTGTAATCCATTGGAAATTTCGTTGTATATTTAAGTTTAATTCTATTAAAAGTGTTCTTCAATAATTCATTTATTTCATAAAAAACTTCTCTAGTACAATGGGTTCCCTTTGTAATTTTTGGTTGTAGAAATTCCTTCAAAATTGTTTTTCAATTTTCTATGGCAGAAGTTGAAATATAATAGAGTATGATATTATATCTCGAGTTCTGCCAAAATCAAATATCATTTCATGAATAGTAAATCTCTCTTTATCCAATAATAATTGTTGTTTAAATTGATTCAATGGTTTATAAGTTTCTTCAATTTGATCATTATCGCTACTTTCCGCAGACTAGTGTGTATTTCTGCTTGAATTATTACTAGTTAAATCGTTAATGTATTGTCGAGATAAAGCATCTGCTATCAAATTTGTTCAACCTGATTTATAAAAGATATTTGGAGAAAATTCTTCTATAAAAGCATGCCATCTTTTCAATTTAGTGTTGAGATTACGATATGTAATAGCAAATGTCAAAGGTTTATAGTCTGTATGAGTTTCTAAACTTACTCCATATAAATAGTTTCTTAAATTTTTTAATAGCACACAATTTTTTCTCATTCTAATCACATTTTGTTGAATTTAATGTTTTCGAAATAAAAATTATTGGTCTAATTTTTTGTGACAATAGAGCACCGATTGCTGAATTATAAGCATCTGTAGTCAAAATAAATTTTTAATTCTACTTGGTCCGTTAATAATTTTTTTAACTTTTGATTCTTGATCCAATTTTATTTCAATCTTTTTTGACATACATATATTGTGAAACTTTTCCATTTTCTAATGCTAAATACTTCGTAAGGGGTTTGCAAATAAAAGCATTATCTTTAATAAACTTTCTATAAGAACCTGTTATTCCCAAAAAACTTCTAAGTTGTCTCAATGTTTTCGAAATAGAATAAATATTAATTGTTTCTATTTTGTAGGATATGTTTTAATTATTTTGTGTCCAACAAAATATCCAAGAAACTGGACTTCTTCTTTATAAAAAATAGATTTTTGTTGTGATATTTTCATATTTGCATTTTTTAATGTTTCAATAACCATACTAAGATGTTTAGTATTTTCTTCAATAGTTTTGAAAAAGCATCTAGACATGACAAAATTTTCCTATATATTCTCTCAATCATCCAAATGGCATTTTTAAAAACTCTTAATTTCCATTGTTAATGGAAAGTGCTGTTTTTCTAGATCAATTTCATGCATAAAAATCTGTAAAAATCCAGATTCCAAATCTATGATATACTTGTGGAATTTTTTAATCCTAATGGCATTCTTAAAAATTCATATTTTCCATTATTAATGGAAAATGCTGTTTTTCTATATGATTTTCATCCATAAAAATCTGATGAAATATAGATACAAAATCTATTGTGGAAAAATTACATTTGTTTCCGGGATTGGATATTTATCGGAAATTGTGACTTTATTTATTTTTTATAATCAATCACTAGTCTCGGTTTCGGAGTCCCATCTTCATTAACTCCTATTTTAGAAACTACGCAAATAGGAGAATTATAAGGACTTTTAATAGGTCTTATAATTTTTTCTTTTAACATTCTCGATAATTTCATATTAACACACTTTTTAGAGAAAAAGGATAAGTGTACTGTTGATTCCATATAGAAGTTTCAACAGTTGTACGAATTTCTATCTTAATGTTTGCTCTAAATGGTAGATTTGTATTAATTTTTGAATGTATTAATTATATTTGATTGACAATTTCTTCATTAAAATTGTCTATTTCTTCCGCTATACTTTTTATACTCCCATTTCTCATCTCATTTTTATTAGAAACTTCGTCTTCAAAACTTTTCACACATTTTATTTTTCTCATTTTTCCACTTTTCCTTATCAAAATCATCATAATCGACTCGCGTTTTAGTATCATTTAGAAATATTTTTGTTCTTATTTTCAACATTTTATATTTCTTTTAAACTTTTTACTTAATGTTTCTTCTTTAAACTTTTCACATTGCCGGCATTATCATCGGCTTGCAGTTTAGGGATACTTTCACCTAAAGTATAACTATTTATTAAATGTTTCTCACTTTCACTTGTTCGTTCAACAGATTCTTCACAAATTACTTCTTAAATAAAGTAAATTTTTTCTTTACTTCCATTATATTGTAGCACACCATATTTCATATTAATTATAGACTTTCATTCTTTCAAAATGTATACACTATTTATAAATCTGATTCCAAATGATCAATTTCATAAAATATTTGCTAACTCCTAACAATGTTATAATCTGATAATGGCTAATAATATTATAACTGTTAACTGTTCGAACTCTTTATTTTATTACTAACTGATTTATTTCCTTATATATGCCTTCTTTAATATAACAATACCTCGCTCTTGTATCTATTAGAATTTTGAATTTTCTTCCTGTTTTAACATCTGTTTTAAAAATGAAAGAAGATTTACTTTTTCCCTAAAAAATTATTCTCATTTAAATTATTTATATTTTGTGCCTTTTGGAAAGGCTATTGACTATGTTGTCCACTATTATGAGGACATTTTTGACCGCGATTAAAATTATGTGGCCTATAATTATTAGAGTGCCAAAAATTATTTGTATTTTTAAATTTGATTTTAACTTTCATCTATTTCCATAGGTTTCGGTTTAGGATACAGATTAAAATATTGAGGCCCTTGATTAAAATGTTGAAATCTTTATTAAATTGTTGAGGCCCTTTAGAATATGTTAAAACATTTTGATTGCCCTGAAATACTTTCCTCTGGAAGTTATTATTACTTTGAGTTCTGCTAAACTCTAAAGCAAATGCTGCTCTCAAATTATTTGACTCAACTTCCAGAGATTTGCTAATGCATTTGGCAAATTGCCCGGTTGAAGTGCAAATAATATGTCACTTAATGGAGAATTTAATCCAGTGATAAATACTCTTAAGGCATGATGTCTGTTTTTATTATTCAATTCTTTGGTAATAGGAGATTCTGAACCATGAATCATTTTAGTTTTGTTTAATAAAAGTGTCAATTTTTTATTGACCAAATTATAATAATCTATTATAGGCATTTGTCCTTGCCGAAGGACACTGAATTCGTATCCAATAATATGTATTGGTCTCTTATCTGCATAAGCAAAATCTAATCGGGATATAATAGCATCAAAATTCAAAACAGTTCCATGTGATGTTAGAATACTATTCGCATATTTAATGACTTTATTTCTGAAAAAAGTGCAACAAAATATTTTTGATGTTCGAATTTATACTTTGATTTGCGGAAGTATACGTATGTTGCAATTATGTTGGACCCTCATTAGCCATTTTTTTAAATTTATTATTATACTTGTTATAAGAATTTTTCATAAATTTCAACAATCTATCATGAAAAGGAAAGTCTTCGAATTCAATTTTATAAATACTTAAAATCAAATTTTTCTTAATAAACAATAATAATACAAAATAATTTTGAATACATAAAGGCCCTTTTTTCAAAGTAATCTAGTGCTTACTCTTGTACTGTTGATCCCATATTATGATTTTAAATGTTTTGTTTTGGTGTTTTCTTCTTCCTTCAAGCCAGTCCAGTGCTTACTCCTTTCAAACAATTTTTTTCACTGTTTCCTTTAAGCAATTCCACGCCTTGAAATTTAATTCCACAAAGCAGATATCAAATATCCACTTCTTTTTTCCACTACTATTACTATTATTACTATTTTCTTATTTTTTTCACAAGGATACTTAGAATTTTGGTTTGTTTTTTACTATTTTCTCTATTTTTCACAAGGATACTTAGAATTAGAGTCTCTCTGTTTCTATATTTTTCTTTTTTTCACAAGAATATTTAGATGCTGAGTTTTCGAGTTTTCTTTTGGTATTCACAAATTCACAATTATTTGACCACTTGAATGCAACTTCAAAGAGTGCTGCTTCAAGATTAGTCTCTTAACTTATATGCGTAAGCTCCATCTAGTTAGAAGCCTCCTGGCAGGATCGCCAATTATATTTTTTTCTATGTATTTTTTTTTTTTTGAAAAATTTTCAAATACAAAGTATTCTTAAAACTAAGATTTGGTACAAGAAGTCTTCAAATACGAGCGTCACGCAGCGAGTGCCGTTTATGCGAAAACTATGCGAAAACTGAAAACTTCAAGCTAAGAGTCTTGCATTTATAATATATTTTTAATGCGCATTTCAAAATTCTATTTCATTTATGTTTACAAATGTATGTTTATGTTTATTAATGCGCACTATTTCAATTATATTTGTTTATTTATGTTTATCTCTTTATGTTTATGGAATATTCTTAATCAGGGATGTCCACGAACAATTTATCCGGAGCTTGACAAAATAACCAGAAACAAAAATGAATGCGGATTGCATATACGTATGTGAAATTGTACATATATTTCACTCTTACAATAAAAAACAAACCCAATATGTGCATTGAGTTGCGTATAACCGGTACAAATTTGAACGCGCTACCATTAATAGTGTAATACTGCTAGAGAACGGGCAAATTATGTGAAATGCTATCGTTAAATTAAGTTCAAATAAATTTTATTAATTTATATTAATAATATATTATACATACATACATATATTCTTTTAGACACATTAACGCGGTCTTACTGTTCATAAATTCCCAAAGAGGCACAAAAATTGTTGTTTTCGTTTTATCGTGCTTCGCTTGGACAAAGAACAACAACAAATTTGCTTGTCGCAATTGATATGTGGATGAAGTGGAGTCGGAGCTTCAGGGTAAAGGGAGAGGTACGCTCAATCTGTGTAAAGTATATGAGAATGCTTTCTGTCGAATTTTCAAATCATCGTTGCAGTCCGCTGTTTGTACTAAAAAAGCTTTCATTCATAGAGAGATGGATTTAGAATGTGGGGTGCAAAAGTGTTCTGTTTTTGGATCTGACAAAATAGACACCAATATAATCAAAGAATATCAACGTAATAAGAAGTCCTATAAAGAAGAAGAACAAAATATTTGAGTTTCTCTTCACGTTGCGAGTTAAGTGGGCGACAAATCTTGATAGCTACAGAATAATTAAAACTACAGAATTTTTAATTTTGTTGTGAATAATTGTACACACACGGGCTTACATACATATGTATGTATGTTTGCATTGCAAAATAAAAATAAAGAAAAAAGAAGCAAGAAATCGCTAACAGCATCACACTTCAAATTATCAACTGAAAATGGAAATTATTCTTTAATTTCAAATTGATATGTAAATTTGAAAAAAGTCTTTGCTCTTATTTCGCATTTCGCACCCTTCAGAAGTCACTAGCTACAGAATTAAATGTGTATAAATGTATGTATATACACACGTGCTTCTTTTTTCTCTATTTTTATTTTGCAATTCAAACATACATACATACATATGTATGTAAGCCCGTGTGTGTACAATTATTCACAACAAAATTAAAAATTCGGTAGTTTTGATGATTCTGTAGCTATCAAGATTTGTCGCCCACTTCAAGGTAGGACCAAAATAGACAAGACGTAACTATAGCCATTGGACGGACGTCTGCACTCGTTATGTCAATTTTGACATTTAACCCAAAATGTGACGCTATTAAACGCATCGATGGATGGCTTTTTACATAAATTCCGAGATCATCCCCCACAACGGCGATTAAATTGTAGCAAAATTCCGTCATTTTAATTTTAATTTCTTTAAAAAACAACAATCGTGTCAGCAAAGAAGAGGTTATGACGGGTAGCTGACGTTTGCAGCTCGGTTCTTAAGGGCCGACCAAAATAGACGAGACGAAACGTGACGAGTAAGTTCGAGCATATGTGAATCAATACTAATAGCGAAAATGGCCATACGTATTTGATCGAAACTGAACGAAACATTTAGACCTGACGATCGGTTCCGTAAGAACCGAACTGCAAACGACTGCTACTCGTCACAGCAGCTACTTTGTTGTTATTTAAAAAAAAAATTTAAATTAAAATTACGGAATTTTGCTACAATTTAATCGCCGGTGTGAGGGATGAGTTCGGAATTTATGTAAAAAGCCATCCATGGATGCGTTTGATAGCGTCACATTTTGGGTTAAATGTCAAAATCGACGTAACGAGTGCAGACGTTCGTCCAATTTCTATCGTCACGTCTCGTTTATTTTGGTCCTACCTTTACGGAACTGATCGTACGTCTAAATATTTCGTTCAGTTTCGATCAAATACGTATGGCCATTTTGGCTATTTACATTGATTCACATATGCTTGAACTTACTCGTCACGTTTCGTCTCGTCTATTTTGGTCGGCCCTTAACTCGTAACGTGAAGAAAAAATCAAATATTTTGTTCTTCTTCTTTATAGGACTTCTTATTACGTTGATATTCTTTGATATAATATGGCAGAAAATTTAGAATTAGGTTTGTGTCCAAGAAAAACTTTAGAAATGAGTTTAAGATACTTTGATTTCAAACGTTTTATTATAGAAAATTATAAAAATATATTAGCTTGGCGTCATTTTAAGTTAAGAAATGGTTGTTCATTATTAAAAGTCAAAATAGGGAATTCTAAGTAGTGTACTCAAAGTACATACATAATGACTTACGAATTATACAATATTTTGTTTTAGTACGTATATTGACGTTAAAAATCCTTACGTAACAAATCAATTCGATCAGATACAGGCCACGCCTCCCTCTTATATAAAGAACTTTGGGGACCCCACTTTGACAAATTACCCTATATATGCTTCTAGTGATGATATATGAAATCAAATTGGTGGCAGTATATATTAGGTCCGTACCAGCATGCTTGCAAAATATAGGCATATTATTACTACTACAACACCCACAATTAACCAATATTAATTTATGGGCCCTACGCTCCAGATTCATGAATTGAAATTCTTATGAAGGTTCAGAGTACAATTATAAAACACAAAACAAAAAATGAGCAGTAAATTTTAACAGCCAAGCAATAAATATTTAAAACTTAGGTGGCATAGGTCCTAATGTTTAAAGATTAGGACTTATGCCAAATTCTTGACAAAATTTTATACGAACTAGTATATTCACGCTGCAAAACCATGCTAATAAAAAAGCGTGATCAGATAAAGGCTCCGCCTCACTCCATTATGATCAACACAGGGTGATTAATTAATACACCAACGGCATTGTTTAACTCGCACGCACATGTAAACGATATTTCTAAGTCGGTCTAACCCGACTTCAGAATTCTTACCCGTTACGAAATATGTTTGTATGTATGGACATACATATGTACATATAAATCAAAGAACTTTCGGACTAAAATACAGTTTATATTTTTTAGTTTCAATTTATTCTGTTTGCCAAATTCTTGGAACCCGACTTACTTTGAAATGAGTGGATTCACGGTTTATTCTAAACATAATCGGCATGGAAAGACGCGGTATTCTTTGATAAAACGAGTGTTGCATGCGCTGAATTTACATTTATATCTACCTACATTAAATAGCCTAACTAAGGCATAAGCTGCAAGCCTGCGATCAGCAATTGAAAATTTATGGCAACCATTCAGGAAAGCAACTTTTTATAAGGTAGCAATGCTATTATTTTGTTTTTTTATTTATTCACGGAATAAACTGTAAACCTGACCTTCATTCTAAAAATATTGTAGTGGTTTTTTTTATTTCAATTTTATGCAGGTTGAGTTCAGTTGATTTGTTTTTAATATGCATGCAAATATTAAGAAACGTTTTTCGATTCACTTTAACGAACTGTTCTGTATTCGGTCGAATAATAAATATTTATTTAATTATTTATATACATTTATTTATAAAATTAATTATACAAAAAAAACTCACAGATCGGCACTAACTACTATGGTCTTTGGCCCTATTTATTTAATATATTGTAATTAAACTAGATAGTAAATATTGGATTTTTTATACATTTTACCTTTAAAAAAGGTAAATAGGGAATACTAACTTTGTGCTTTTGAGAGGGATTGCAATTTCAAGGAAGGAGGCATGGACATATATATACAGATATGATCAGATTCACTTTCTAAGCTATTTTTACTTTGTCCGTCCGTCTGTCCGTCTGTGACCACTATTTTTCTACACCGTTAGAGATATCTTAATGAAATTTTGAAAAAGCATAGTCTGGACAAAGATACAGAATCAGATTACTATATGGGCCGATTTGGATAAAGACCACGCCTACCTCCCTTATCAGGAAGTTCTTTCACCTTTTTTAAAATGACAATAACTTAGGTCCGATTGATGTAATCGTGACCCAATTTGGCAGTTATGGAGATGCGGGTCCTACTAATCACTATGCAAAAAGGGCTGTATATATTAACTAAGACGCCCACTATTAACAAATATTAATAACTTAAGATCTGGTAGAAATTTACGGACAAAATTTTACGTGCAGTCACATGTGGACATTATAAAGCTATCTGCAATCAATGGGGTTGATCAGGGAAAGGACACGCCCACTTTTGATATAAGGAACTTTCGGGTTTAAAATTAAAATTAGCCTACCTATGCTCGTATTAATCCCAACGGAATAAAAATTTGCACATAAATGTGGGGTCCATAATAGTGTGTCTGCAGAATATGGAGATCATAATACGACTGCCACGCCCACAATAATCCAAAAATCATTACTAGGTTCCCATTAAAGATCATTCAAAGAAATTTCACAGGAATGTTGCGGGAACTAACATTAAACACCACACAAAAATGGGCGTGTTTTTTTTAGAACCACGCCCACTATTGACATATTATTCAGACTTACCACCTGTAAAATCTTTTTGGACGAAATTATATATTAGTACACATACCCTACAAAGCCATATACAAGATTCGTTGTCGATCAGATGAAGGATACGCCTCCCTCCCATATAATGTACTTTGGAGTCCCCACCTGAAAGCAATTACCCTATCTATGCTTTTAGTGATGATATATGAATACAAATTGGTAGATGTATACATTGGGTCTACACGAGCATGCATTCCAAATATGGGCAGACTATTACTACTGCCACGCCCACAGTTAAGAAATATCATTACTAAGTTCCTATAGAAGATACAATAACGTACAGAAATTACACAGAAAGGTTGCGGGTACTAACATTACAACCCACACAAAAAATGGGCGTGTTATTTTGAGAGCCACGACATTGACATATTATTATAACTTACGACCTATACAGTATTTTTGAACTAAATTTTGTATTAGTAGTTATATTGACACTACAAAGCCATACAATGGGTTCGATATAATCAATTCAAGGTACCCTACCGAAAATTACAGTAGATATGCTCCTAATGATGATTAATGAAGAAATCCCCATTATTGAATTCGCACGCACAAGGAAAGGCAAAAGGTATTTGAAAGTCGGCCTATCCCGACTTCAGGCTTCTGTACTCGTAAAATATATCTATGGTTATTTTAATATTTTCTGAATGCACATTTTCTATTAATTCTGGGAGTAGGATTTTCCGATATGCGTTGATTTGTATTATGTTGATGAATGTGTAATTATTGATAATATGGGCAATTGTGAGGGTATCGCTGTGGCAAAGATGGCAGATGTGAGGTGATGTTTTTTCCATAAGGTGTCTCTGACTTAAAAATGTATGGCCTATACGAAGGCGAATATTTTTTTGACGATGCGTAGTTTAAATGTATGATACCTTGGAGGTTTACCGTCTGGGTTAGTCAATTTGTAGTGGTGTCTGTATTGTGTCCATTTGTGTTCGTTACATTCAGAGTAGAATTCTTAGATTTTTCTTAGCGTTTCTTGGGTGTCTGTTGAAAGTGGGTTGCATAACGACGGGTGCTGTTGATGCAGATTTAGCTGCTTCGCCTGCAGGATTGTTTCCTTCGATTCAAACTTGTGCTGGAACCTACAAAATTTTAAATTTTTTGGGTGTTGGATTAGTATATTTCAAATATTAGATATTATTTCATTCCTGTGGTTTATATTTTGGACAGCTTGTATTGTTGATAGTGAGTCGGTGCAGATTATATGTTTCCCACGAAGAGTTTTACGGTGATAAATTGTAGAATAGATTGCTTCGGCTTCTGCTGTGAAAATTGAGGTATGGTGTTCCAAGATCTCAAGTGATGAGTTAATTATCGCATAAGAAAAGTTTGTATCGTATTTCGATCCATCAGTAAAAGAAATGTTCCAGTTGTTGAGAATGAATTTGTGCGATATTTCTTTGTAAATAGCTATGTACGTACTAGCAGGAGTGCGCTTTTTTGAAAAATGGATGAGGTCGTTGATGAAGCCGTTCGTATCAAGCTTCCATGGTGGTTTGGATAGGAAATAGACAATGTGCTGTTTCGTATCGAATCCTATAGTTTTAGCAATTGATAATATGCGGTCAATAGTAGAGGGAATACGGGGTGAGTGCTTGTTGGCTATGCTATTTAAATTTTGGACTAGTTGATGTTCAGTAGGTAGTAATATTTTCGCGATGAGTTGGGATGCTACATATTCTACTCTGAGTTCGAACGTTTGTAGTCCAGTTGTAAGTATATTAGTTAATTGTGTTGCTGCAAAAGCTCCGAGGTATAATCTAGCAGCTGCATGATAAACTGTTCTGATTTTGGTCAGCGTGGTTCTTGCCATATGTCCATAAATTGTCGATTTTGGAGAAAATTAGTGCTTTAGTTATATTAATATTTACATTTGGATGGGAGTTGCTATGAAAAGATGACAAACATTTTAATATATACTAACAAGTGATTTTTTTAAATAATCTATGTGCGAAGACAAGTTATATCAACTATTAAAAATTAAACCTAGTATTATTAAAAATTTACGTATTCTATATGTTTATTGCCTATATAAACACCTTATAAAGTGCAATTTACTTACATATATGCAAAATTTTTGTTTTTTGAATAGATATTTTTCTCCCAGAGTAGGAGCACCAATTGTTAATATCTTGAATAATTAGCTTTAAAAGATACTGAAATTGCATATCTGAATTGATTTTGGAGATAAGGTACAAATCATCTGCATATATGCAGTGGTTAAAAAATTTGTTTGCCATGATTGCTATCCGAAAAAAGATCACAGACAATGGTGATCCCTGTGAAATCCCATTATATAGGGGCCTCGCTTCAGAAAGTTTACTCGAACTGGAATTTTTCTATTGAAAAGAAAGGAGTTAACAGATTTTTGTGTTTTTGGGTCCAACTTCCATTTCAATAGTTGTGCAAGTATCGCATGTTTTCCAATTCTGTCAATTGCTTTTTCGAAATCTACACAGACGACCGATATATGATTTCTTTTTGACAGTGTATTTGCGATATTGTCCCTTTGATTGGCTTAAACCCGACTTGCTGAGGGCTTGTTAATTGGTGCTTTTATAAGAACCAGTTTAGGCGTTTGGCTATAATTTTTTTTATTATTTTTGTGTTACAGGATAGAAGAGATATGGGTCGGTCCCATCTAATGAGTTTTTGGATTTATCAGGTTTTTGTATAGGAATGACTGTTGCCGTTTTCCATTCTTGGGGAATGGTACCAGTGTCGAATATATTATTGTAGATTTATAATAAATGCTTTTTTCCGAGTAGTGGAAGGTGTTGTAGCATCGAGTAGGAGATTCGATCAAGACCTAGGGTTTTGCCTGTTGCTGAGTGTGAAGCAGAGTCTAACTCTATTAATGTAAATGCCTCTTCAATTGATGTCATAACCTATAGATATGTTACTGTTTATTTTATTAATTATATATTCATGTGAAAAATTAGAGTCTTTGGAGTTTTTAGACCATTCATTCGCGAAAAGATTTGCAATTTCGCTCCGATCATTGTTTCTAGAATTGTCAGTTTCAAGATGATTACAAAGGTGGAGGGCGTACCGTGAAGTTTTTTCATATTATCCCATATATCGGAGTGTTTGGGTTAATGGTGGTAGTAAAATCAATCAGGGCTGCCGCTTTGCTACTTTTGCTTGGCGCTTGAAGATTGCTTTGGCTTTTTTATATGCAAGTCTATTTACTACAGAAGGGTGTCGTTTAAATGTAAGGAATAGTTTCTGCTTTGATTTAATTATTTCTTTAAGTTGTTTGTTCCACCAATATACAGTGTCTTATGTTTTGTAGTATTTGACGTATGCGGGATAGATTCATTGGTCGCGGATATAATTAGCCTATGAAATCTGGTTGCACCTCTACTGATGTTATTTGTAAGATTCTTTGAGTCTCTCCTTGTAAAGATAATATTATGAAATATATCCCAGTCAGCGTCTGTGATTTTGAAACGTGAAACTTTGTTGGAGTATGGGTTTGGATATCTGGATGGAAGTGTGAGGGTGAGATAGATGGGAAAATGGTCATTACCATTTGGTTGGGAGTCTATACACCATGAGAGAACGGATAGAATTGTGTAGAGACTAAAGAATTGTCTATATGTGTCAAGGTAAATCGAGTGGGTTGGTGAGTTGGTTTTAAGGACCAAATTTTCAATTACTGAACGTCTGGTGTTTGTTGACGGCGAAATTGTGTTATGGGAGTTAAAATTTGTTTGTTCGGATCATTACATTCGGTTTGGTCGGATCATTACGTAACGATTTGAAAATGTTTAAATTAATGGGTTCGTAGGGGTGGAGGTATATAGAAGTGACTTTAATATTTAGTTCGACTTTAACTTCTGCTATAGCTATGCAACTATTAGGAGGTGATGGTAAGAAAGTATGTTCGATGGGGTGTTTGATAAGTTGTGCTACACCACCTTTGAATAGTTATTGAATTTGATATAGTTGTACTTAAGGTGCCTTTCCTGAACGGCTATGATGTCTGGTGAATGTTTGTTTATTAGTAGTTGAAGCTCGGGCAGATTATTGTGGTAACCGTTTAAATTCCATTGAAGAATTTTTAGGACCATAAGAAATAAATACTAATGACTCAACTGTAGTATAGTTACTTATACCAGAGAGAATATTCACTTATTCTGACGTGGAGTCATCTGAGCTGGCGATACCGGTTTGAGTTTCTTTTATATTTGGGAGCTTTTGTTACAGAGCACTATGGTCCAGAAGTCGTTTTTTTGGCATAAATTCAAAAATTTTTTGGTAATATTTAGAAAAAAGGGGTATGCCACATTTTTAGGTAAGCCCCAACCCTCCAAAATCCTACACAAAAAATTTTCAGGTGGCAACCCTGTTTTTTCGTATTGGTGCATCTGTTGGAATCATTGGAATTCGTGGCAATAAAACATGTTCCCCTTTGAAGTTTCCATTAATGATAGTTGCCTCAATAACGTGTCCCACAAGTTTTTTAGTAACTAATCTCTTTCCGTTACAAAGTTTTGGCGGATTGAGATTTCGTAACAAAATGATTGGGGAACCAACATTCGATTGTAAATTATGTGGCGGAAGACCTGGTTAATCCAAAGAATTTAGAAATTCTATTGGGAAATTAACAGCTTCATTTTCTTCCACTACTGTATGAATTGATTTAAATGAAAACAATTCACTTTCCAACATGTTTTGGATTTGTATATTTGTAGCATCAACATCAACATTTTTAGCAGCTAATATCGCACGTTCGCTCAACAATTTATGATTATTGATGTTTTTTCGAAGATTAGGAAGAACATTTTCAATTAATGAATCTCCTGAATCCATAATATTGCAAAAATCATCTCGAAGTTTTACTGTTTGTTTTATTGGGTCTATAGCAATTTTTCCATCACCAATATCAAGCAATTGTTTAGAAAAACGTGCAACAGTTGGATCATTTTGTATTTGGACACGTATATTGGTTTTTAATTTCATTTAATCAATCGTAAAAAAAGCATTCTCGCTGTTTGGGATGAACTGTGTATAGTCGGCCTAATGCATTAGTACAAAATATTCCTGGATAATCGGCAACAGCTTTTCCTCTTTTACGGGGTTCCCATGTTTTTCTCGACTTATTCCACGTGAAATAGGTTGGTACTTCAGCATAGAGCAATGTTTTCGCAAATCGACCATAATCATTTTGTTGTTGGCATAAACGCAAAAAGTCAGTCAATGTTGTTGTTGGTGGAATAACTGCTCGTTCTGCTGCATTTTGTTCAGTAAAATATACTCGTTGGCCGTTTTCGAGGTGAATAGCCAAATGAACGACAACTGGATCTCTTTCATGAATAGGGAAAGAAAGAATTCGCCATACAGCTTCATTGCTGCTGATGTATCTGCCCATTTGGTAGCGTGCCACCTCAGCGAAAACAGTCATATCGCTACCTTTATGTACATATTTACAGATGTATTTAATTCACTTAACTGAACTGCAATATTCACATATATAAAGATGTCATTTGAAAGCAACTATTAAATATTCTGATGTTTTTTATAAATAATTTTGAATCTTCATTATCTCCTGACATTAATGATTTCAATGGCTCTAGTGGTGGAAGTAATACTGGAAAAACAACTTTTCCAGAAGCACAACACATCCCAGCGGTCTCATTTTTAAATTTTAGAGCGTGACAATAAGTACATTCTTTATCCATGTTGCCAATCATAATTTTTACGTGAGCACAATATTCAATTTCTGGATCATATTCAAATGCGATACGATTAAAAGATGACAATGTAAATGCTCTGGCTGTTTGCATACGTTCTCTGTTTGTGATTTGATCTAAATTGCGATTTGCATCTGTTCTATGTTGGCGTCTGTCTCTGATTGTGTTTCTCATTAATATCCGGCGTTCATTCTGATGTTCAGTAGTTTGTGCTGAACGTAATCGCGATACTCTTAATCTGGTTGCTTCATTCACTTGTAATCTTTATTCCGTGCTTAAATTTACTCGATTAGTATTTCTTCTTTGCGATGCCAAAGTTCTGCGACCAAGATTTGAACGACGTCGTGGCATTTTATTGTTACACTAATTAGATGTGGAGAGAAATTGTTTGGTTTTGAGTTACGTGTGTTGCAATTTTATATAGTTGAAAATATAAATATGATCATATTGTAAAAACAATCGAATTTAAATATTTTATATTGTTAAATTTGTCTTCAATGTGTTTTTTATATGCCCAAAATCTAATAACTAAAAATGAAATGTATAATATTAATACATATTGAAATTTGAATTAGTCACTATATAAATATAAAAACACATAATATAATCTAACTTTTTTCTCTTTTATCTTTGAAAATTAATCGAATTTTAATATTTTCTGTTGTTAAATGTGTTTACAATTTGTTTGTTATGAGCAAAATCTAATAACTAAAAATGAGATGTCAAATATTAATACATACTGAATTGATATGAACCTAGCGCCATCTACCGGCACAAAAAAAACAACAACAATTTTTCTCTAAACTTAACATATAGTGTTTGTACGAAATGTATGAAAAAAAAACTTTTGTGGCGCTATCTGGCGGATGAAATATATACTATAACCTCACAGGCCACAACACAAATATATGTTGAAAATTTAGTTACGATATCTTTTATGATTCCGGAGATCCTTCGAGACTTACCTACGCACCAACGATTTTATATATTAAGATACAGAGAAAAGACGTTTAATGTGAAATAATTGCTGGTTTCAGTGTTTTGTGTGAACACCTTTTTTTAGTAAAAATTGTATTTGTTTTTGTGTTTCGTGGAGTAAAAGTTTTGTGGATTGTCCTGGATTGTCCTCAAATTTGGTGTTGGGTGAAAGATAAGAGTATAGCATTTACGGTTATGTATGTTACTTTTGCCCGTTTTTGCCCCATTTAAAGATAATCGTCTTTTGTAGCAACTTTTGAAATTCAACACGAAGGAATGCTTGAAATTTGTATAGAAGGCGGTCACGAAACTGGCTTAGTTTTCGATTACAACGAACAAAAATTAACAACAATAATTTAAAGTTAGAGAAAAAATAAGAAATAAAGAAAAAATAAAGAACTTATTGGCCTATGCCAATGACAAGCTCATTAAGAGTCACCGAATGATGGACAGATTCAAAGAAAATTACTCCCAGTGGGTTTCTTCGAGTTCATTTATTGAAATCAATGAAAATGATTTGGAAAAACCCTCTTCAAGTAAAAGAAGAAGACCTCAGGCAACTTATGCAAGTGCAAAAGATCGGCTTAAGGGAAAGCTAGCAAGTGATCTTTCTGCGGAAAAAAATCACAATGTAGATTTAATGTTACATGCAACTACTATTGCGGCTAAAAAGTCAAAGTAAAGATTTGGCTTTTGTTTTAAAAGTTAGCACTTCGTCTCCAATTCGGCCAAGCAAAATTAGGAAGCTGCTTTTTTCCGAACAAAAGCAAATAGTTCCACTTACTCCAGAAGAAGCCTTAGCATTTTTGCTTGAACAAAGAAAGGAATTGTGATATATTTCCTAGCTATAATGAAGTAATTGAATGCAAGCAACTTTGTCGGCCTGATGAAATTGCTTCGGAGCCACTTCTTTCTAGTTTATGTCTCTCAACTAGAGAAAAATATCGTAAAAGGGACAAACTCCCTCCTGATGTACTAGCAGTGTTGGAGCCACCAAATTAATTACAAATGTGGAATCGCTTACCTGGTGCTTTAGAAGATGTGGAGTCTAACATTTCTGAAGATGACTCCGATGAATCGGAAGCAGACTTTGAAGAATACCCACTGGCCTTAGATTCAGAAAATTTGTGGGATGATTCGGAGTGATATATTTGGTAAATGTCTCAGATTATTGGGTATAAGCTATTTGCTAATCTAATGATTTTTCTTTTTATTTCTGATGGATTTACTTTAAAAAAATCACATTTCTTTTTCTAAAATAAAAAACGCATATACATATGTACATGTTTTCAATTTCAACTTATTTTGAATTTAACATTTTATGGGGGAGGGTGTGCCAAGCCCCCAATTTAAAATTTCTTATTTTTTCTCATTAACTAGCTATTAGCTATCAACATGTAAAATATAAGTCAAATATCTTGTCTGGACCATAGTGCATTGTATGGGAGCAGGATGTGCCACGCCCCCAATTTAAAATTTCTTATTTTTTTTCTCATTAATTAGCTATTATCTATCAACATGCAAAGTTTGAGACGAATATCTCGTCTGGACCATAGTGCATTGTATGGGAACAGGATGTGCCACGCCCCCAATAAAATTTTTTTTATATTTTTTACATAACCTCCCTATTAGCTATCAACATGCTAAGTTTCAGTCAAATATATTTTCTCTATGAATTTATACGAAAAAAAGCGACTTCTGGACCATAGTGCAGCGGGTGATATAGAAGTTAATATAGTATGTTTTTGTTGTTTTATTTTTAAGATGTTGGTTGCTGAAATTGAGTGTACTGGATTGTTGCTGATAGAAATTTTTTTGATGCGTTTAAAGTGTTACTTGGAGGAGTGGAATTATTAACGATGATAGATTTGTTTGTATAGGGAGAGAATGATTAGGTTGTATTGAAATTTAAGTTAGGTTGCTGAATTGTATTGTTGGAATTACAATTATTGGTTTTAAAAGTAGTGTGTTAGCATTAGTAATATTGGTTTTGGTTTCTATTCCTGTATGTTCGGTGTTGCTACTTGGATAGTTATGTTTTAGCTTTTTTTGTATTGCAAATTCTATGGGAATGTCATTGCTATAATTTTCGTTATTTATTTGTTCAAAGGCTTCTCTGTATGTACATTTTGATGTTTTTATTTTAATTATTTTTGTTCGTGGATCTATGCGGATGCTTGCAATTGATGCATTAAATTTTGATACATGACAACGGGTCGGTATTAAGTCTGGGGTGGCGGCTTACCTCAATTGCGCAGATATATGAAAAGTTTTTTGGTTTTAAAAAATTTGTATCTTCGTTTTTCGTGAGAATAAGGAGACACTTAACATATTCACGTGTGTATGTTATTTTTTCGGTGTTAGCGCACTGATGCCTTCTAGGGCTTTTGAGACCAAAATAAAATGTACTCCCTCATCCTAATGGTCTCCATGTTGGAATTTATCCAGGCATTAGAGCATAATTGCCGTGTCCCCATGGTTACGACAATATTCACGCCTAAGAGCGTGTCTAATACTTATGAACAACCAGAAATCAGAAAGGGATAACCCTGTTCTGACCGGTGTCTGAACCGCTGACTCCTTCGCGAGGAATTGAACCTCGGTCTCCCACAAGAATGTGTTCTAACCACTATACCACAACGAAGTCAATTCCCTGCTCGGGCGCCAGTTAACGCGATCGCGTTGCGTCACATAAAACATAATAATTTTATGAAGCCGACCACTTGCTCCAATTGAAACGCAGTGCTATTTTGTTTAAATATTTTATTTTGACAGCGATTCGTTCTATCTAAATGCGGACTGCCGAATAATTAAACGTTAGACATATTTATAGCCTAGAATGAACATAAGCATAGCCTAACTTAGCCGCTTCCCTAAAACTGCTGACATGACATGATATATATGTTTTATATATATATACTCGTATTTATATATATATATATATATATATATATATATATATATATATATATATATATATATATGTTTTTTTTAGACGTGTGGTTTTCAATCTGGCAATACTTTTTTCGGAGTTGGTCCATTTGACAGCTGTCACTTGATTTATGCTCAGTTTGGTTTGCCATTTCATAATGAATAGACTAACTCCTGAAGATCGTTTGGAAATCGTGCAAATTTATTACCAAAATAATAGTTCGGTTCGCGCGAAGCATCGTGAGCTGCGTCCAGTATTCGGTCGGCATAATCGCCTAGCAGAGTCGGTAATTCGAGCAACCATGGATCGGTTTCGCACCACGTTTACTCTAGTGGATAATGCGAATCCTCAGAGATGCCGTACAGTGCGCACAAAAGACGCTATTGCTGCTGTGGAGCAGAGTATCGAAGTAGACCCGAATGAGTCCATCTGCCATAGTGCGCAACAATTGGAGCTGTGCCCATCCACTTTATGGAATATTTTGCGGAAGGATCTTGGTTTGCGGTCTTACAAAATCCAGCTCGTGCAAGAATTGAAGCCGAGTTACCATCAAGCGCGTCGCACCTTCGGTGAATGGGCCCAAAACGAGATGAATTTCACGAAAACGATCCCGAATTTCACAAGAAAATTTTGTTCAGCGATGAAGCTCACTTTTGGTTGAATGGGTACGTTAATAAGCAAAATTGTCGCATTTGGAATGACGATAATCCACAAGCCATTGTTCAGACCCCGTTACATCCTCAAAAAGTCACTGTTTGGTGTGCTTTAGGGGCAGAGAGAATCATTGATCCATATTTTTTCAAAAATGGAGCCGGCTATACTGTTACAGTCAATGGGGAACGCTATAGAGCCATGATTTATGACTTTTTCGTGCCTGAATTGGAGGATGTTGATGTGGACGACCATTCGTTCCAACAAGACGGCGCTACATGCCACACAGCCAACGAAACACTAAATTTATTTGGTGAGCGCCGTGGGCCTGTTTCGTGGCCTCCAAGATCGTGCGATTTAACACCGCTGGACTATTTTTTGCGGGGTTATGTGAAGTCGCTTCTCTACGTAAATAAGCCCGAGACGATTGACGCCTTGGAAGAGGATATTCGGCGCGTTATTGCTGACATACCGCCCCAATTGCTGCAAAAAGTGGTCGAAAAGTGGGCCTCTCGGCTGGAATTTATTCGAGGCAGCCGCGGCGGCCACTTGCCCGAAATCATTTTTAAAACATAATGGCAAACCCTTATCTTTATAATAAAGCTAAATTCTTTGCCATAACATTAAATTATATGCGTTTTATTTCTGCTTAAAAACCACACATCTAAAGAAACAACCTTTATATATATACGAGTGTATATGTGGAAATGAATAAACATAGATTATCAATTTTAAATTAATCAAGCTTATTACAATTCAATATTTAGTTTAAAAAAATTGCAAAATTAGGATAATAATTCAAGTTTTAGAAACAAATCGTATATACACAAAAATATCATTCGATTAAATTTCATTTACACTTTCTTTTTATACAGCCTATTAATGTCCGCATGGCGAATTTCAACTTAACACACGCTTTCCGACTTATCCTCTCGACATTCGCTTTACGACTGAGACCGAAAATTATGCACGCTAATATTTGCGCTCGCTTAGTCTAATTTGCATTGTATTAGCTTTTTATATATGTTGGTAAACATGTCTATAATTCCTATATTCGGCCATTCTGAATGTCGGATGTCTCAGACGAATCTGCATCACTCTCGTCTTCATAGTGCTTTCATCGTTTCATAAAATCTGCAGCGGTTGAGGTGTGCTTCGGTCCATGTTGCCCACCAACTTTACGCACCTCATATCGATCATTTCGCTTCACCTTTGTAATGTCGTACGGACCAAGGTACTTAGAAACTATTTTAAGCCCAACTCCAAATTGGGTACGCCGAATAGCGACTATATCACCGACTTTGTAAGTGTTTGCTGATTTACGTCTTTTGTCGAACTCTTCTTATTCTCGGCTTGAATTTTCTGGATTTCCTGCTTCGCATTGTCGCGCACTTCTTGTCTCTCTTGCTCGAAGTCTTTAATAACCGCTTCCTCAAATTGACGACTTAGTTCTAGGTCCTCAGGAGTAAACATTTTTGTCCCAAACAGCAGCTCAAATGGCGTTCGTTTTGTACTCCTGGAAGTAAAAGAGTTAATAATTTTTTGCAATCGACTTACATGTTTGAACCATGTCTGCGGGTCATCGAGAGACAATTTTGTTAACATTTCTATAATAATTTTGTTCATTCGCTCCACCAGTCCATTTCCTCTGGGAACCCCTGTGGTTGTAGCGTGATGACTGATGTTATGAATGTTGCAATATTCTGCGAAATCGCCTGCTGTGAATGCTGCCCCCTTGTCGGTTATAATACGGCAGGGATTTCCAAATATTTCACTTATCTTTTCCAGCTTGCTTAGCACCTCTGCCGTAGTAGTAGACTTTACTGGAAAAATCCATGTAAATTTCGTAAATGTATCGATGATTACGAACAAATACTTGTAAGACTTCGCTGTTGAGGGCAATGGCCCGACATGATCCATGTGAAAAGTGTGTAATGGTAAGTCGATTGTCTCGATTGGATTAAGAAATCCTTCCTGCTTGCCAGCTTTTGCAATTCGAAATAGCTCTCTCAATATACTTCCTAGCATTTGGTACGTAATACTCTTGTTTGACTATCGCCTCTACCTTGCTGGTACTTAAATGTCCTCTTTCGTGTAATTTTGTGATCAGTTCATTTCTCATTGACTTTGGTATGACCAGGAGGTGAGCACCTTCTACAAATTTACAGAGCACACCGCATCACATTTTCTCATACTCCCCACTCTCTAGTAGCTTTATAATAACCTGGCACATCTCATCTGTAGCTTGTGATTTTTTGATGGAATGAAGGATAGCATCTTCAACTCTTAGTACGACAGGGTGTCGACTTAATGCATCCACGTGACGCATGCAGCTGCCTGATCAATGTTTTACGGTGCCATCAAATTCCTGAATCTGCATAGCCCAATGTGCTACCCTGCCCTGTTCGACATTGTCAGCTGAAATGCCTTACAATCTGTAAAGATATCAAAATTTAATCCCAACAAATAAATTCTAAGTCGTTTCAATGCTTTTATGATCGCCAAAACTTCTAGGTCGTAGCTGGGGTAATTTCTTTCTGCAGCTGTCGTTTTGTAGCTTAAATAAAAAACTGGGTGATAATCGTCATGTTTTTGCAGCAATTCAGCACCGTATCCTTTTTGCTAGCATCTGTGTGAAGTTATGTAGGCAGCTTTTGATTAAAGAGTTTCAGTACTGGTTCCGCACTAAGTTGATCTTTAAGTAAAATGAACGCTTCATTTTCGGCTTCGCCCCATCTAAAAGCTACATCTCTTTTTGTAAGGTCGGTTAATGGCTTCGCCAGCTGAGCATAGTTTTCTACAAATTTTCGGAAAAATCCAGTAAGACCAAGAAAACTCATTACGCCGTGTGGGTCCTTGGGCGTTGGAAATTTCTTGACTGCTTTGGTTTTCGCTTCAGACGGGCGGATAGAGCCATCTTCTATTACGTGGCCCAAAAACTCAACAAGTTTTTCCAAAAATGCACACTTTTCCACTTTATCAACAAACCATGATCCTCACTAACTTGTAACACTCTTTTGAACTTATCGACAGCATCTTGTTCGTTATTCGCGGGTATTATTAAATCGTCCATATAAACAAGTACGACGCCATCTCTTATCAGATCTTTAAAAATAGTATTGATAAATCGTTGAAATGCTGAAGGCGAATTGCAAAGACCAAATGGTGCCTTCCGAAATTCAAATTGGCCATCCGGTGTTACAAAGGATGTGTATTTCATGCTCGATTATTTTTTTTTTTTATTTATTTATTTATTTATTAATGTTACTAAAGAATACTCTTATTATAATTACAGCTTCGTCCACATCGACGTGGAAAAACCCATTTCTCAAATCCAGTGTAGTAAAAATTCGTGCTTCATAAACACCCTCCAGTACTTCTTCTATATTTGGCAATGGATATCTATCGCGAATAACCTTTGAATTTAATTTTCGATAGTCGACACAGAGCCGATGCGTGCCATCCTTCTTACGCGCCAGTACTATGGGACTCGCGAAATTCGATGAACTTGGCTGTATTATGCCCTGCTCCAACCATTCTTCTATTTGTGAGTTGACAATCTCCTTCTCTTTGGGTGCAAGCCTGCGTGGTTTTTGAAAAATTGGCTTGTCATCTTCTAGATAGATCCGCATCTTCACACATGAGGAACCTATTTTCTTTGGATTGTATGCTGTACAGTTTGCTTAATGTCAAATGCACGAATATGCTGTAACCCATATAGCTCTTCAGTTGTCTCAGAATATCTAATGAGATTTACTTGCGCTAGCATCAATATGTCATCGCTAGGATTTTCTTTATAGGTCGTAAGTCTCCCATTTTCGATCAGAATTGATGCATACTGTAGATATTTTTGCCTAATATTATATCTTCACTAATCCAACTGTCGGGTACAATATCATAATTTAGCTCGTACGATTCACCCTCTATTTCTGTGCCAAGCTTAACGAAACCAAGTGCCGATTTGCTTGTGCCGCCAAAAGCTGCTACTCCCGCACCAGGACCACCGAAATGTCTAACTGCAAACTCATTTGTTACACTCTGTCTTATGATGCTAATATCGCTTCCAGTATCCAACATCGCTCTTAACTTGACACCGTATTTTCACTTCTATAGACACATCTGGAATTTTCACTCTATTAACCCGCGCATAATTCTGGTGTTCACTGGATTTTGTTCTCTGTTTTGGACAATTAGGTGCGATGTGACCAAATTCACTGCATTTGAAACAACAGGCCCCCTATTTATTTGTTTGGACATTCACGTGCCCAATGCGATTTTGCCCCACAGTTATTACATCGCTTATTTACATTGGTCGCAAATTTGTCGTTGCTTTTGAGGCTTAAGTCGCCCTTACCGCTCATACTTCCACTAATACCCTTACTGTCGTAGCGTTTGTTTTTGTTTCTTTCTTCATTTTGCTCTGCTTTAAATTTTTCGTATGATTTAAAGTTACTTTTAAGCTCTGCAATACTACGCGATTGGTATAGAATCGTTTTGTTCGCTGCCTCATCCTGTATACCTGCAATAATATAACCGATAAGGTGGTGTGGCTCTACCTTTCCGCCTGATGCAATTTTTTTCATTTTATATAAGTATTCTAAAAGTGTTTCTTCTATTCTCTTGCCAGTACTCTCGAGCATTTTGTGTACATTATCGCTCTCACGGGATCCAAACTCGTTTTGTAATATTGTTTTTAAACTCTCCCAACTCGACACGTCGTTCTCTGCTTCAACTGCTAGTTTTGCTGCCCCGACCAGCAGCTGTCTACCGTACAAAAATTTCTGGACATCGTTCCAACGACAAACCGAAGCAACATTTTCGATTTCGTTTAACCACTCTCTAATATTCCTACTTGATTCGCCATCAAACCTTTCCAGCGCCTCCTGCATATCTCGTAGTTGGATGTTGTTACCTACAGGGTGTTTTGCTTCCTCGCTTGTCATTGTTATTTGTGTTGATTTTGTTGTTGTTTTATGTCCGCTTTATCTGTAGTTTACAGCAAAGTCGTCTATGGCTGATGGTCTCTTTTTGCTTATTTGCTCGACGCTGTTGTTGGTTTCTTGGTGCTTCTGCAATCGTACGATTAAGTCCCGTTTTAGCTGGTAACCGTATGGCAAACCACTCTTTTTCAGAAGCTCTTGTAACTGTTTTGTTGTCAATGCTGAAAGGTCATTAGTAGACATAAGTAAATTTTAATTATTTAATTTATCCTCTCCTTCTTGTAAACTTTTTGGGTCGATTTATTATTTTAAAACTTTTTTGGGCTGATTTTTATTTTAAACCACTTCTGACACCATATGGAAATGAATAAACATAGATTATCAATTTAAAATTAATCAAGTTTATTATAATTCAATATTTAGTTTAAAAAATAGCAAAATTAGGATAATAATTCAAGTTTTAGAAATTCCATTTTCTTCATTCTAAGAAAGGAATAGTAAATGCATACTGAATTTTGTAATTATTTGAATATATTATTTGAAGGTCCCTGAAACTTCTGAAGAGTGGAAAACTGTAGCTGACAGATTTTATTACAAATTGAATTTTCCACACTGCCTTGGTGCTGTAGATGGCAAACATATTGCTATTAAAAAACCATCCAATAGTACGTCTTTCTATTTCAATTATAAGAAATTTTTCTCAATTATTTTGATGGCAGTAGTAAATTCAAATTATGAATTTATAATGGCTGACGCTGGTATAAATGGAAGAAGTTCTGATGGCGGTGTTTTGCATCATACAAACTTTGGCAAATCATTTCATGAAGGAGAACTGGAATTGCCGGAACCAGCAACTCTTCCTGGCAGCGAAAGGTTGTTGGCATTTGTTTTTATCGGGGATGATGCTTTTCAGTTAACTGAAAATTTTATGAAGCCATTTTCCCAAACTGGACTCTGTAAAGAGCAAAGAATATTCAATTACCGCCCCAGCAGGACACACCGTATAGTTGAGAATGCTTTCGGAATCTTATCATCGCGCTTTGGAGTATTTCAAAAAGCAATAAATTTGTCACCAGAAAAGGTTCAAACAGTAACTTTGGCATGTTGCTACCTGCATAATTTTTTACGCAAAAAATATTCCAGTAACTACTGTCCAATTGGAGCGGTAGACAGAGAAGATGTACAATCTGAAAATGTTGTTAATGGGACTTGGCGACAAATTTCTGCTTTAGAAGGTTTACAAAGTAGCACTTCGCGAAATTCTCTAACTGCAGCTAAGCATGTCAGAGAACAATTTACCCAATATTTCAACAACGAAGGCACAGTACTTGGCAGAACAAAATTTTTCACTGTACAACATAAAAAATAAAAAAAACAACATTACTATTTAACTACATAGCAGAATTAAAAATTTGTTTCATTCCATTGGGTAATACTAACATTCAAAAGTATAAGCATATTAAATTAACTTAACAATTTTATGTGTATATTTTAACACAATACTTACAGATTCAACTGAACTTCTTGATATGGAGGGCAGCTCAATATCGTCAATAAAATTTAAGATATGAAAATACCACAAATTAGAAGTATTTTAAACTGCTCCCGCTCCGCTTTTTTCCAATTCCTTTATTCTTTTTTTTCTCGTTTATAGTTTGATCGCAAAGAATTAATTTTCTTTTGCATGTCTTTCATACTTCCTTCAAAACAAAATTCTTTATATTTTGAAGGAAGCATCTCTGCTTGTTCTTGCTTTTTATTACGGTCGCTGTACTCCCTACACTTGACGTCCCACAGTGCAGGTAGCGACCGATAGCATTCAAGAAATTCAACAAGAAACGCTTTTTCATTATTCAACGGCAGTCAAACTCAAATGAACAGAATTTGCATGTAAATTGCCCACAAACGACGATCATCCATACATCATAATCAACATCGTAATAAAATTTCCCCTCAAAATCTAAATGATTTAGATTTTCGACGATCAGTCAGTGATCACAGCGCGATCATGTCTGTGTGACACATACATGCATATATTCTCTCTTTTTCACACACACTTTTAAATATGAGTATGATCGTGATGGATAATCTATGGGCCGCATAAGATGCCTGGTAAAATAACGTCATTTGAAATGACTCAGTTGGTTTACTACACCCATCGCATCCGAAAAAGTGTTCATGAACTGTCCGAGATGTTTCCTCTGACCAGACAAACTATTTATAATATTTTAAATCGCGTAGAAAAGGAAGATCGTATGGTACCAAAATCTTCGCACTACCGCGCTCACAAAATATCAAATAGAGCAGAATGCATGATGACGAAAAAGGTTCCCATACTTGGGATGGTGATAGTCAACGCAAGGACAGCGCCTGGAAAGGCACGACTCCCCCGTCATGTTTCAGGAAACCATCCTGATACTTTGATGAACCTGGCTATGTCCCTAATATTAATGGATGACAGCTCTGTCAGGCTTGTAAGAAATGGGGCACCAAAGGTGCGAATTCTTTTTCTGCTCAAGGATGGGCAGTGGCATAAGAGGTGGAAAACCGTCTCGTCCTCCTCCTCGAAGCCACAGCCTCGGCAAAACTCATTTGAGGGTAGGCCCAGTCTTTCTGCGTGCTGTCCCATTATGCAGTGGCCGGTCAAAACCGACACAGTTGTCGACAGTGATACGCGATCAAGTCGAAGAAGTTGATTGGTTCTGTTTTTGTCCATGCTTGCCCAAGTTAGTCTAGCCGTGTGGCAGGATTCCTCGTTAGCCCACGATTTGTAGGCGTCAGCCAGATATTTCAATTTGATTTCGAGCTTGGCTGTTACCAGTGGAATGCCGATGTTTACAGAGGGGTGAATGTCGTGCACTAGCGTGCCTGCCTTGGTAAGCTCGTCCGCCTCGCAGTTTCCCAGGATTTCGCCGTGTCCGGTAACCCAGACTAGGTGCACCCGAGAGTAACTTGCGAGCTCATTTAAAGATGTTCGACATTCATGAACTAGTCTTGATGTGGCCGTGGAGCCAAAAAGATATTTAATGGCGGCCTGGCTGTCTGAGAAGATAGATATGTCAACTGCGCCGATATCACTACTCAGCATCCATTTGGCTGCGTGGTAAATGGCCATGACCTCAGCTTGAAAAACGCTGCAATGGTCTGGGAGACGTAGGGAGATGTTTAAGTCCAGCTTGTCGGAATAAATACCGCTGCCGACTCTTCCTCCAAGCTTGGAACCGTCGGTGTAGATTTCGACTGTTTCACCGACGATTCGGTTTTCTGAGGTCCAGTCGCTTCGACTTGGAATAGTGAGGTCGAATTCCCTGTTCAAATCGGGATAGACCGACATATAATCGATAAAGTTGGGGACAGGTGGGTCCTGATTCAGAATTGAAGCATGGCCTGTCAGGGTTATGCGCCAGTGCGAAAGAGCATTAAGTCTAATCGCTGCCAGCTTGGCTTGTTGCTTAACCAGGATCCCCGAGGGGTGCCAGTGCAGCATGGCAAAAAGGGCTTTCGTAGGTGCTACGAAGAGCGCCAGTGATCAGTAGAGCAATGGATCTTCTGATTTTATCAAGGGGTTTGATATTACAGGCTTTTTCGAGAGCTTGCCACCAGAAGACCGACCCGTATAACAGGTTTGGTTCAACGATGGCCGTGTAGAGCCAGAGCACGACTCGAGGACGAAGTCCCCATCGTGCACCAATTGCTCTTTTACAGCAGTATATAGCGCATGTTGCCTTACGTGCCCTCTCAGCTAGATTGGCTTTCCAATTAAGCTTTGGGTCGAGAATCAGGCCTAAGTACTTAACGTGTGTGCTCAAAGAGAGCGGAGTGCCGTTTAGACTAGGCATTGTAAACTTTGGAATTTTGTACTTCCTATTGAAAAGCATAGTCTCGGTTTTGGATGGGTTAACCCCAAGTTCGAATTCGCGACACCAGTTCGACACAATAGAGAGTGAATAGTTAAGTTTTTCGGAAAGTGTTTGGGGCAATTTGCCGGATGCCGCGATTGCTATGTCGTCCGCATAGGCTATCACTTTGCATCCAGTAGATTCCAATCTCACCAGTAGTGTGTTAACTGCCAGGTTCCAGAGGAGGGGTGATAAAACACCCCCTTGTGGCGTGCCCCTGTTAACCACCCTCCTGGATTGGGCACTGCCGATCGTGGAAGTGATGATCCTAGATTTTAGTAGAAGCTCTATAAATTTAAGAAGACCTGAATTCAGGTTAAGATTATAGAGTGCGGAGATGACAGCGTTGGGGCATACATTGTTGAATGCTCCCTCGATGTCCAGAAATATGGCAAGTGTGAATTCCTTGTACGCCAAAGATTTGTCAACTTGCGAAATGAGAGAATGAAGTGCTGTTTCAACCGATTTGCCTTTAGAGTAAGCGTGTTGAGATACAGAGAGAAGAGAAGGGTTGATCGATGTCCTGATATGTATGTCAAGAGCTCTTTCTAGAACCTTAAGAAGAAAGGATGTTAGACTTATGGGTCTGTAATCCTTAGGTTTGGTGTGCGAGGCCTTCACAATTTTTGGTATGAAGACGACCCGAGCCGTGCGCCAGCGTAAGGGAATGTATTGCAATCTGAGGCTTGCATTATATATTTGAAGCAGCCATGGAAGGATAATCTCTTCCCCATTTTGGATATCGGCAGGAATGATGCCGTCCGGTCCGGGGGATTGTATGGCTTAAAGGTTTGAATGGACCACTCAAGGTGACTTTTTGTCACTTGGAATGTGGGGAGGCTATCATGAGAAACCTGCTCCACCTGGTAGAGTGCTTGATCCGCTGAGGCTAAACTCCCTGGGAAGTGGGTGTCTAGCAGGATATCAAGGGTTTCGTAGCTTGAGTGAGTCCAGCTGCCATCTGCTTTTTGGATACAGTCAAGGGCTTTGTTAGAGGACTGGAGAATTTTACGAAGACGGCTAGCCTCGGACGTCGATTCAATGCTTTCGCAAAATTCCCTCCATGACGCTCGTTTCCCTCGCCTAATGGCGTATTTCAACTCTTTTTGTTTATTTTTGAAAGGGGCCCAATCAGCTGTCACTTTAGCTTTGTTGAAAAGCATTCTACAAGTTTTGCGAAGACTTGCAATTTCCGAGTTCCACCAAGGAGGTTTAGGTTTGCCCCGTGGTTCGGGAGTGATGCAAGAAATATGAGTGGCTTTTTTAAAAGCTGTGGTCAGATCGTCGACCGCCCGATCAATGTCGGGACAGTTGTGGATAATAGGGGGAGTCGTTGCTAAGCATGACCCCAGTTTGAGCCGGAAAAGAGGCCAGTTCGTGTTTTTTCTATTGACTGGTTTAAGAGATTCTGTATTGCCTGTAGTCTCCCTCAAGTCAATGTCAAAGGTGATATAGCAGTGGTCCGAAAAGGAGCATTCCTGTGAGATGAACCAATTGCTTATCATGTTGGAGTAGTTATCGCTGACGAGGGTGATGTCAAACACTTCTAGGTGTAGGAGAACTAGATTTCATAGAGAATAAAATTGATACAAAACAGTATTTGGATATTTTCAAATTTTATTTGGTAAACAGCGCAGATCATTGTGGGTTCAATATTTATAACAATCCGCAATTTAAATTTTACCCAGATAATGCACCAAAACATAAGTCGCATATGGGAAGGATGTGGGTTCTTTATAATTACAAAAAAGTCTTAGACACAGCAGCACAGAGTCCACACATGAACCCAATTGAAAATTTGCGGGAACTTTTCACAAAAAAGGCGGCCGAGAGGCAACCGGAAGGTGGAGCAGAGCTCAAAACTGCAATACTAGAGGAATGAAATGAAATACCAATTGAAAATGATGTGATCCATGAGGAGAATACTACAAGTCGTTATATATGCTAAAGGGGGCCATACAAAATATTAAAACCCTTTATAGTGCTAATTTTCTTTTCATTCTTATAAAGAAATTCTGATTTGTAAAAAAACTTTCTTGACAGCAAATTTTTTGACTATTTTTTTGTTTGTTTTTGTTATGTTTTTTATTTCTTAATTTTAATATAAGTTTTTGGTTGTTACTGTTCACTAGTAAATATATTAATTAAATGAAATGAATTAAAACGAGTACTGAAGTCTAAAGTCGGGTTAGACCGACTTCGAAATACCCTTTACCTTTTCTTGTGCGTGCAAGTTCAACAATGGGGATGTTTTCTTTATAAATCATCATTAGGAGCATATTCACGGTAATTTTTCGTAGGGTACCTTGAAATGATTATATCGACCCCATTTCCTGTCTATGGCTTTGTAGTGTCAATATAACCACTAATATATAATTTCGTCCAAAAATATTGTGTAGGTCGCAAGTTATAATAATATGTCAATAGTGGGCGTGGTTGTAGAAATAACATGCTAATTTTTTGTGTTGTGTTTAATGTTAGTACCCGCAACCTTCCTGTGAAATTTCGTTGAAAAATCTGTAATAGGAACCTAGTAATGATTTTTATGTAATTGTGGGCGTGGCAGTAGTAATAATCTGCCCTTATTTGGAATGCATGCTAGTACAGCCCCAGTGTATGCATCTTCCGATTTGTTTTCATATATCATCCCTAGAAGCATAGATAGGGTATTTGTCTTTAAGTGGGGTCCCCAAAGTTCATTATATGGGAGGGAGAGGTATCCCTCATCTGATGGACCCCAACTCATTTATATGGCTTTGCAGGGTCCATATACATACTAATATATAATTTTGTCCAAAAATATGGTATAGGTAGTAAGTTATAATAATATGTGAATAGTGGGCGTGGCTGTAGAAATAACACGCCCATTTTCTGTGTTGTGCTTAATATTAGTACCCGCAACATTCCCGTGAAATTTCGTTGATGAATCTTTAATAGGAACACAGTAATGATTTTTGGTTAATTGTGGGCGTGGCAGTTGTATTATGATCTCCATATTCTGCACACACACTATAATGGACCCCATGTATATTTCTGCAAATTTGCTTTCCGCTGGCATCAATACGCGCATTGGTAGGCTAATTTAAATTTTAGACCCGAAACTTCCTTATATCAAAAGTGGGCGTGTGTTTTCTCTGATCAGCCCCATTTGTTGCAGATAGCTTTATAATGTCCACATGTTCCTTCCCGTAAAATTTCGTCCGGAAATCTCTACCAGATCTTAAGTTATTAATAATTGTTAATAGTGGGCGTGGTAGTTAATATATACCGCCCACTTTTTGCACAGTGCTTAGTAGGACCCACATCTCCATAACTGCCAAATAATGTCACGATTCCGTCAATTGGACAGAAGTTATAGTCATTTTAAAAAAGGTGGAAAAAGTTCCTTATATGGGAGGTAGGCGTGGTCTTTGTCAAAATCAGCCCATATAGCAATCTGGTTCTGTATCTTTGTCCAGGCTACACTTTTGGAAAATTTCATTAAGATAGCTCTAACGGTGTAGAAAAAAGTGGCACAGACGGACAGACTGACAGACGGACGGATAAAATAAAAATTGCTTAGAAAGTGATTCTGATCATATATATATTAATATGTCCATACCTACCACGCCTCCTTCCCGAAATTGCAGCCCCTCTCAAAAGCACAAAGTTAGTATACCCTATTTACCTTTTTTTAATGGTAAAGGGTATAAAAAATTTATCAAAACTAAAAAGAAGTACTATATTATTTACGGAGAAAATCTAAGTGACGAATGTTTTACCTTGCCAAAACACTTTCTTGACAAACTGTTTATATAGAGATATGATCAGAAGCACTATCTGAGCAAGTCCGACCATCTGACCGGCTGTATGTCCGTCTGCGGCCACTTTTTTCCAGACCGTTTAAGATATCTCAAGGAAACTTTGCAAAAGTATAGTCTGGACAAAGATACAGAACCAGTTGGTGGAATTGTGACTCAATTTTATATTTATGTAGATGTGTGTTATACTTAACACTATCCAAAATTTACCACTATTGACAAATATTTATAACTGATAGAAGAGAGAAGATATATTAGGGATTTTTTGACGAAATTTTATATAATAAACTCCCCACTTTAAAATAATAACTTATCTATGCTTGTAATTTTTTTAATACTTTTTTTTATTTCCCTTATAAATTTTATACTTGCCAGATGACACTAAGTAAATTATCTTACAGTATGCGAGAGTAGGTTTACAATAAATCAAAATTTACGATTACTTTTTTTATAACAATATTTTACAATTACATTAAATTTCTATTTCAAAATTTATGAGTTATTAAATCCGTTGGTGCAGGGCATTTGTGTCGTTTCGGTTGCTAACTCTCCTTCATTGGCAGCTCTCGTATCTCAAGATTTTAGTGGAATCATAGACGGTGTGTGTGCTTTATGCTACATATGTGGGTAATTTCTTGTACAATGTCAATGTTGATTTCACGGTCATTGGGTGTATACCATGCAGCATTGTGCGTAGAATTTTTAATTTTAGAAATTGTATGATATTTATATTAGATCTGCTTGCAGTGCCCCAAATTTCTATTTCGTACCTTCATATAGGCATGATTATTGTCTTGTAGATCAAGATTTTATTTAGTAGCGAAATATTCAATTGTTTTCCTAACAACCAGTACAGTTGTCTGAATCTATTCTTTACTTCGTTCCTCTTTTGTACTATGTGCTCTTTCCATAATAGTTTGGCATCAATTGTCATACCGAGGTATTTAGCTTTAGTATCAATCTTAATCTGGTCATTATTTATGGTTAGATGCACTGGCTTAGTCCTCCTATTAGTGTCAATAACTTGGATAGTCTTGTCGCCAATTTAATTTGATTCCCCACTTTCCAAACCAAGATAAAGTTTTGTCAAGTATTTGTTGGGGATTTTTTACAGCTGTAGTCAAATCTTTGTACGATACAAGCAGAACAGTATTGTCAGCAAATGTTGCTATCATGTTGTCATCTGATATAGGTATAGGGATGTTAGCTTGGGGGTTCTAGTACACTACCTACTGCGGCCTCCATTTTTAGAATATCGAAGCATTCCTCAGCATACTTGACATAGAAATTTCGGTTTTTGATGAAGCTTTTTAGAAGTAGGTAGAAGTCTATTGTAAGGTATTGTCTTAACTTGTGCAGTAGTCCTTTGTGCCATACGCTATCAAACGCGTTTGCAACATCAAGGTATACTGCCACGCAAGTATTTTTTTTTTTTTGTCAATTTCAGTTGCTATTTTATACGTTGCTCTATGAACTTGTTGAGTGTTTACGTCTGAAACCGAACTGATGGCAAGGGATTATTTTTCTCCTTTCTAACATGGCCTCCAGGCAATCAAAAATTAATTTGATTATCAAATTTTTTTTTATAGAGTTGGTAGTAAGCTAATCGATCTGCACGATTTGGCGACTGAGCGGTCCTTATTTGGTCTCAGAATAGCAATAACTTCAGCAACTTTCCACGGTACGGGATAGTACTTTCGCGTTAGAATTGTATTAAATAAATATATGTAAGCGCATTAACAGGCTTTTAGAATTTTAACTGTAAGTCCATCATATCCAGGTGTTTTAATTTTTGTGTTGATAGCACTTTGTATCTCTTTTTTCGTTTACTTTTTTGATTAGTATATTTTTATTGTTGGATGTGTGAATTATTGGTCATTCATTTCATTTGTAAATGTTTTTTTGAAGTGATCAGATAATACTTTCGATTTGTTTCAATGAGTTCGAGCCCACTTGTTGTCTGGAGTTTTGAGTGGCGTTTGGTGTAAAATTGTATTGGCGATATTTTTGGTACCTTTCGTCAACGAGTAGTTGTAAGTCCTTGTGGATCCTAAATTCATTAAGTACTTTGCTAGTTTGTTATCTTTGTCACATTTTAACATTTCTTTTAAATCTCTAGTTACTGTATTTAATCTCTGTTTATCCGCTGGTGACCGTGAGAGTTGCCATTTTCTTCTCAGTTTCCTCTTTTTTCTGATGCTTTATTTGATTTTTGTGGGAATTCTGTATTCGTTATTTTTGTTTTTTATTGCTGGTGTAGAACTAGTTACAGCGTATATAATATTATTCAATGAGATGTTTATGTAAAGTTGTTCACTCCGAAACCTCATGTTCAGATGATTTCCGCCTGATACCTATGATATCGTCATGTTGTCGGCCTATCTCTGCGTTCCATCGTTCGGTACGGTACGAAAACCGTGATGTGCGATGGAGAGCGAGAGAACAGCCGAGGCAGGTGCATACCGTATTAGTGCGGAAGCCATCTTTATGTGGGCGCGGGGTAACTGTGTAAGACCGCTCGCCGCTACAAAGTAGCTGCTCTCTTTGCGCCGTATTAAATGCCAGTCTGTTCTGGAGTGTTAAGAAGCGCATATCGGCTCCCTAACTTTTGTGCATCGACCTGACGACGGTCTCAAATCTTGATTCATTTCTTCAAATCAAAGTCAAAACGATAAGCAAGAACCACGAACTCATTCACAAACTGCAAAAGAATACGAAAAAGTATTATTTTATTTAAATATAGAAAAACTCGTAATGTACATAAATATAAGTTATAATAAAAGGAAAATTTCTGAGCTACGACTAGTTCCGAATCTAACACAAGTCTTTGTGCGAAAAAGATTCCAATCCGTCCTTTCATTATAAATATTTGTTGGTCTATAGTATATTAGGGGATAGCTTTGATATGTCAATACAACCGGAGAATGGTAAGATTAGAGTTCGTAGGTTGATTGAATTATCAGATGTTCGTGCCTAATGCGTTTTGTTATGAATAAGTCTATTATATCAGGCCTTTTCTCCGTATGAATCGGCCAGTAGGTAGGTTTTCCAGCCATTATGAAGTTGCTTTTACTTTCTTTTATTGCTTTAGAAAGTTGTCTCCATTTTGCATTATTAATTCGTGAGCCGCAAGTTATATTTTTCGCGTTAAAGTCACCTCCCTAAATATATCGAGTTCCAAGAGTTTTAAGATAGTCCAAATATAAAAGTTTAGTGTTTTTGTGTTTTGAAGGGCAGTAAACTGCAGATATTAAAAGTTGTCCATATAAGTCTTCGATTGTTACTGTAGTAGCCTGCAGTTAGTCTTTACTATAAATATACTTTTCAATGCACTTTATTTTATTGTTTATTATTATTGCCGAACCACCACGAGCTCTGTTGTCAGGATGATTTGCATGGTAAATTGAGTAATTTGGTATTTTTATAAAGCTTGTTTCTGTGAAATATGTCTCAGATATTAACAGAATGTCAACTTGGTTAGAGTGAATAAAAATCGTAAATTCTAGAATAAGTTGACGAAATTTGAAATTTGTTTGCTTGTCCATTCAATTTAGTGATCAGCATAGTGATTCATCATGGTAGACATTTGTGAGATGAATTGTTTCATCTTGTTCTTTATTTGAAACATGTCATTGTTGTCATTTTCGGCGGTTGGATGTGGTGTGTTATTTTGATTATTGGCTGCTACTTGTGCATACGTCACGTTAGGTGAAGTGACGCTGTGTTTAGTTGGGTGTTCGGTTTGGTTTTGTTGAGACGTTGTAGGTTGCTGCTGGAGTCATTTTTTTTTTGCTAGCTGATGGGAAGAGTTTAATTTTAAGGGCTTTATATACCATACCCTTGTAGTTTACAATGTGTTTTTCGTTGCATAATGCACATTTTAGAATATTGTCACTTTTTTGTAAATTGCTTCTAATTATGATATATTTTTAAAAATTGGCGGTAGCATACATTAGGACTGTACTCCCGTGCATCCAAATATGAGCAGATTATTATTACTGCTACGCTCACAATTAACCAGTAATGATTTCTAGGGCTCTATGTAAGATTCATAACCGAAACTTGAGTTCTGAGTGTAAAATAAAACAAAAAGATTAGGACTTATGCCAAATCCTTGGACCAAATTTTATATGAATTAGTATATTGCCGCTGCAAAGCAATTGACAAGAATTGGAAACGATCAGATAGAGGCCACGCCTCCCTTCATTATAACCCACTCAGGGCACTCAACCGAAAAGTCACACATCGCCATTATTTTAGATGTAAGATAAAGAGTATTTCAGAGTCGGTCTAACCCGAATTCAGACTTCTTTACTTGTGTTTAGCAGTTTTTATGACAACTTTTTATACCGGTTCATCTGCTGAGTTGTCTTTATTTATATAAGTGGTTGTGGCACTTTTGGATGTATAAAAATGAATGTAAGTGGGTGTGTATATTCCAGAGTTTACTGGTGTATATTCGAAAAAAGCATTGTGGACGTGTAAATAAGTTCATTCTAAATTGCCCTGGGCAATTGCAACAACACTACTCGATGGCGGCCATTCTGCACTCAAGCTTCCATCGAAACACCTACATACAACATCAGTAAAAATTCTGGTATGGCCACAATCCTTAAAACGTGAAAAATGATCATTTGGGACAAATGCACCAAGGCCCACAAAATATCGCTTGAGGAACTTGACCGCACCCTTCATGATTGCTGAGGTAACACCCATCCGATAAGAGGCGCTCTCATCTTCTTACAGGTGATTTCTAGACTAACAATTAAAAAATTAACACCGAATTTGATCGAAGCAGCGGTAAATTCAAAGGAGAAGATGTGCTGATTCCACTTATACTAATGATTTCCAACGATTTACCATTCAATTTTAAGTGGTTTCAGTTCCCTTTGCGAATTGCCTTTGCGTTATACAAAGCGCAAGAGCAATCGTTAACTATAGCTGGTTTAAATTTGGAAAATTCATGCTTTTCGCACGGTCGTGGCGCACACGGCCTCGCGGTCCGAGGGGCCTCGGGTCTTGGAAGTTTATCCTAATTTTTTTGACTCATTAGTAGTTAAAATAAATATTAGCCACGCCGCGGAGGAATCACTAGCTTCTGTGCCATGAAATGCTTGTTTATATGAGCTATGGCCAGAACTCCCATCGAAACCCCATTTTGTGTATAAACAAAATTCAGACAGGTCTTTTTTGTTTAAAGAATCTACCAGACAATCTTGTAGCTGTACTAGGCGTTCAACAGTGTGATTAAGAAGCGCCTCTAAGCCAACTTCGGCTGAAGATTCACATACACTCATACTATCGCTTTTTGGATAGCATTGTTATTTTGCAAACCGGACAGCAGTTTACGAGGGAAAGCTTTCTGGAGTAGCCTGTTTCAGATTATTATATTGATGCCGCGATAGTCCAGCTTCAACCAAAACAGCTAATGCTTCTTCACTTCTCAGTTTGTTGGACACCACTGACTTAAGTAAACTTTTTCTGCATTTGTCTTCTTGCATTTGCATAATAAATACCAAGAACAAAACAAAACAGAAACACTAAATGCCAGCACCACAAAATATGCGTGGAATTTGAGCATTTTTGTCCATTGAGGGTAGGAACAAAAAGTGGGATTAATCAAAAAAAGGCACCTCAATTTTTTGCAGGAATATTGTCTACGATCCACAAAATTATAAAAAGAAAAATTTAGAGCCCTATCTAGCCCTACAATGAACTATATGTCCATCTATATATTCAAAACAGGCAAAGTTTGTGGACTATTTACAAAAAAAAAAAACAATTTAAAATATTAGATGACTTTTTTTGCTAAAATTTTTTTTCTAAAAAATAGTTTAATACCTGACGTTGAAGGCTCCATACTCAGATTTTAATTTTACTTCAAGTTTTTTTTAACGAAAAAACACTTTGATAAACTTGTAAATATCACTTTTACAGCGAGCGCAAGCGAACAAAGAATGAAAGGTTAAATTCAAAAACACAATGCAGCTACACTATACAACTGAGAACCGTTATTATTTCTGTTAGTGATGCAGAATTATGTCTACTTTCAATGGGTATTAAGTATTCGAGTGTAACTTCAAAAATAATTTTTTAATTTATCTACAGTTTTGATACTCAATACCCCAGTGTGCGCCGTTCCGAAATTATTCTGTGTTAAGTCTTCTAAATTTCAATATTAAGCAAAGCATTGTTACATGCGAATGCACAAGCATTGCTGTAGCTGGAACATGTGATAAAGAAATTCGAAAAATTTGTTAACATGCTTCGTTCACTCTTTTTTCACTATAATTGTTACTCACAAGAGCTCAGCTCATATGCGCCCGCTGATCTTTTCATTTTTGTTTTGCGTTTGAGTATAGGGAGTGCGCATTTTTAATCCAAAAACACATACACACATCAATAAGCATTCCCATTTAAACGAATATTCAAAGGAAAGAACAATTTTGCTTATGAAGGAGGTAGCAGAGGGTATATTCATAAATAGTTTCCTTGCGAAAAGAGGGGAAACGATACTCGTGGCTATCGCCATGGAGCCGTTAACAGATGTTAAACATAACATTTTTCTGCTAAAAATGATCCTTTACAGATTTATAGTAAATTTTATAAGAGTTTACGAAGAAATGGTTTTTATCGTCATAGTCGGAAAATGAAGAAATGCAGATTTAATAATTTTATTATTCATTAATTAATAGTATATTGACAATATAAAAATCAAACTAATTTAAATTAATTAGACAATGATCAAATTTAAACATTGACACTGGCCTTGGAACCAAATATTCTATGCGACATCCTCTCTTCAGTACTAAATCGTATTGCTGGCGATGGGCTGGCATATGATTGGGCAAAATGAAGATGTTGCAGGGTCATTTGCTGAAATGATTCATTTTTCGTTGTTCTTTGATGTGGCAGGTTGTGTATCCCTACGTATCAAATAAAGGACGCGAAAAGGATGGGAGAATTCGATTACTTAAACATGGACCAGTTAGCGAGGTGCGGAGTAGAGAGATTTCTAGAGCATACACAATATATACACAATCACACAATACTTGTTGGATATTGTCAATGTTGTGTATGTTTTTGATTAATGAATACATATATGTGTGCAAATGTATACATATTTTCTATACGAATGTATGTCAAACGATCTCATCTGGCTTAGACACAAATATTTTATATATTTTTAAAATTTAATAACATTTTTAAGTTTGACAATTTGCGCAAAATGATCAAATTTCATATCAAAAACACATACTATTTTAGGAAATCAAATACATTCTCAATTTTATACGTACATGAATATGTGTGATTAAGAAATTTAGAATTTATTTGACTTTATTTTTAATGATTTTCGTAAAAATTTACATATTGGTACTCATATTTGTTGTGATTTTGTAGGTTTTGTTGTATTATAATAATCTTATATATAAAACAAAGTGGCAAAAAGTGTATGTTTCCCTCTGCTGTCCATAATTTTCAACCAATTTAGTTATTTTTTTTTTTAAATGTAGATAATTACGGTACGAAAACATTTTTAAAAAAGAAAAGAGAAATTAAATAAAATCACGCTCACACTTATGTATGAGAAAGAGAGAATGTATGAATCAGAGAAGACAGAGAAGCGACATTTAAGCGTCAAATTTTCAAAACCTTAAAAAATGCTTTGTTTATCATTAGTAGGCAATCTGTATAGATTTTTTATCATTGGTTTTGAAGAAAATCAGCCACACTACTAAAGTTTGCGCAAAACGAGAGACATTTCTCTGTACTCTCTCAGAAACTGCAAGCTCGCGAGCAAAAGCTATAGAATAAAAAGAATTCATACACACATTCGTATAAATATGCATAAATTATTGGAAAAATAGTTGTGTACGAGCTTTTTTTTTGTTGTCGTTTTGTTATTTCAATACTTCGAACAAATCGTTTGGCTACGTTTGAAATTGTTTAAAGTAAATTTTTGAAGGGCATTTTTTTGTGGTGTTTTATATGTACATATGTGGATAATGAAAATATAATTATTTATTTTACCAGTATTTTTGAGAATCATGCCAAGCGAATTTTGTCTTAGTCGACAATCTACTAATGCCAGTAGGCAAGCTGCTGCCAGAGTAGAAGAAATTGAGGTACAGCGCATACAGCGAACACAAGATGGTCGAGAATGCAGTGCGCGGTCACGTTCTCGGTTACGAGAAGAAAGGAACACTGATAATCGAGCAAGTATTAGTTTCAATCGTGCTGCATTCAACTATGGTAGTCAAGTAGATTATAGTTCAAACAAACCAGTGACCGTTGGTTCAATGGACAAAGTTTCTGAACATTGCAAGGCCTTCGAATTGAGCACTGAACCACCACGATTGTGCTGTGCAAATAGGCAAGTCAAATTGCCGGCATTGAATTGTCCACCAGAACTATTGCTTTCATTGGTTTCTGGAACGTCACCAGAATCAAAGCATTTCTTGAAGAATATTGAGGCATACGATTCGTGTTTTCAAATGACTTCGTTTGGTGCAACAAATATTATCATTTAACGTAATCGAAGAAATAAACGACAATTGCAATGTTTACGAAAATTTTAATTTGACATCTTTTCATATCCAGATTCAAGATCAGGTGTACCACAGAGTCGGATAGTTATTACCATTTGCAGATAGTTCTCATCAGTTTTTACAAATTTATTTTCTTGGAACTTGGATGATATTGATCAACGGTATTCTAGTTCTCCGAACGTACGAAGAGAAATAATTGCTGTCTTACGAGATTATTTTCATCAGCACAACGAATTAGTTTAAAATGAAATTGGACAAAATGCCGTCGGATAATCATAGAAATGTACTAAGAGCTGATAAAACGCCCGCTGGACAGCACTCCAGAACATAGAATGTACAAAGATAGAAGAGACGATGTAGCAGTGGTAATCGTTGTAGATAAATTTAATGCAGGCTATATTGTCCTTCATCGTATAAATTATCAACTTCAACGCGTCTCAGAACTTCATCGCTCTTAGGATGCTTTTCAATATTCGATATTGTTTTCGCAAGAGGTAGACGGCTATCAAAATAACATTAAGTTGGTCAATCTGTCAACTGGTTAGTTAAATTTATTCTCACAAATGAGTAACAGAATTTTTGCAAAAGTTTAAAATTCAATTACAGTTGTAGAAATTCCAAATGTAATGATCAGTGTAATGAATTATTATACTGCAGTGCATGTGCACTATTGCGCACAAATGTAATGTACCACAAAAACTACCTACGCAAACACTACACAACCAAACCAATGCACAAGACACACCCATCGGCTGCACTCCGACTCTGTGACACTTACATGTGCAATGTAATTGGAATCCTAGCGTGCAGTCAGTTATTTCTAGTTGAGTGGAATTTGAGTTTAGTTTTAAGCGAAAGGGATTAGATATAAACAAATTAGAATAATGTACTGTCAAGAATCAAAATCGATTCTGATATACTAAAATCAATAATTCCGAAAGAAAACGATGAATCCGTTAACAAAGCATTAGTAATTATAAGGGGCATGTCTGTTAAATATAGCACAGACATAAATCGGGAGAATTGTATTTATCATTCGAAGTCTGATCAAATTCACATTTGGGACTGCTCGTCCATATCTGACGTCAGGAATGTAAGAAAATTAAAATTTGTATTTATGAGCAATAAGAAGGCTACCCATATTAAAATAAATAAAAGTTGAGATACTTGTGATAAGCTGTGATACTCCATCGAACCCAGGTTCGCTATTGGAAAAACTACTATCAAGAAAAAACAAGTCAAATATAAAAGAATTAGCGCTAGATGAGAAAGATGATATATTTAAGTATGTACCGAAACTAAAATTAAAACAGGAATATAATAAGTTGCAGTAGAATAAGGAAAATAATGAATGCTGAATATTGAATATATTGATATATAGAAGTCCCCACAAAATAGTAGATAACGTAATTATGTATAAACTAATCGCAGAATATCACGATTCGCCTTACGGAGGGCATTTTGGAGTAAGAAAAACTGTTTTAAAATTGAAACAAAAATAAGTTTGGAAGAATATGGGAAAAATGGTGAAAAATTTAATCACAAATTGTAAACATTGTGCTAAGAATAAACAAATACGACATACGAAAGAACAGATGACCCTAGCAATTGATACTGTCGGTCCGCTAAGAATTTCTAATGGGTACAGATATATTTTAACAGCGCAGTGCGAATTGACAAAATTTGTGATAGCGCACCCCATGGAAACCAAAGATGCCGACACTGTAGCTAAAACACTTGTTGACCAATTCATTATCAAGTATGGTAATTTCAAAAATTTGAAATCGGACAAGGGCACAGAGTTCGTAAACGAGATAATGAAAAATGTGTGTAAAAATCTAAAAATGAATCAAATATTTTGAACTCCTTATCATCACGAATCACTGGGTGCAGTAGAGCGGAACCAACGCACTCTTAATGAATTCATGTCGACGTTCGCAAACGATAATGAGTGGGACAAGTGGGTATCATTTTACACTTTTGCTTACAATACGACGCCACATGTCGATACGGGTTACTCACCATATGAGCTTGTTTTTGGTAAACTGTCACACTTACCAAGCGACCTAATTGAAACAAGAGAACCAATTTATGATATTGAAAATTATACGAATGAACTGAAGTTGAGAATGAGATCGTCAATAAACAAACCAAGGGAACTGATCGAAGTTGTGAAAAAGAGAAGCATTGAAAGGAAAACAAATGAAAATGCACTTAATGCAACCATAGGAGACCTAGTATTAGTAAAATTAGGTAATCGTAAAAAGTATCAAAGTCAATACGATGGTCCGTATAGAATGTCAAAACAAGAAGGAGTAAATTCATTTATATTAATAAACGGCATGGAGAAGAAAATGCATAACAATATGCTAAAACGATACAATGTTCTGATATGAGAATACAAAAATAGAAAATAAAAAACTAATGTATGAATAAAAATATATATAAATAAAAATATATATATAATATTATTAAACTACTATTATAAGAAATTGCAAATTTATAGTTATTGAAAATGTAAATTTTATTCACATTACAATACTAGCGCATAAGACAAATTATTTCTCATATAAAAATATACATACTAAATACAAATCTAATAAGTAACAACTTAGTATTTCATTAAATCCAATAAGTAAAAATTAGAATCAAACAAGTAAGAACTCATTTCCACCACACACAAACACATAAAAATTTAAAATTATTTTTTTTCTCTTTCAAACAACTATAAATTTTTTCTTAAAGGGTGAGGGTGTAATGCATGTGCACTATTGCGCACAAACGTACGCAAACTCTACACATTGAAACCATACAATTACAACATTAAATAGTTTCTAGTTTTACAAATCATTATACTAAGTTTGTCATTTTTGTTTAAAAAAAAATAATAATAAATAAATAATAATAAAAATAATTTAATTAAATAACTTGTTGGAATGATACAAAAACATTAAATTTATATCACAAATTCACACAACTTTGACAAGTTTCTCACGGCATAAATTTTTTCAAACCTTACCTGTATGGACGGAAATTCACAGTGGTGACAGACCACCGACCGTTAGTCGCACTGTTTACACACAAAAACCCAACTTCCAAGTTAACGAGAATAAGGTTAGATTTGTCCGACTATGATTTCGACATTATATATAAAAAAGGAAAAATAAACACCAAGGCGGATGCACTGTCCAGAATCAAAATCGATTCTGACATACTAAAATCAATGGTTCCGAAAGAAAAAGATGAATCCGTTAACAAAGCATTAGTAATTACAAGGGGCATGTCTGCTAAAAAGAGCACAGACATAAATCAGGAGAAATGTAGCTCTCATTCGAAGTCTGATCAAATTCACATTTGGGACTGCAGGTCCGTATCTGACGTCAGGAATGTAAGACAATTGCAATTTGTATTTATGAGCAATAAGAAAGGTACCCATATTAAAATAAATAAAAATGAGATACTTGTGATAAGCAGTGATACTCCATCGAACCCAGGTTCGCTATTGGAAAAACTACTATCAAGAAAAAACAAGTCAAATATAAAAGAATTAGCGCTAGATGAGAAAGATGATATATTTACGTACGAACGGAAGGAAAAATTTAAAGAGGCATATAGTAAGTTGCAACTGAAGAATAAAGAAAATAATGAAAGCTTAAAGTTGAATATATTGATATATAGAAGTCCCCACAGAATAGTAGATAACGTAATTATGTATAAACTAATCGCAGAATATCACGATTCGCCTTACGGAGGGCATTTTGGAGTAAGAAAAACTGTTTTAAAATTGAAACAAAAATACGTTTGGAAGAATATGGGAAAAATGGTGAAAAATGTTGTCACAAATTGTAAACATTGTGCTAAGAATAAACAAATACGACATACTAAAGAACAAATGGTTATTACAGACACTCCAACGGCTGGTTTTGAAACTGTAGCAATTGATACTGTCGGTCCGCTAAGAATATATAATGGGTACAGATATATTTTAACAGCTCAGTGCGAATTGACAAAATTTGTGATAGCGCACCCCAAGGAAAGCAAAGATGACGACACTGTAGTTAACACACTTGTTGACCAATTCATTCTCAAGTATGGTAATTTCAAAAATTGGGAATCAGACAAGAGTACAGAGTTCCTAAACGAACTAATGAAAAATGTGTGTAAAGGTCTAAAAATGAATCAAATATTTTCAACTCCTTATCATCACGAATCACTGGGCTCAGTAGAGAGCAATCACCGCACTCTTAATGAATTCATGTTGACGTTCGCAAACGATAACGAGTGGGACAAATGGATATCATTTTACACTTTTGCTTACAATACGACGCCACATGTCGATACGGGTTACTCACCATATGAGCTAGTGTTTGGTAAACTGCCACACTTACCAAGCGACATAATTGAAACAAGAGAACCAATTTATGATATTAAAAATTATGCCAATGAACTGAAGTTGAGAATGAGATCGTCAATAAACAAAGCAAGGGAACTGGTCGAAGTTGTGAAAAAGAAAAGAAGCATGGAAAGCAAAACAAATGAATATGCACTTAATGCAACCATAGGAGACCTAGTATTAGAAAAATTAGGTAATCATAAAAAGTCTCAAAGTCCATACTATGGTCCGTATAGAATTTCTAAACAAGACGGGGTAAATTCATTCATATTAATTAACGGCATGGAAAAGAAAATGCATAACAATATGCTAAAACGATACAATGTTCTAATATGAAACTACATTTAAAAAAAATTTTAAATGTAAGAATAAAAATTTATATAAAAAAATAATAATATTAAACTCTATTATAAGAATTTGAAACCATATAGTTAATGAAAATTTAAATTATATTCATATTGCAATACTAGCACATAAGACAAATTATTTCTTATATAAATATAAATACTAAATACAAATCTAATAAGTAACAACTTAGTATGAAATAAATTCCAATAAGTATAAAATTAGAATCAAATAAGTAAGAACTTATTTGTAGCACACACACACAAACACTTGAAAATTTTAAGTTGTCTTTCTCTAAAGCTGTAAATTTTTGTTTAAAGGGTGAGGGTGTAATGCATGTGCACTATTGCGCACAAACGTAGTGTAGCACAAAAACTACCTATGTAAACACTACACATCCAAACCAAACCAATGCATAAGACACGCCCATCGGCTGCACTCCGACACTGTGACACTTGACATGTGCAATGTAAATAGAAACCTAGTGTGCAGTCATTGGTGAATCAGTGGTTTCTAGTTGAGTGGTATTTGCGTTTAGTTTTAAACGAAAGGGATTAGATAGAAATAAATTAGAATAAAGAGTAAAAGATATAAAAACCCTGTTCGGGAATTAAAGAAATCAGTTTCCAACTGGCAACTCAAAATAATTGCATTTTTCTACAATCAGCCTTTCTCACAATAGTATTTGCTCAATGGCATCTTGCCGAGCAACACTGCGATATATATAAATTTAGTCTTGCTTACGTCCACCACAATGCGTACAAACAGATAATTCGTCAAAATCAAGAGAATCATATTCTGAAATGTCAAAGACTTTTCACATGTATGCGAAAATCGAGACGGAACACTTGAACTACATTAGGCTCCATTAGAAAAGGCTACGCGCTGAAGAGTACATACATCTACGTGATACCATTAACAATGATGTCAACCAGCGTGTTAATCAAAATGACATTGGCCAACTGACGATATTGCCATCTTCATACACTGGTAGTCTGCGACATATGCTTGAGCATGCACAGGATGCGATGGCATATGTTCAATCTTATGGTCGACCAGACCTGTTTATCACTTTTATCTGTAATCCACAATGTAGTGACCTTCGAGAATTCTTATTGCCGGGGCAATCGCCAACAAAGCGATAGGACATAACGGTACGTGTGTTTAAACAAAAGCTGAAATCATAGTCAACACAAAGTATTTAGCGAAGCGCAATGATGGATGTATTCTGTCGAATTGTAAAAATAGGGCTCCCTCCCGCACTCATATTGATATAGTTAGTTGACAAAATAAGACTGGATCAAATTGATGACATCATATCTGTGTAAATTCCAGATGAAACCATCGATCCAGAATTATTTGAAGTGATCAGAAAGAACATGATCCATGGTCCGTGAGCTCACCATGCATGATTGATGGTAAATGTTCGAAACATTATCCCAGAGAATTGATTTCAGACACAGTTACAGGCAATGACGGATACCCTCTATATAGTCGTCAGTCGACAGAGGATAACGGAAAATCAACAACTATCAAAATGAGAGATGAATACATTGAAGTTGATAATCGTTGCCGTATCCACCGATTTTGTCCAAAACTTACCAAATCCACATTAACGTGGAGTATTGTAATTCGGTGAAGTCCACAAAATACATCTGTTAATACGTACGTAAAAGTAGCGACATAGCTGTATTTAGTGTACCTGATCCAAATATAAACGACGAAATCTGCTAATTTCAATTAGGGCGTTATATCAGCAGTAATGAGGCGGTGTGGAAATTTTGCCATTCCCACTTCATGAGGGACATCCATTTATTAAGCTGCTTGAAAATGGTCAACGCGTTTATTTTACCGCCACATTAAATTTGCAGCGAGAACGAGATGATGATTACAACATAATGGATGCATTTGCTCAAGCAAATATTCCAAAATTTAATTTTTAAAAAAATCAAAAGCATGAATACGACACGATTATGCATTGTTATTGCGATGAGAGTGGTGGAATATATTTTATGGACGTGCCTGGAGGAACTGATAAAATATTCTTGATTTCGTTGCTACTAGCAACGCAAAATAGCACTGGCATTGGCTTTTTCTGGGATTGCTGCTACTTTATTGGATAGCGGTCGAACAGCACACTCTGCACTTAGCTGTCCTTGAATATGCTAAAACATAGGGAATGGCAAAAATTTTGCAACAATGTGCGATATTCGTTTGTGATGAATATTCAATGGCTAACAACAAATCATTAGATGCATTGGATAGAAAAATGAAAGATCTGCGAGGAAATTAATATCTGTTTGGCGGTGCTTTGATACTGTTAGCTGGAGACTTTAGACAAACGTTGCCAGTCTTTCCTAAATTCACTTGTGCCGATGAAATAAACGCACACTTGAAATCTTCAATTCTGTCGAAAAATATATGAATACACACACTAAATACAAACGTACGCGTTCAATTGCAAAACGATCCATCAGAAGCAATCAAAGCAATTCTTGAAAATTGGGGATGATACAATGCCAGTCGAAAGGAATATAGGTATGATAACAATACCAAACGATTTTTGCCATTTCACTCAATCAAAAGAAGAATATCGTGCTACCAAACATAGCACAATAGTATAAAATCATGCTTGGTTAAGCGAGCGAGCAATACTGGCCGGAAAGAACAAAGATATAAATGATTTTACCGAGGCTATTTTAAAAGAAATTCCAGGTCCGTTATTCATATTCAAATCAGTGGATACCATTATGAATCAGGGTGAGGTGGTGAATTCTCCCACAGAATTTTTAAACGTACTTGATTTGTCAGGAAAAAAATTGGAGCGCAAATTATTATGCTTCGCAACATCAACCAACTTTGTAAAGGCACCAGGATTGCCGTCAAAAAATATTTAGAAATGTGATAGAAGCAACAATTTTGAATGAAAAATTCAAAGGCGAAGACGTTTTGGTCCTCGCATCCCAATGATTCCATCTGATCTGCCATTTGAATTTAAGCGTCTTCAATTCCTTGTTCACGTTCCATTCGCCGTTACCATCAATAAATGCAAGGAAAATATTTAGAAATGTGCAATATAAATTTGGATGTTGCATGCTTCCGAGTCGGAAACCATCTGCACTATTTGTTTACAAAAGCGTTGGTGAAAAAAACAAAAAATGTTGTTTATCTAAAAGCATTGCAATAAATGTTTTAATATAATTAAAATTTTTGGAAAAACTTTTTTTTGCCTGGGGAAGCGGGCAGGTATTCAGATAGTAACAAATAAACTAAAGTCCTATTTCTATTGAGTATGTTGACCACTCATACCAGGTGAACGGAAAATGGAAGCAGTATCAGATTTGCTAATTTACAGTTTTCAATTGAAAGTTGAAATTTTCCTTCAACTGCAAATTGTTATATCAGTTTTTAATCAGCGGTCCCTAGCTCACAAAATTTCAGTCCGCTTAAAGAGAGCTTACATATTTTCAAGGTTTCGCACTTCTAGCTAAGTTTCAAGTTTGGAAAGCGCTGCTTATTGCTTCGTACATGGGAAAATGCAATTCTTTTTCATTGTTGCTTAAAAATATCAGATCTGAAGCAAATAAAAAATATGTGTGAGTCCCCATCCGCACTAATTCAGAATTCGTACGTACATACAGATATGTATAGATATATAGTTTTGGTAGGTAACGACTTGTGAATGGAGCGAAATGCCCAATACAAACAAAGGAGATTTATTCACATTATATAACAATTTAATATTAAAGAATAATTTCAGTTTTCAATTCATGATGTGATGCTGTTTTCGCTTTCTGTACTCCTGGTATGAGTGGCCAACATAATCAATAGAAAGAAGACGTTTTGGTACCGTACAATAAATGATGAAGCATATATAAAATATAATGTCACATATTAAAAATATATAAAAATCCCAAAATTCTATATTTGTCAAATTTTTATAAAAATTGTATATTTCTTATATTGACTTGAAGAAATTAAAGAATATATATGTATTTCAATTAAAAATTGTATGTCACTTACCAATGACACGTGCATGCATGTATTCATATTTTTATTAATATTCCATAACATAAATCCAACCGAATGTACGTATATAATTCATATAGTGTGTTCGCAAAAATTGGGTTTTAATTGCGTTCATATAATAAGAAATCAATATAAAGCAGAACGAATGATAAAAAACGATTAAAATAATTATAATCAAAATAAAGAAGGAATTAAAATCCACTTAATAAATTCGTCCCACATTATAAAATTTTAAAATGTCCGCTTTCCAATGTTGGCAGCCCCTAATTCAAGCAACATTTCTCGATTTTATACTTACTGGAAGTTTGTCGCACATTTATTACAGTGAGTATTTGCGTGGAACCGCTGAGAAAATGTTATTCGGTCGACACCAAAATACATTTACTAGGTACTATTAATTGAGATAGTGAGAGGAAAACAGTCTACACATGTGTCGAATCCTCAATTTAACGAATGTTGTATACGCGTACAAACTACAAAAGGGAAATAGTGATTCGAAACAAGTTAATTATTGTCGTCGGCTTCCAAAGTGTAGTGAAAATCACTTAAAAGAAAATAACCAAACAATAATACAAATAAATATGGTGCATTATCGTTGTGTTATTTCCCACAATATATGGAGAAATGGAAAAGTTAAATTTTTCAACGTAACTAAAGGCGCAATAAAGCGAAATCGGTGGATCGCGGCATGTGGCATTGAGTTACAAGAAAATTCAAAAATGTGTGTAAACATTTTAATAGTGATTTTTTTAAAAATCCGGAAGCCACAACTAAAAAACTGCTACTCTTTCCAAATTCAGTGCCATCAGTTTTTTATGGTACATTGGAAAATTGCTTACAGTCGCTTTCTTCATTGGAAAATGTGTGCGACATGAAATCATTAGAGGAGATGTTTATTGAGTTCAATGGTAATAAAATGGTACACTGCAATCATTTCCGTGATAAATTAATGGAATTAAGCACTAAAGTTAATTTACTTAATGCGGCAAACAAATTTTTTTTAAAATGTATTTTCGAATTTTAATAAACGATTAACAACTCAAAAAAAAACAGAATAATGGGCAGTAATATATTATTAAAATTATTATTTTGAGTTGTATGTTGTACTCGTATGTTTATGTATTGTATATATATGTTTATGTATATATGTGGCGACACCACTACCCCCACCCAGTTGTCGGGTACGCCAACGCAAGCAGGCGTTAGTTCCGCGCGCCATCTATTAACACGCTGTCGCTGTCGCACAGCGTGTTTATGAAAAACCGGAACTAGCCTGTGTTGGCTGCTGAACAACACACTTCGTGTTTCCGGCCTTTCATTCAATCTCTTTCTCTTTATGTGCTGAGGCTGTGGTGACGTGTTATAGAGCGTTTTGTGCAATTAACGGTTATATTAATTACTGGACTTAACACAATCTTTAGAAGTTTGTAGAAACGTATCCATCATATATTATCATCATCATAATTGGCGTACAACTATATCTGATCATTGCCGCGTTGCCAGCCTTCGCCAGTCGTGTCTGCTTCGCGCACGCTGGCGCCAATTGGAAACACCAAGTGCAGCCAGGTCCTCTTGAACTTGGTCCTTCCAACGTAGTGGTGGTCTCCCCTTCCTGCGTCCGCCACCCGGCGGTATCGATTCAAATACTTTTTTCGCCGGAGCACTTTCATCCATTCGCACAACATGTCCCAGCCAGCGCAGCCGCTGTGTTTTAATACGCTGAACTATATCAATGTCGGCGTACAGCTCATACAGCTCGTTGTTCCATCTGATTCGATACTCTCCGTAGACGCATATAGGACCATAGATCCTTCGAAGAATTTTTCTCTCGAACGCCCCCAAAGCTCGCTCATCGTTGTTTGTCATCGTCCAGGTTTCGGCACCATAGGACGGGAAGGCTGAGGGCTTTGTAGAGCGTAATTTTTGTTCGTCGAGAGAGGGCTCTGCTTCAAAATTGCCTACTGAGCCCAAAGTAACACCTGTTGGCAAGAGTGATTCTTCGCTTGATCTCCTTGCTGACATCATTCGTGGTATTGCTGCTGGTTCCCAGATAAACGAAATCCTTCACAACTTCAAAGTTGTAGTCGCCAACAGTGACGTGGTGTCTAAGATGCTGAGACTCTTTGTGTGTTGACATCAAGTACTTCGTTTTTTCCTCGTTCACCGCTAGACCCACTCGCCTCGCTTCTCTCTCCAAGCCGGAAAATGCAGCACTCACGGCGCGGCTGTTATGGCCAATGATGTCAATATCATCAGCATACGCCAGTAACATGACACTCTTGTGGAAGATAGTGCCTGTGCGATTTAGACCTGCTGCACGTACGATTTTTTCCAACATTAGATTGAAGAAAACACGCGATAAGGAGACACCTTTTCTGAATCCTCGCTCAGTAATAAACGGCTCGGACAAGTCATTACCGATTTTAACTGAGCCAGTGGTGGTGCTTAGCGTCATTTTGCACAGCCGAATTAGCTTAGCAGGGACGCCAAAATCAGACATAGCGGCGTATAGTTGACTCCTTACGGTGCTGTCGAATGCGGCTTTGAAATCGACGAAAAGGTGGTGTATGTCAATCTGCTTCTCTAGGGTTTTCTCCAGGATTTGGCGTAGTGTGAACATTTGGTCAATGGTGCCTTTACCAGGTCTGAAGCCACACTGATAAGGCCCAATCAGTTCATTGGCGATGGGCTTCAGCCTTTCACAGAGTACGCTCGACAGGACCTTATATGCGATGTTCAGAAGGCTGATCCTGCGGTAGTTGGCACAGATTGCAGGATCACCCTTCTTGTATACCATCAGCTCCGGCGGCTTTGTTGTTTTTGAGCCGCCTAATAACTGGCAAGACCTCGTCATAGTCGGGGGGCGCTACTTCATGTTCGTCGTCAGCAACTGTGGGGTCGGGTTCATCTTCATTGCTATCATTAGCGCTGTCGCCATTCAGCAGCTTCGAGAAGTGTTCCCTCCATAACGTGAATACGCTCTGGACATCCGTCACTAAATTCCCGTTTTCGTCTTTGCAGGAATTGGAATTGGCTCCGGTCTTAAAACCTTCCGTTTGACTCTCGATTTCCTCGCATTCTCTCCTTTCGGCTTCTCGTTTCTTGCGCCTAAAAAGACGCTTCTCCTCCCTTCTCTTCTCTCGATATCGCTCCTTAGCAGCTCGCGTTGCAGCCGATCGCAGGATGAGTTGGTATGCTGCGTCTTTCTCTGCAGCTGCGTTGCGACACTCTTCGTCATACCAGCTGTTTTTCTTCGGGCGGTGATAGCCAATCACCTCTTCAGCGGCCGTGCGCATGGAGTGGGATATAAGCGACCGCTGCGCGAAAATATCGACATCAGGGGGAGAATCCGTCAGCATATTCGAGAGCCGAGAAGCAAATGCGGTAGCTGTCTGTAGCGATTGTAGCTTTCCGACGTCAAGCTTCCTCTGCGAATTAAAGCGAACGTTTTTTGCCGAACTGAGACGAGTGCGAACCTTAGTTACAACAAGGTAGTGGTCCGAGTCAATGTTGTCACCTCGAATTGTACGTACGTTTAACACGCTGGATGCATGCCTGCCGTCGATCACAACGTGATCAATTTGGTTCCTGGTTTTATGATCAGGTGACAGCCAGGTGGCTTTATGAATATCGGGATGCTGGAATCTAGTACTACTAACTACTATGTTCCGTGCTGCGGCGAAGTCGATCAGCCTCAAACCGTCTTCTGATGACTGCTCGTGGAGGCTGAACTTACCGACGGTTGGTTCAAAAATGCCTTCTTTGCCCACCTTGGCGTTGAAGTCACCTAGCACAATTTTTACATCGTGGCGGGGGCATCGATCGAAGGTTTTTTGTAGTTGATCGTAGAAGGCATCCTTGGTGTTTTCGTCTTTCCCGCCAGCTGATGAGCTGGTCGGCAATGGACCTACAGTGGCGGCTACGTCACCTCCACTCTCGTCTCCGAGACCCCGCTCTCCATTCGCAAACAGATCGTCGCACGAATCAACGGGTAACTCCGTGCACGCAGAGCTTGCCGCACTGCGCCAGTCAGTGGCACAGCTCGTGGCACTAACGCGGCAGAATCAGTAGCTGCTGCGTAAAATAACGCCCCCACTTCAGAGGGGTCGAGCTGATACCCGCAGCCCCAGCCGGCATCGAGATCGCTCTACAGCTCCTGGCTAATGTTGGTACCACCTGAAATACGGGGCAACAGCACAGCAGTGCCGACCACCGTGTGTTTTTGCCGCCGCCATGGCCGCCGCCTCGACGCCGTTGGGAAACTAGCGCTGCCGACGCCGACTTGGGCGAACGGTATAGAGAGCTCGTCCGGCGCTTCCTGCAACTCGCTTCACCAGCAGGGGTCATGGCCACTGTACCAGACTTGCCGGTACAGCACTTCATCGTCACGGAGGGCCCTCCCGTTTTCGAGGGCCCCTCAGACTCGTCGGTGAACGGCTCGCTGCGGCCAAAGAAGAGGTTGCCGACCTCCTCGACAAGGGGATCGTACGCCCATCATCGAGCCCATGTGGTAGTCCGCTACACATGGTACCAAAGCCGAATGGAAGCTGTCGAGCCACTGGCAACTACCGCCGCCTCAACGCGTGCACCTTGCCAGATCCATATCCTCTACCGATCATCGAGGACCTGATCCAGGAGAGCCGGGGAAAACTCTTCTCTGTAATCGATCTGCGGAAAGCCTTTTACAAAATCCCGGTTGCCAAAGCTGACATCCCGAAAACGGCTGTCACAAAACCTTTCGGCCTCTTCGAGTTCGTGGGTATGCCATTAGGCCAGCGTAACTCCGCGCAAACGCTTCAGCGGGTAATTTATCACCTACTGAGGAAACTCCCCTTCGTGAAGGGCTACGTAGACGACCTGCTCATCGCATCCGAGACGCATGACGAGCACCTGCATCATTTGAGCCAATTGTTGGAGACGCTGAAAGCGGCGAACCTACGCATCAACTTGGACAAATGCCAACTGGGTGCCCAGGAGGTTACATTCGCTGGGTATTGGGTCTCGAAAGAGGGGTTTAGGCCCCCGCGCCCAGAGATCGAGGCGATCGACGCCTTTCCAAGCCCGACAGACTCTACCCAGCTGAGACGTTTCCTGGGTATGCTCAATTATTACCGCAGGTGTATACCGCACGCCGCGGAACTACAGGCCCCGCTCAACGAACTTCTGAGGAACCTCACGAAGAAGAATGCGGCGATTAGCTGGACGACGCAAACGGAGCAGGCATTCCAGCAGTGCAAGGCGAGTATCGCAGCAGCTGCAGATTCAGCTTTCCTCTCGCCTACCGCGCCAATCGCTCCCTACACCGACGCATCGAGCACCGCCATCGAAGCGACACTCAACCAAGAGCAACCTGGAAGCCTCTGGGGTTCTTCTCTAGGAAGCTCAATCCCCCAGAAACCCGCTACAGCGCCTACGACAGGGAGTTGCTCGTGGTGTATGCCGCAGTCAGGCACTTCAAGAGGATCCTGGAGGCATACGCCTTCACAATCCACACGGACCACAAGCCGCTCGCCTTCGCCGCACAACAACGCTCGGACAAGGCAACGCCGAGGCAGAGCCGACACCTGGACTACATCCTCCAGTTCAACACACGATTTGTGTACGTTCCCGGGGGAGAAAACGTTGTGGCAGACGCACTTTCGCGAACTTGTACCGTCTCGATGCCTTCCATCCCTTACGAAGCCACTATCAGCCTGGAGTAAGCCTCTGACGTAGAGCTGCCTCACCTGCTGGAGAACCGCGTATCCAACTGGATCGTCTCGCTTTCAACAACAGCGAGATCTACTGTCTGGTTACCGTTGGGGCGACATGACCCTATTTGCCATCCAACCTGCGTCGAGCGGCGTTTGGCATCGTACACGGATCATCCCACCCGAGTGGTAGAGCAACGGCGAAACGTCTGGTGGCCAAATACTTCTGACCAAGCATGCGCAAAGAGCCCGTGAATGCCAACCATGCCAACGCGCGATGGTCCATCGCCACAATCGCGTCGAGTTGCAAAGCTTCGCGGAGACAGATGAGAGGTTCTGCCACGTTCATGTTGACCTGATCAAGCTACCGCTGGTGAGAGGACTGTCGCACTGCGACGACCCTACCAACCAACCGGTTTTCGTCGAGCAGTTGCGCAAGCTGGTAAAAGCGATCAAGGCAGTACCAGCGTCCAACCACTCGAGACAGAAGCTGTTCGTCTTCAAAGAACTGCGCACCTGCACGCACGTATTCTGCAAGCTGGACAAAATCCGGAGGCCACTCGAGCCGCCATATACGGGCCCCCATAAGGTAATTCGCCGGGTCAACGACAAGAGTTTCATCATCGGCGTTGAGAAAGCCATCTCTACGGACTGCTCAACATCGTCGCCATCGCTACAGGCATCCCGATCACCATCGCCATCCCGATCACCATCGCCAACCCGATCGCCATCGCCGCAATAGTCGTCATCGTCAGCGACAAATGACACGCCAGCGATCCATCCAAGGAGTCATCTGAGGAGTCAACCACTGCACCGCTCAGGGAACCAACCCTCACCACAGCCGGGGAGTCGACCGACGAAACGGGTATCGTTCTCCGCGCCTCCTGCGCCGATCACTGGGGGAGGAATACCTGTGGCGACACCACTACCCACACCCAGTTGTCGGGTACGCCAACGCAAGCAAGCGTTAGTTCCGTGCGCCATCTATTCACACGCTATCGCTGCCGCACAGCGTGTTTATGAAAAACCGGAACTAGCCTGTGTTGACTGCTGAATAACACACTTCGTGTTTCCGGCCTTTCATTCAATCTCTTTCTCTTTCTGTGCTGAAGCTGTGGTCGTGACGTGTTATAGAGTGTTTTGTGCAATTAAAGGTTATATTAATTACTGGACTTAACACAATCTTTAGAAATTTGTAGAAACGTATCCATCGTATATTATGTGTACGATATAACAAATAAATTCACAGGAACGTATTTTATTATATGTTATATATACGATATAACAAATATTTCTGTTTTTTATTGGCAACGCAGCGTTGAGCACGCGAGCAGCCAAATATGTATATATATATATTTATATATATATATATATATATATATATATATATATATATATATCTATATGTATATGTATATGTATTTCTATATGTACTCGTATATGTATATGTTTATGTATGTGGATATGCATACGTATACGTATATGTATATAGATACATGAATATATATTTGTATATGTATGTATATGCCCATGTATATGTATATGCGTATGTATATGTAAATGTATATGTATTTGTCAATTAACGCGAGAAAGTCACCAACTGCATTAAAACTAGTGCCATGCTGGAGTGAGCGGATTCAACGACCAGGAAAACTAGTGCTCGCGACAAACTACCAAAGTAGCATCAAAGACAATATACAACAAGACTGTGCAAATTGCTTTTTAGAAAACAGGGGACATGCAAGGCATGGCATCGCCGTGGAACTGCTGTCAAAATGTAACATTTTTCTGCTGGAAATGATTATAACAGCGGTATATTAACAGTGAATTTAATAAGAAATTTGAAAAAATTCAATTCCAACAAAAAATTTATAAAATTTCTAAATTATTAAAATGTATTTTTAAATATTTATTGCTATTTACAATATATATTTTAATTAATAAATTACTATTATTACGTTAATTGTATTTTTAATATTTCCATATATGAAACTGCATCGTGGCCAATGTTTGGCAAAGGCACAAAATTCAAGACACGTTCTGCTGTTGGATATAATGACGCCAAGCAAACTGTTTAACTCTCTAAAATCTCGCAAAATTGTCGAAATATTTGCGAGCATCGGTAGCTCAAGGGTTAAAGCGTTGGTCTATCAATTTTATGATGCCGGTTACAAACCCGCTGAGAAATGTATTTCTTTTTATATATTTTAATTGTTAATCTTCTTTTTAAAGAAAACTAATAATATTTTTTTATAAAAAATAATAAGAATAGTTTACTATTTTAACATAAATTATCCAGTTTTAAATGATTTTGCTGAGCCACATTTATTTGCTGCTGCTATAGCAGAACACTGCAGGAAGAAGTTCATATTTTCTAAAAATAGTCATAACGGTGTTTCTTAACTCACATACATAAATTCATGTGCACATGAAACTGTGTTAGTTTTGTACGATTTCAATACCTTTGTTGGTGTTAGTTTTGTGATGCTTTTGCGCATTTCGTCTGAAGAAGCTTGTAAATTTCACAAAATTTAATCCAATCAAATATTTCGTTCTTCCATGAATATGTTAAATTTTGGGAAGTTGTTGTATTTCCGTATATACTACATACATATATTAAGCAAATTGTTAGATTAGATTTTATTGTTATGGTAGGAAAAGGAAGAATTTTGAAGATGAATTAAAATTTTTTCTACTTATTTTATAATACATTATTTACAAAATAAAAATTAACTTAAATTAATATAATTAAATTTATATTATTATAAAATATAAAAAACATGCAGTTGCATAGAAGAAGTTAGACAGAAAATAATTAAAAAATAGAACTAAAAAGAAGTCCCAAATATTATTCACGAATTTAGGTCAAAAGAGATAATTTCATTCAAAGTATTTCCTATATAAGCAGATACACATCCTAAGATAACTTCACACGCACAAAGAAGCTTTTGCACATTTTTATTAGTTTCCATAACTCAAGTCTCCACGTCAAGGCGAATGATGTATTGAGTGGCCGGTTGTAGTATTTCGAATGGCGTTTGTGCAAAAACATGCCAGCAAGTCGACTTGGGTAACCCCTGTACACCTCATGTAAAATTTTTTTTAGATAAATGTAATGGGAAAAAGACGACGCACCTTATGTTAAAATATTGAAACGTGATTGCATATCAGTGAAACGGGATTGCATACTTTTAGGGTCCCATCTGGAGTTTGAGAATGAGTGCACCACCCTGTGTGTGTTAATGAGTCAAGACACAATCTATTCGAATAAAAGCTTCGTTCGTTGTAGAGATTGTGGTGTAAAGAAATATCTCGAAAGTAAGAACTTCCTGTATAATGTTCTAGAAATATCTACGCTATTGTAGAATTTTCCACCTCAACCATTCGAAACTATAAAAAGCACAAGACTGTGCAAAGTAGGGACATTCGAACAAAGATCTTAATAGTGTGTACGTCGAGCACTATAATCGAAGCAGCAGTATTTCTAATTGTGCAAAGTGATGAAATTCATTGTGAAATAAAGTACAAATTGTAAAGAAATAAACTTTAAGCCTAACGTTAAATGTGTAAATAGCAATAGTTAAATAAAGTTAGTTATTTTAATTTAACCAGCGATTGTTTGATTACTACACGATCCAGTGGTACGATTCCAAGTACAGAGAGTTAGAGTAAATTGTCAAGAGGGCAATTTCGTAACAGAGTAAATTGTCAAGAGGGCAATTTCGTAACGATATGTTTCACTAAACATTATTTATCATAATATAAATTTAAAATTTCTTGGATTTTTGAATACTTGAAATAATTTTTTATAGATTTTTGATTATAATAATTTTCGATTATGAAGTGGTTTATATGCGTTGGAACACAATCATGGTTGAACTACATTTTTCCATAGGAAATAAATGTTTATATGTTATTGAATTTTTTTACTAGATATTGAAGTTCATAAAATTTACTTCAAAAATGAACATATCATATACTATGTAAATTCGGAAAATCATTGTTCATATATAAATACATATGTATGTACGAGTATGTACATATGTATATATTCATGTACGTACGAGTGGTATTATTTTTAATAAAATATGGTTGTAGGATTTCAAGCGGTTCTGACAAAGTAAGACAAACTTTTAAACAAGTTGACTTTGTTGACTATACACTTAATTTAAAAATATTTTATATAACTATACTAATGGAGTAGGCAACAGACGAACATATGTATGAAAATCAAAATATTATCATTACTTAGAACAAAATTGGTCTTTTGTGCATAATAATTCTTTCTTCGGATATACTCAACAAATGTTTGATCACATGCTGCTAAAGCGAAAATATGAAATATAAGATCGAAAGAGTAAATTGTGTTGATATTGGTCCATACTGAAAATATTGACATATCCAAAATTTCATGACAACTTGAATTCTAATTCTGTTTCACATTATATTTAAAAAAGCCACACCGCACATCATACAACAAAAACTCCTATACCAGAAATGACGCTTTTATTTTCATTTCATTTCCTTCTTTTTATGGCACAATTCGCTACCTGCTAAAACGATCGAAACACAAATAAGTACATATATATGTATATATGTATGTAAGTATGTATGTATGTATATGATTTGTCAATATTGAATTTCATAATACTCCACCGCTTCCAGTCGTCTTCTATAACATACATGAAATAATTCTGCTCTAGTTTTGGTCCAGTGAAATGGTTCATTTATGGAAAATAGTAAAATAATTTTATTACTATTTATAAAAATTATTATTAATTCAAAAAAAAGAATTTAAAAAAGCATTCTGCTGGGGCTCGAACCTTAAGCCACAAAAACTACATACCACCGTGCAAACTATTGAGCTAAAGACACTCATACCAGTTTTGTTGATTTTGGAGTAGATTAGAAAAGTCAAAGTATTTGTTGGTGCAATTCTGAATTAACTAAAATTTCTATAATTCTGTACATAACATTCCGCAAAAAAAATAACTTTTAGTCTTCTGCTGGTGCAGCCATGAAGTTTTGCTGTGCAATTGGATGGGGGCTTTTTTGGTGATAAAGAAATAAATTAATTAAATACATATTAGTATTTATTAATTTTATACACCAATTTTTTAATTTTTTTTACTAATTTATAATTTAAATTTTAAAAATATTCCCATAATTAGTTATAGAAATATACATGCCTACCTACGTAAATGAAATTATTCAAATGCAATTAACTTACATATAGTAGTATTAGTATTTACAAAGTAATTTTTTTTCTTAAATATATATTGTGAACTGCATTAATTTTAATATTAATTTAAAATTTTTTGTAATTCTCAAAACATTTTGTTTGAAATGAAATTCTTAGAAATTTCAAATAAAATTTACTATGAATATGCGTCGGTAATAAATCGTTTTAGCAGTGGAAATGTTCACTTTAACATTTTTTCGTCGACTAGCGAAAGCCATGAACAAATAGTATTGCATAGATTTGCTATTAATGTCTTATTATGCTAAATTGTATTAATTTTTATGTTATCAATATACTAATAATTAATAAATAATAAGACTACTAAATCTGCATTTCTTAATTTTCCTATTATGACAATAAAAACCATTCCTTCTTAAACTCATATAAAATTTACTTTGAATCTGTCGTTTTTAGCAGAATAATTTTATGTTTAACATCTATTGACGGTTTCACGGCGGTTGCCATTCAATTCGATTCCTCTCTTTTGCCAAAGAGAGCGACGGAACCTCTATACGTAAATGCTCATTGGTAGCATCTGCAGCTCTCTTAGGAAGCGGTAATGAAGATCAGCGAAGGTCAGTAATGATCTTTAAAGCTTTGTATCTTTCGGACTCTTTAGTTTTTAGCTCTTTGTCTGATGTTTTGAAATCTGTCTGCAACATTCGTATATTAATTTGTAAAAACAAACTAATATAAAATAGTTTCATTAAAATTATTATCTAAAAAAGATAATTGTTAAACAAAAAAGGAAAATATATTAATTGGCACCCAACGTGAGATTCGAAGTGAATTGCAAAAAAAAACAGCCAAAATTAATTCAAGCGAACCCAGCAAAAAAGAGAGCAGTACAACAACAGCGAAAACACCTACGAATAAAAAAACAACAACTGCTCTTTAGCCTTGATGCAACGACACAGGTGGTGCAGATAAGTGACGTTTCCTAGCCTATTCTGCTTTGTAGTTCTCTTTCGGTCTCGGTTCTGTCAAATTATGAAAACCGGTGCAGCCAAAAAATTTGCCGCGCTTTATTGAAATTATCGAAACATAAAATTATGCTGATTATTAATTTTATTTATTTATTATTAAGTAAAAATAATAAAGTGGGCAAATTTTGTGTAATATGCCGCAAAAGTTGGGGCAAAGAAAATGTGAAGTGTTTCAAAGTTCCAAGTGGCGGGATTATCTCAGCCGTTATAAAACTAAAATTTCAGCCGTCAAAGAAATTTTTCGCCCGTTACTACAAATATTCTCATGCCTCCGGAACCCGCCTGCTGACTATTTTGACAGAAGCGAGATCTGAATTCTCTCAAAATTTATCTGCACCACCTGTGTCGTTGCATCAAGTCTTTAGCCAAATACGATATATTACGAATATGCAACATTCCCCTGTTTAGTACAAAATCTTGAAATATTACTTCAAAAACTAGTATCAACATTTTTGTTGCAGCCACCATTTTTAATGTTGATGATTTGTGGATCTCATTTGTATGTGGAAACTAATTGCTTTTTCATTTTGTTTCTTATATTCTGAATGCTTTTACGATCATACATTCTTCTCTATGTTAATTTCATATAAAATTGAAGCGTTACGCATTTTATGTGTACACACATAAATAAAATACAAATTTACATTTGGAAGCATTCATTTGCTTGAATTTATTTTCTCGTAAATGAATAAGAATCAATAATTCATGTCAATTTATAGAGAATTGTATTGAAATGCATCATATGTAATTTTTTATATTTTAATTGATATTTAAATATTATGTTTAATTTTATAATATGTATATAGAAAACAGTTTTTTTATAACCAATTTTAATTATGTACATACATATTTATGATCTCTCAAAATAAATGAATGTTTTCACTGATTCGGAAAGAAGATATACATACATATGTACATATGGCTGTATATACATAGTATATTGAATATGTTTAAAAAAATGATTAATATAAGATATACCCTATTTTTGTAATACAATTATATAGAATTGTTTGACTTTATGTATTTGAAATGCATGTCTGATTTTAAAGTAATAGTCCCATATAAATACAATAACAAGAAAAATTCTAAAAATGACAGGTACTAGTTGCATAATTTGGTTTTTTTTTTTCTCTTTCACACTGTCATGAAAACTTGAGTATGTGTGTGCGTTGCGTATAGAATAAAAAAAAGCTGAAGAATCCCTCATCCGCTCCCCTTCAATAATTTCGGCTCCTACATGATTCAGATTTTGGAGAGGAATGATATTATTGTGTTTCGATAATTGTGACAAGTAGCGAATTGTGCCATAAAAAGCATGAAATGAAAATAAAGCGCTTTCATGTCTGGTATTTGAGTTTTTATTTTATGTGCTTTTTTAAATACATATAAAGTTGAGCGGAATTCAATATGTCATGAACTTAATATAATATTTAAATATTTTTGAAAAAGACAAATATCAGCAAAATTTACTCTTTATATTTTACATTTCATATTTTCACTTTAGCAGCATGCGATCAAACATTTTGTGAGTTTATCCAAAGAGAGAATAATTACACACAAAAGACAAAAAACACAAGTTTATACCGAAAATGTACATGTGATGAGAGGTGACTTTTCTTATGTATTGTCATCTGCTGAATTCGAAAATCAAGGTTAAATTTTTTTCATGGAATAGTTTTTGAGATATTGTAATTTTTGTATTTTTTCGACCTTTTTTCACGTGACAAATCATATCTTGAGCTAGAAATGTCCCTTCTTGGTACCCAATACAAGGTATTGAGATGACGAACAAACATGTATAATCGGATCTTTCATTCGTAAAGCGGTTCAAAATATATCGATGAAAATAGGGCACATTTTCAAAAAAATAATATTTTACAGTCATTCTGTGCCGGCGGAAAAGTACAAATCGTTGAAAAAACGTCTGGTTTCTCTTCATGTACGTCAAGATGATACTTTAACATAAGAACTAAGACCAACTAGAAGAAAATCGACCGAAAAATGACAAAGTTATAAGCAATTGAGTGAAAATATCGATATCCCATATTTTCCGAATATTTTATTTTTTTCGACAATTTATTGGGTTTAAACGCTTGCAATACATTATTGACATTTTTGTATGTTAGAAATAGTTGTGGCTCTTGCTTTGTCTCCGGTTGCTTTGGGATCCGTTTCTCTAGTGAGAAACCATACATAGTCTCCCAACATTGCTTCATCCCAAAATCCTTGATAGCGCCGCTCAATGGTCTTAACTTGTTGGTGAAATCTCTCGCCGTGTTCGTCACTTACGTCACCAAGATTGTCCGGAAAGAATTTCAAATGCGAATCCAAGAAATGGATTTTTAGAGACATATTTACACCTGTAAGAAATAAATAAAATGGTAAAAACAATACAATACAATTTTGTATGTGAAATATAATTTACATATTAAAAATATATAAAGATTCTATATACTTAAAATGTTTATAAATAAAATTTTCCAAATTTCTGTAATAGTATGAAAAAATCAAATATTAAGCATTTCAATTCAATATACGAGTATGTATATACATATGCATATTAATATACCATAATATAAATCCAACCGAATAAGTTGGATGGACGTATGTAATTTATATACATGTACGTATAAAATTCCGCTTTAATTGCTTTCATATCATATGAAATCAATATAAAGCACAATAAATGATAACTCTGCCGCTATAGAACAAGCCTTCTGCCGACGTTGGTACCGTTATTTGAATTTCTTGGCAAAAGTTGATAGCAACAGAAAACACACAAGTGGAAGGATGTACGAAATAGCGGTGGAACGAACTGAAATAATGGTACATACTTATACTGGGTTCTCGAAAATTAAACAATGTCCGCTTATATTTTTAATCATTTCCTGATATGAATGAAATAGCAAATGTGCACACATTTTACCTACTATTTGGCGCACTAAATAGTGAAAAATAACAAAATAGAATATGCAATGTGGTATGCATATAGTATTTTGTCAATCTCATGTGAGTGTTTACAAACGATAGTATCCCAATTTTCCAACGCGTATTACATGTACACATTTCTTTGATTTATTTTCGAGCATTGAGTACTGAAAATATGAACAAATAGAAAGAAAAATGTGTGGTCGCAACTTTACTTGTCCCTGTATGTTAATGCTGCTGACTCCGCTGCCAGTATAAGATTGGATCGCCTTTACGCGCAATGCAAATTTTTGCATCGAAATATTCGTTCCGTTCTCACATGTCCCTATACCAAAACATTAGGGAACTAACTGGGAAAGGGTATGAAAAAAAGTTTGGATCTCTCGTATACAGATAGCTAATAGATGTGCATTTTTGTAAATGGTTGCGTCCTTTGTTTATATGTCGGATCGTTTCTCTCACACACGGCTACCCGTAATAAAATTTGTAAATAGGTTTCTGCTCTTCGAACTTGCATACAATTTTTTGTTATAGTGAGAGTCAAAAGAATTGCCTTTTGCATATGTCAGAAGTGCGTCTTCTTAGGTTACTAGATATTCTTTGCTATCGGTGCTTATAAAAAGTTTGTATGTGTATTTACAGAAGACAAATTTCAATAAGCTTACATAGTTACATACAAATATATGGATGTAAGAAACCCAAAAAAAAATTCACGCCACCACACAATTCAATGGGTGTGTAAAAAATATTTAACATAAATATAAAATCTGAAAATTAAATTAAAGGATAAAAAAGCTCATAGTTTCATATATGAATGATTATTTTATTAGCCCAATATTAAAAAATTTTTCATATATAATATTGGAACTAATTTTATCAAATACTATACATTTATATATAATATTTTATTATACTTATAATATAAAGTATCTGAATTTAATATTCACTTAATATTTTGTCATTTTCGCATATTCCCATTCGTCTAATTTAATTCATCCGTCACACAGAGAAACTAATCATAAGAAAATTGAAATTTGCTTTAAAAGTCGCATTCCACTTGAACCGTGTGTAGGGATATTTTTCATAAACATTTGATTCTTTTCAACATGGTGCTACTAGTTTCTAGCAACACATTTTAGTACTGGAGGGGTGATTGTCGCATATACTGACGTACTGACGTACGGAAAGAAAAAGATGAGAGGTTTGTGTCTTGGTCCGCAAACCACTGAACTCAAAACTTTATTAAAAATCTTAGCAAAGCTTAAAATCTAAGTTAAACATAAACATAAAGTAGAAATATCGCACGCTCATTCCGCTGATGTCGCATTTCCTGCATTCGTAGAGGCGAGTTTACAATGTTGCGCTTTGCCTTTGGCTTACATTGTTGCGCTTTGCTCGCCTATACGATCTGCTTATATGGAATTTGGAAAGCGCAATGGTTTTAAATTTCATAAAAAGCGCATTCAGCGGAATACGGTGAGAACATACATGTACGATAACGATTTATATTAGATACGTATTTTATGTGACTCCTCCCTCCTTTAGATCAAAAGTCCCTGCAGATTTATTTTTTAATATAGTCTTCTGCTTTCATTATTTATTTCTTATTTTATTTTTTATTTTCATTTGTTTTGTTGTTTTTGAGGGGGAGTTAATTTTAAAAACTAGGATAACTTTAGACAATAGATAATTTCTAAGAGATAGTTGTAATAATGATTTATTTCTATTTAAAGCAACATTTTTTTTTTTATTTTTATTACTTTTTTTCTTTTTTCAACAAATGTTGCTTCAAGCTTTGAATACGAAAGAAATAGCTTCTTTCTTAGCGTTTCGAGTACGCATCTTAAAAACAAATTTTATAATAAAGCAAAATACAGTTAAACCCACAAGGAGAAAAATGTCTTTGCTATTTTTCAAAAGAACTTTTGTGGTTTTCTTTATGATATGTCAACATTTGCATTTCTTCTATATTTTTTGTATGTTGCAAGTGAATTTCTTCAAAAGATAATTTTGGTTCTTTAATTTTTATGGTATTGTATGTCGATTTTGGGAGAAGTGATAATGGATGGTATACTCTGCTGTGTTAGGAAAATGTTCGATTTTGTAGTTATGAAATGTTATGAGGTTAGATCCAGTTATGCGTATAACATCTTTTGTTTCTCCACAGTCCTGATACAATTCGTCTTTTATGTTTATCGTCAAAATGTTGTTATGGTTCAAAACGATAATATTGCTTTTTTCATTGTAGTGAAAGTTACATATATGCTTTTCCTTAAACAAGTTTCTTATACAGTCGCTCTTTGGATTTTTAAGTCTTTCCTTTTCTATAATTCTTACTTTTTCATTTTCGAAAACTTCATCATTTTGCTTATTAAGTAAAATTATGCTGTCTAAATCGTTTAAATCTAATTCATATTTTTCTTCATCTGGTATAGGTTGATTTTTTGCTATTGTGAGTTCAATTTGTGAAAGTTCTGGTACCAATAAAGCAAAAGTTATAAGGACTGAAGACAGGATGACATCTTGTTTTATAAAAGGGAGAAGTTGATTTGTAATATTTAAATTATAATATTAATATTATTTTGTAAGCCAGCACAAGTTAAAAATCAACAAATTTTTACTCACTAATGAAATCGACATACTTCTTATATCCGAAACCCATCTAACCGAAAAACACAATTTTTACATACCGGGATATAAATTCTATGATACAAAGCATCTCGCTGGCAAAGCCCATGGCGGCACTGGAATCCTAATCAAACAAAGAATACAACACTTCGTTATGGAAGAATACAATAAGGAGTACCTGCAAGCAACATCAATTTGTCTGGACGGATGGGAGGATAACTTAACAATATCCGCTGTGTATTGCCCACCTAGATTTAAAATAACAAGTAACCAGTTCTCAGATTTCTTCTCCACACTTGGAACAAGTTTTCTAGCTGCTGGCGACTACAATGCCAAACACACTTGCTGGGGCTCACGACTAACAACACAAAAAGGAAAACAATTATATAACTTCATGCTTTCTGACACAAAGATTGATATTATCTCTTCAGGACAACCATCGTACTGGCCGACAGACCCACGTAAGATACCTGACCTTATTGATTTTGGAGTTGCTAGAAACCTAAAACGAGAGCAACTCAAAGTAGAACACCTTAACGACCTCTCTTCAAATCACTCTCCTATTATAATACATCGAAACAAAAAGTTACGCCCTACCTACGAATTCACACCCACTAAAACTAACTGGCTGAAATACAGAAAATACATCAGTAGTCATCTCAGCCTAAACCCACGTCTCAAAACTAATGAAGACATTGAAACATTTCTGGAACAATTTACCAAGACCCTAAGATTAGCTGTGCGCCACTCTGCGGACAAGGGTGACAACAGCTGCAACAGCATCCGGCGCCCACAAACCTCAACCCAAATCGAAATTCTCCTTACTGAAAAAAGGAGGACGCGTCGTGAATGGCAAAAATCCAGGTCCCCTTTCCTAAAACGGAAGTTATCTATTGCCAGTGAAAATTTGAGAAAAGCCTTGCGTCTAGAATCAGATCGTTGCCTGGATCAATATATCCAAAACCTTTCTCCGACTGACGTCACCAATTACTCTCTGTGGAAAGCTGTCAGAAAAATGAAAGCACCTACACGCGGAATTCCACCGATTCGTACAAAAAACGGAAACTGGGTAAGAAGCGATGATGAAAAGCCTGCTGTTTTCGCCGAACACTTAAGAGATGTTTTTACCCAGAGCCCACCTCGCAATACCAATAACCTAATATTAACCCCCTCGCCAGATACAACATGCTCGCCTATTAAATTAAAAACAAAAGAAGTAAGTAATGCGATTAGTAACCTTGCTCTTAACAAATCTCCAGGACACGACCTCATTACTGGAAAAATGATAAAAGATTTACTTCAAATGGCCATCATCTTACTTACTTCACTATTTAATGGCTTGTTGCTTCAGTAATCACAATGATCCCGAAACCAGGAAAAGTCCCAATCGTCATCATATAGACCGATTAGCCTCCTGCCTATCTTATACAAAACTCCTAGAAAGGCTTTTTCTTGCAAAACTAATGCCACATATAAACGAAAAACGCACTATTCCCACTCACCAATTTGGCTTCCGCGAACACAATAGTACAATAGAGCAGGTTCATCGAATAGTGATCGAGGTAAAAAACGCATTCGACAAAAAGCAATATTGTTCAGCCATCTTTTTAGATGTGGCGCAGGCAATTGACAAGATCTGGCACGAGGGGCTTATTTACAAAATAAAAAAACTGTTGCCCACAAAAGTACACGACATATTGGAATCGTATCTGAGTGGCAGAAAGTTCAAGGTAAGGTACAATAATGCTTACTCTAAATGCATTGACATTAAAGCTGGCGTACCACAAGGAAGCGTGCTAGGTCCGGTGTTGTATCTATTATTTACCTCAGATCTGCCTACCAATAAATACTTAACAACAGCAACTTTCGCAGACGATACAGCTATCCTTAGCATTCATCCGAATTCCAAAATCGCATCCCGTGACTTAGAAGATCATCTAGTCCTAGCAACAAATTTGTTGGCTGACTGGCGAATAAACGTTAATGAATCGAAAAGTACGCATATTACCTTTACTATAAAAAAGGTACATGTCCAGGGATAAAACTCAACAACGTTCCTATTCCTCCAGCAGAGGTGGTGAAGTACCTAGGAATTCATCTTGACTCATGTTTGACATGGAAGCGCCACATCGAAGCCAAAAGAAACAAATGACTTTGAAAGCAAATACACTGGCTCATGCACAAAAATTCCAGGTTGAGCCTAGAATATAAAACACTGCTGTACAAAGCCATCACAATTTGGACTTACGGTAGCCAGCTGTGGGGCGGCGCAAGCAACTCTAACATAGAACTGATTCAAAGAGCGCAGTCCAAAATTCTAAGAACCATTACTGGGGCTCCTTGGTTTATAAAGAATACAAACATTCACAAAGATCTGAACATTCCGCTCGCAAAAAAGGAAATCTTTGACGCCAGCTTAAAATATGCGCAAAAAATCATAGAGCACCCAAATCATCTAGCTTGGATACTAGCATGTAATAGGGTTCCAAGCCGCCGTACGAATTCACCAGCACAACTAACATCGACACCTTAATCATGTACAAACACTAATATAACATTTATTACAGTAACTAACATATAAAATTGTGATTACTAAAAAGCACTAAGCATTGGCAATATATTAATATTAATTATTGAGTTTGTAAGATATGTTTACTTATTGTTAGTCTAAGCTTAGAAGATACAATAAATAAATATATGAAATATAAAAAAAGGGTCTGGGATCAAAAATTCCAAAATTTTTATTATTAATCGAGACCAAAGCAGAGTCCGTAAATCTTAATAGTAGGTCAATATTACTTTTGATTGTGATAAGAGTATCGATTGCTGAAAAGGCTTCATTAATCTTCTCGATCTGGTCGATAATATATGATGCTATATTTTGAAGTTCGTCATCTATTTCCTATATTTATATAGGTATAGATATATTTATGTTAATCCTTACTTGAAAGCATTGAAAATGTTTTCGTTAACTGCGTTAAGTTCTCTATATAGTTCTGATCTATCTTCATTATTCACAAGCCCTGCTTCTTCTTTTGCAAAATCTGCGTTCCAAGACCAAAAAAGGCTCCCAAAAGATGGAATGGGTTGCGGTTTGAAGACTGAGTTTTCATCTATTTTGTCGACCCAAACTTTTCTTTTGGTCCTATAATTCTGGGGTCCTACTAGGAGCTCTAGATTCATCTTCAGGGTTTTAAAAGCCGATTGTAAGATATCTATTTTCGTATCGTTTTCATATTTTAGCATAAAATTTTCCTTTAACAACAGTGAACTTTCTTTTATTGTAAAGGGTTTTTCAAAAGAAACGCTACAAAAGTAAATTGATAGTGACAGCAAACGACGCCATATTTTTTCCCGCTCTTTTGACATTTCTCTTCAGTAAGGTTTGCCATTTCATCATGCAAAGATATACGAGCCAACAACGAGTCGAAATTATTAAAATTTACTACCGAAATTCGGAGTCAGTCGCCTCAACCTTAAGAGCGCTACGTCCAATTTATGATGAGGCTCATTTCTGGCTGAATGGCTTCGTCAATAAGCAAAATATGCGTTATTGGTTAGACAGCAATCCACACGTACTCCATGAGTCATCATTGCATCCCGAAAAAATTACGGTTTCGTGCGGTTTATGGGCCGGCGGCGTCATTGGGCCGTACTTCTTCCGTGATGATCAAGACCGGCACATTACTGTGAATTCGAATCGCTACCGTTCAATGATAACCGAATATTTTTGGTCCCAATTGGATAATATGGACTTGGAGGACATGTGGTTCCAACAGGACGGCGCCACAAGCCACACAGCGAATGCCACAATCAATTTACTGCAAACCAAGTTTGGTGAACGTGTTATCTCACGAAATGGCACAGTCGATTGGCCGCCTCGGTCGTGCGATTTGACGCCGTTAGATTATTTCCTGTTGGGCTACGTCAAGTCTGTGGTCTATGCCAACAAGCCAGCGACGATTGATGAACTTCGTACGAATATCGAACGTGAAATTGCAGCATTTTCGGCCGATTTATGCTTGAAAACCGTTGAAAATTGGGTTCAGCGTCTGGACTTCTGCAAGCGTGCCCGTGGTGGCCATGCAAAAGAAATCGAGTTCCATACATAATGGCATCGAACGTACTTTCACAGGAATAAAGAATTTCATTGATATCTAAAACCGGTTTTGTTTTATTAAAAAAAATTTTTGTAGCGCTCTTATTGAAAAACCCGATACTTGTATTTATAATGCTATATATTGCTTGATAGTTGCTATTTATTTGTACCTTCTCTTGGACAAAGACGAAGAATCCTTTCCCTTGATCTGGTTGATGGAGAATTTCTAAAGCTTGTTGCGCTAACACCATAGAATGGCAACAAATTGTTAGTAGGAATAGTTTTATGCGACACCCCATTGTCCTATAAATTTGGGAGAGGTGAAGAAACAAATTATTGGGCGTTGTGGTATTTCAGTTTCCTCTTTACTTGAGTTTTACAAGGTTTTTGAAATTTTTTGTCATTTGACTTAATATAGTTTCCTTCCACTGTATAATTTGAAATTTTCCTGTATCTAGGCTGAGATTTCCCTACTCTATTGTTTTTGATGAACTCATTTTCAAAATCTTGGGAAGTGTTTCCATTTTTATGGTTGACTGCTGTAATTTTGGCTATCTTCGAAGAATGGAGTTTCTTAGAAAAGATTTCAATTTCTTCATTCGAAACTAGATTATTTAAAAAGTTGATGGGTTTCTGTTTGGTTGTTGAATGAATTGTGTTATTGTATGCCATTAAGGCTTTAAAAATCTTTTCTTGAAGATCATCTTTATTGGTGGGGTCAGAATTATATAACCGTAGATGTTCATTGAGTGTAGAATGGAATCTTTAAATATCAGCATTTCCTGTCTTTTGGTACTTAGTAGTAAAATGAAAGTTTACATTTAAATCCCTCAGAAAATTTCTTACATTGACTGTGTCTAGTTCATTATCTGTTATTAAGAGATTTTTTTCCCAAATACTGATATCTTGTTTTTAATGCATCTAACATACTTGTCCATGTTTTATCCTTTAAGAGGTGAGCTGTGGCATATTTTGTTAATTTATCAATGCTTGATACATCACATTTCTCTGTGGAAACCATGTATTAAAATGAACTATGTCGTTTTTTTTCTTTGGGGTTTCAGTTATGTTTAGATCATGTTTTATGGGTGTTCTATCAAATTTAGCAAGATGGCAATTTTCAAAATTATTAATGTATATTTGAATAAAGGTCTGTAATTTGGAATAGTAATATTCCCTTTTTATTACTTTAAAAATTTCGTTTATTCCACGATGGTTGTTTTCCAAATGTTTTTCTTTAATAATTTAAAATATTCTTTCCTTATCTGTTATATCTATTAAAATTTTATTGGATTTAAGAATCTTAATATTTTTACTTCTAGTAAATTAGTTGCGATAACACACTTGAAATCTTTTTAAAAGTTCCAGATTCGGAAAGAAAACAACAATTAATCTGGAATTCTCTGTCGCATTATCTCTAATAAGTCGCTACTAGGTGCAATTTTCCATGTTTTTCTGGTTTCTCTTTGAAATAAAATAGTATTAAGAAACGATTCTAAATGACTTTCTTCAAGCACGAGTTGACTTTTAAATAAAGTAGTTAAAGTCCATACTGGCAGTCTCTGCACTGTGAATAGTATCTCTTTATAATTCGCTCAAATTCACTGAAACTTCTGTTTCTGTATTCTTGTTGCTATACGTAAACCTACTTAATGCATCAGCAATTATATTTTCTTTGCTATTGATATGTTCAATATTAAAATCGAAATCATTTAATTTAATTTTCCAACGCTGGAGTTTTGAATTTGGCTCTTTTAAATGTGCCAAATAAGGGGTCTAGGATCCGGATAGGGTCTAATATATTTTGTGGCCAATTATCAGCAATTCCTTCTTTCTCAATGGTTCGTGATAATTTAGGGATCTACTGGCATATGAAATGACTTTATTGTTTTGCATTAGAACTGCACCTAAAGCGAAATTACTAGCGACAGTTACTAATGTGAACTTCTTTTCAAAATTTGAATGTACCAGAATAGGACCGCTTTTCAGTAGTTCTTTGAGTTTTTGAAATGAGTTTATATATTCCTGATCTTTTATATTAATCTTGGAGTCTTTCTTCAGAAATTTTTTTGAGCTATTTTTGAATAGTCTTTTATAAATCGCCTGTAGTATCCTGTGATTCCAAGAAAGTTTTTATTTGCTTTTGGGTCCTTGGGAGCTAGATTTTGTCTATCGCTACTATTTTTTTTTTTTTGATTGGTTTTTATTCCATTTAGTGTGACTGTACTCGTATGCCTCAGAAACTGGCATTTTGATGGTTGCACTTTTAAATTAGCTTCGGACAGACAAGTAAATATATTATTGAGATAATCGAGATGTTCCTCTACACTAGTAGAGAAAATCAAGATATCGCCTAGGTATACTATTATGTTTAAAAAATACTCGGTGGTATTTATGTCTTTTATTATATTTTATTTAAAACAGAACCATTAAACTAGCAGTACTGTCAATTTCCGACATTCGTGTTTACCGTTTAATTTTCAGTTACATTCTGTGCCTAACCTATGAACTTACTTCTACTTATATAGCGTTGAAAACAATAACCAAGCGATGACTAACACATTTGGTAAATGTGTCAAACTATTTCGGTTTCAATTGCTTTTGGACTTTCCGCTTGGGTTTGTCTGGCGATCATATCTCGCCGCATTCGCTGCAATAAAATGGAATAAAAGAATAAGCGTAAAAGGGAGTAAAAATCGGAAAGTTTCATATGTCCGTTTGGCTTGGTTATCGTTTCCACGTTTACCTACATTTGACGAAAGTCACTACACCTTCCCCGCTTGGAAAGCGTGATACGAATAGAGACGATTTGAATGATCATGCTGTACAATGGAATTTTGCTTGGGGCATCAAATGCATTTTGTTGTTTAGTTTACTTGCAAACAAAGATTTTTGTTTTCTTAGGTGTATTTTTATTTTGACCTTATTGTAAAAGATTTAATTTGGAAAATTTACATAGTTTGGATTTGTGAATTTTATTTATTTATATATTTAGGTTTTTTTTATGATAGTAGTGTGGTTTAGGTTTTTTATTATTTTTTTTTTTATGATAGCAGTGTATATGTATTTTGTACATTTGTACCTTTTAATTGTATTTATGTATTTGCCTTTAACAATTTGTAATTTTAATCTAGGTATTTATATATTAGTCCTGGCCAGGATAGTCTTAAAATACGTTTTAAAATTTTATTATGCTAATTTTAATCTGTTTTTATGTACAATGGTTGTTTTTGAGTTTATATCGATTTTGCAATTACCCTGAGTGTTTGTTTCTATAACTTTATATGGGCCTTTAAAGATGCTGGCTTGCTTGTGGCCGGCTTCATCCTTTAGGCAGACCATGTTGTTTGCTAGAATACTTTGTGGATTTGCTCTTTTATCGTAATTTTCCTTTGTTTTCACTTTTGCTTTCTCAAGTAAATCTGTCGCTCGTTTTTGTGCTGTCTGTAGTTTAAATTTTAATTCTAATTTGTAGTCATCTATATTGTAGATTGGATCAACTTTACCGTTTAATGTGAAGTCGTAAGGTGTGGTAGTTTTACCGTAAACTAGCTCAAATGGTGTATAGCCATGGGATGTTGATGGCGGCGTATTATAGCAATACGTGAAATATTTGAGCCAGTGGTCCCAGTCTAGTTTATTTATTGAACTGTGAACGTTCTACTGTACCTAGTGTTTGGTGGTGATATGGAGTGCTTGTTTTATTTTCTATCTTCAGTAGTTTACATATTTCTTCGAAAAGTTGATTCTTGTATTCGGTACCCATGTCTGTTAGTATGCGTTTAATGGGTCCGTGGACTAAAATGCAGTTTTCTACTATAGCTTTGGCTACTATATTAGCTCCTTTGCTAGGTATTGCTACAGTTATGAGAAACTTTGATAAATCGCAAATAATTGTAAGAGCGTATTCATTCCCGTGAATGATTTGGGAAGAGGGCCTACAGTACCGATTTGAACGATGTCAAAAACGGTTGCTGGTGTGTCTGTTATGACTAAAGGTTCTATTTTATTTTTACCAGACTTGTTTTTATTACAGCTTTCACAATTTTTAACATAAGACTTCACGTCTGAAGCCATGTTTCTCCATGTATACTGTCGTCTAATTTTTAATAACAATCGTGTGACACCTGGGTAGCCTCCAAATACAGGGTCATCATGATATTTTTCCAGAATTTCCACTTTTTGCGTTTGTGAAGTGATTTTGGTTATTTGTGGTGTTATTCCAATTATTACCTTCTTTAAAGTTTTGCTGTCTACCTTTTTGAATTCCTCTATATCTATGTATATGTTTAAACAAATTGTCATTGATAGCTATCTTTATGCTTTTAAAGTTATTATTACCAACTGCTTTTTCAAGTTTGAGAAAGAATTGCTCTAGCGCAATTTTCACATAAGCAATAAGATCTTTAGCTTCAAATTTAAATATTTCTTTCTTTCCATGGAGTAATAATAATTCTGAGGATTCTTTTAATTTTCCATTAGTGGTGCACCTAAATGTGAGGCGAGGTAATTTTTTCACTTCTTGATTTGTAATAGTATTGTATACGTGTTGTATGTTGTCTTTTTCTGTTTCCGTGGTTTTGGTGTTAGGGGGTGTATTCTTGGATTTGGACTTTGTGATTACTTGTATCATGGCAGAGTTTTCTTCTTTGAGTCGCTTAATTTGCCCAAAATCACTGCGAGATAGAGCATCCGCGCCGCAATTGTCCCTACCTTTAATATATTCAATTTCAAAATCGAATTCCTCGAGGTCGAGCCTCATTCTTGTTAATTTGGAGGAAGGATTTTTCATTGCAAAGAGGTATGTTAGCGGTTTGTGATCACTTTTTATTAAGAATTTAGTACCATAAATGTACGGCTTGAAGAAATTTATGGCCCAATGGATTGCCGTAAGTTCTTGTTCTATAACTGACTTGTTGGCTTCCCCTTTATTGAATGTTTTTGACGCGAAGGCAATAGGTAATTGTGTACCGTTATAATCCTGACTCAATACAGCACCACAAGCTATTTTGCTTGCATCGGTGGTTATACAGCAAGGTTTCTCAAAATCTGGATATTTAAGTATTTCAGGTGATAATAAAGAATTTTTGAGGTATTCAAATGCATTTTCACAATCGGTTGTCCAGACGAATGGAGTTTTCTTTCTCGCTAATTTGGTAAATATGTGTTGCATGATTAGAAAAATTCGGTATGAATCTTCTATAGTAATTAACGAATGCTACAAATCTTTTGCATTCATCAGCATTTGTCGGTTTTGGGTATGGAAGAATTTTGTCGAATTTTGATTCGTCTGGTAAGATTCCTTGATCTGTGCATTTGTGTCCTAGAAATGTTACTTGGGAGTCAAAGAATTTGCATTTATCTGGGTGAAGTTTAAGATTTGTGGCTCTACAAATATCGAAAACTGATTTAAAATTTTCAAGCATGTGGTTTTCGAGCAGCCTAGAACTATTAAGTCATCCATATAAATGAAGGTTTTATTAGGCTTAAGGCCGGAAAATGCAATATTCATCATTCGTTGGAATGAGTTGGGTGCAATTTTTAATCCAAATGGTAAACGCTTGAATTTAAATGATCCTTGATCGGATGAGAAAGACGTTATGTTTCTTGAATTTTCTTCTAGTTCTATTTGATGAAAACCAGAGATTAAATCCAGACAGAAAAATATTTGGTGCGACCCAATTGATCGAGAATATCATCGATTCTTGCTAGTGGGTATTTGTCTGACGCTAGTTTTTTGTTAACCTGTCTATAGTCTATTACTAATCTCCATTTTTTTTCTGAGGAATTTGGTAAGGATTTCTTAGGTACAAGAAGAATTGGGCTATTATATTCCGATACTGAAGGTTCAACTATGTCATTTTTAATTAACTTGTCTATATGTTTTTTGATTTCGGGTTTATGATTATGGGGCAATCTATAGTTTTTAATGTAGACTGGTGTCTCGTCTTTTAAATGCAATTTTTGTTTATAAAAATTGTTAACAGTGCAGGGATCAGTCTCTAAAGCGAATAGATCTGAATAGTCTTAGCATAATTTTAGTAATTTATCTCGGTGGTATAAAGGACAGTTTTGGGTTAATTTATTTAATATAGTGTTCTTTCTCTCTTCAGTATCGTTTGTTTTGCTGATGTTAACCACATTGTAGTTATCTAAGGATTCTGTTTTGATCTTATTTTGTTTAAGAAAAACGTTATTATCTGTTGTATTTATTATTCTGACATATGGATTCCTCGTGTTAACTATTGTATTTGCTATTATTATGCCTTCTTCTAACTCTTGGTTTGGGATTAGTATATTTTCTGTGGTTGCAACTATGTGAATCTTCCTAATTACTTCCGCTCTTGCTGGTAAACTAAGTATTTCCTTTGTGGGTGACCCTGAAATTTGTAGCTCCAAGTGACCTTTTAGAGAGTTTGGTCGTATTATTAATAGACTTGGACCATTATACTTGTAATCTAATAAACAATTGAATTGTTTTATGAAGTCTAACCCTATAATACCATCGCAAGGGATTGGAAAATTTTCGTCTACTATTTGGAAGTTATGAATGATTTCTGAGTTATTTATATAAAGTGTAGTAGTAGTGGCACCTAAAGTTTTTAAGGTACCATTTCATATGCCTTTTAAATTGTAGATATGATTTTTATTTCTTTGAATTTGGTCATTTGCCGATGTTTTGTAAATACTAATTTCTGAGCCTGTATCTATTAAAAAGGTGGACTCATAGTCATTTAGTGAGGAATTTATAGTGACAAAGTTACTAAATGACAAATTGATGTTTAATAAGTTCGCAGTGTTTAATTTTGCGCACCCCCAGTTGGGCACTCTGGGTTATTGCGGCCTCTATAGTTATTATTGTTATTGTTGTTTCTGTTGGGTTACCGTTACCGTTATTATAGTTGTTATAGTTACCGTTATTATAGCTGTTATAGTTGCTGTGGTTTCTACCCCGATTACTTTGGTTATAGTTTCTGTAGTTTCTATTACCTCTGTAAGAAGTATTTCCTCTAAATGAATTATTTCTCCTGTTAGAATTGTTTCCTCTGTATAAATTATTTATATAGTTCACCTGAAGGGTGCCTGAGCTTTCGGCCCCTAACTCAATGAATTTGGTAACTGCGTCACTAACCGTTGAAAACTGTCCTGCCCTCATTAACATTTTTACTTCATCAGACCTTGCATTTGTTCTTATCGCTTTGGCTGCCGACTGCGCTGAATAGTTTCTTGCCAACGCTGACGACATTCCATCGAAAATGTAAGCAATCTTCAGCTGTTGTGCAAGGAATTAAATTTCTTTGGCGAAATCGCCGTCAGTCTTGTTTTGTTGTTTTATGCTTAACAACTTGACTGCTATACTTTGTGAAGACTCGTGTTTCACGTTAGCGGTCAGTGTGCTTTTTATTGCCCCGATTGTTGTTTCATTGGTCAATAACCTGCTCGCTGTTTGGTTGAGTTTGGTTTTGATCAATGAAATTGCAAGGTCCGCAAACAACTGAAATCAAAACTTTATTAAACATTTTAGCAAAGCTTAAAATCTAAGTTAAACATAAACATAAAGTAGAAATATCGCACGCTCATTCCGCAGATGTCGCATTTCCTACATTCGTAGAGGCGAGCTTAAAACATTGCGCTTTGCCTTTGGCTTACATTGTTGCGCATTGCTCGCCTATACGAACTGCTTACATGGAATTTGGAAAGCGCAAAGACTTTAGATTTCATAAAAAACGCATTCAGCGGAATACGGTGGGAGCATACGATAACGCTTTTATATTAGATACGTATATTATGTGACTATATTCCTAAAATATCGTAATTGGCGATAGAGGTTGGACCAAATTCTCTCTATTAAGAATATACGACAACCTTCCAGTTAGTGCAAAATCTTGAAATGTTGCTGTCGAATATGGGAATCAACATTATAAAAAGTGTAGCTTTTAAGTGGCTTTTATTTCCTTCTTTATTTTGATTATTATTATTTAGATCGTTTTTTTATCATTCGTTGTGCTTTATATTGATTTCATATGCAATTAAAGCGCATTTTTAAACGTACTAACATATGTTTATAAATTACTTACGTACATCCAACACACTTATTCGGTTGGGTTTATATTATAGTATGAATACATATTGTGAATACATATCATGAATGAAATGTTTAATATTAGAATTGAAATGCTTAATATTTGATATTTTCATACTTTTACAGAAATTTTCAAAATTTTAGAAAAATTTACTTTTGAAACATTCACATTTAAATACATTTATATTTATATATGTACATATTGTAATGAAACATCACCCTGTAAGGCCAAAGCCTAGTTCGACTTGCAACGTTTGACTGGAAAGGCAGCAATATTTATAGTCAATCTTCGCCCAACGTTAACGCAGTCAGCACGAAATGTGGAGTTTATTTCAATTTTATTTTGACATTGTTAATTTGTATTCTATATTGGATTTAATTTGTTAATTTGAAAACCAATTAATATAAACTGGATTAAAAAAATATATTGCGTTTTCAGTTCAGAAGTGGGATGAATTTAAATTATTTAACTAATTAAAATGAGCAAGACCATGCAAACGCTTTGAAAAAAGGAAAAAGCCTGTAGAAAGAGTGTGAAAATCACGTTAGCTAGAACGAGAAGCAGGACAGCATGCTCTATGTATACATGCAAAAAATTAAGCACTAAAAAAAACAGTAGCAACAGCGTCAACTAGAACACAACGATAAACGGCAAATCATTTTTCATCTCTCTTTCTACGATCCATTCCGACAACACAAACAAACGAAACAAAATAATGAAAAAGAGCCAACGTCAAACGAAATAATCAGCGTGTAATTTGCAACGAGTAAGGGAAGAAGTAGAAGACATATCGAATGTCAACGAAGGCAAGCAAAATAGAAACGATTATTAGCGGAACGAAACGAAATTAGTGAGTTTTGAATGTCAAAATCAAAACAAAACGTCAAACGATTTAACGATAAACGAATGAATTAAAATAAAAACTTCAACAAAAAACAAAACAACGATGCCGAAAGTGAGCGAATTAAAAATTGATCAGCTAAAAGTCATCCTACGTAAAAAAGGATTAGCTGCGTCTGGAAGCCGAGCAGAATTAGAACTACGTTTAATGGAAAACATCGGTACTGATGAAATTGAGGCTCCAACGGTTTTGCATTCTAGTTTGCAGGAGCAAATCAATGATCTTCGCGGTATGATGCAAACTATCGTTGGCATGCTTCAGCAGAACAGACAGCAAGAAGTTGTCACACATGTATTGCAGTTAGATGGGAATAATCAGCGCACGAACGAAAATGTTAGTCAAGTCGTTACTCCATCAGTTTCTACAGATGCAGATGCACGTAGTTTTTATACAGTAAAAGAAATATCAGATGTGATTCCAGAGTTTGATCCATCTAATACGCAATCACTAACAGTTCAGTAGTTTATTGGTCGTGTTGGTAGTGTTATGAGCGCTTATCAACTAAATGAAAAATGTGTGTTCCTAGCGGTTTATGGTCGTCTAAAAGGTGTAGCTCGTGTCTGGTTGGATGCACTGCCTACTGTTCACACTAGATGGGATGATTTTTCTGCGGAATTGGAAAATGAATTTAATGTTTTTTATGATGAAGCACAAGTGCATCGTATTATGAACGAATCTGTACGCAAAACAAGTGAACGTATATCTGATTATTATTTTAGGATTTATGCTCTTGGCAAGCGTTTTAAGCTGAGTGAAGCTGCTATCATTAAGTATACGAGGCAGGGGTTGAACCATCGTGATTTACAAATTGCTATAGCAGCGCAAAGATTTGATAGTGCGAAACAAATGCGCGAAACAATTGAAGAATGGCTAACGAATCCTGTCAGAAATACCAATTTTAAACAAAATATTGAAATTAAATCCGATTTTAAGAATGTATCGCGTTCGCAGGCTGATGAAAGCAAAAAAATTGTATGTTACAATTGCAATGAGATAGGTCATATATCGAGCAATTGTAAAAAAGAGCAGAGGCGTTCAAGATGTGCTGATTGTGGTAAGGTTCACAAGCGAGAGGAGCCGGTTAACTGTGGTCGTAAGCAGTCTACTTATAATGCTCGAAAAGCTGACATGACGAAAAATGAAAAATGTTTTGTTAAGTAAATTAATGTAAATGGTAAAATATTTCAAGCGTTAATCGACACTGGTAGTGAGTGCAGCTTAGTTCGTAAGTCAGTCGCGGATATATTAAGTATCAAACGGGAAGGGTGTTGTACACATTTAAATGGGATAAGCGGAGGCAGGTACATGATGCGAGAGAGGTGCATGCTCGAGATAGTTATTGGTGATGCAAAAATAAGTACGTTGGTATATATTGTTGATGATAACATGTTGGAAACTGATTTTCTACTGGGTCAGGATGTGATAGCGCGTAAAGGCTTGATGTTTAAAGTGGAAAATGGTCAGTCAGAATTTGAAGCAGGGTGTCGCAATAATGGTGCGTTGCCTGATGACAATTATTTTACTAAATTAACGAATAATGTAAGTAATGAAGATCAGCGTCTTAAACTTCAAGCGTTATTGGAAAATTTTAACGATGTGTTCTCAGACGGTCTTATTGGTATTGGTAAGTCACACCTTATTGAAATGCAAATTGTTTTAAAATCAAAAAAAGTTATTGCGCAAGTACCATATCGAGTGCTGGCTCCAAAGCAAATGATTATAAGGCAAATGATTAAAGATCTTGAAGATAATGACATTATCACAAAATCAACATCGGAATTCGCGAGTCCTATTGTTTTAGTCAAAAAGAAAGACGGCAGCGACAGATTATGCGTAGATTATGGTCGCTTAAATATGATTGTTGAAAAAGAGAATTTTCCTGTACCAAATATTGAGGAGCAGCTGCATCAAGCCAAGCAATATAAATTTTTTACCGTACTTGATTTGAATAGTGGGTATTACCAAATCCCAATTGCACCTGAGAGCTGCAAATACACAGCATTTATTACCCCTGACGGCTTGTACGAATTCAAGCGCATGCCATTTGGGTTAAAAAATGCGCCCATTGTTTTTCAACGCTTAATGGCAAAAGTTAAGGAACAAGTTTACAAAAACGATCTTATGATATACATGGATGATATTTTAATTGGAAGTCAAACGTTTGAGGAAATGTTAGAGAAGTTAAATCGAGTTTTAACAGCTGTACGTAATGCGGGTCTCACGCTTAATATGAAAAAGTGTGAATTTATAAAACGAACCATAACATTCCTTGGCCACGAATTGACACCAGAAGGAATTTTGCCAGGTAAAATCAAAACGCAGGCTGTAAATAATTTTCCCACACCAACTAGTGTGGCAGATATACGCAGATTTTTAGGCTTAAGTGGGTATTTCCGTAAATTTGTCCCCGGATACGCCGTCATTTCGGAACCATTACGCAAACTTTTACGAAAAAACCAAAAATTTGAGTGGACAAAGGCACAAGAAGTCGCATTTGAGCAATTGAAAGCTAAGTTAGTATCTCGACCAGTTTTAGTAGCATATCGTTTAGATGCTGAGCATGAGTTGCACACAGATGCAAGTGCACTAGGCTTGGCAGGCGTATTAATGCAGCGTGAAAAAGATGATGTTAAACCGATTGCGTATTACAGTAGAGCGACAAGCGCTGATGAGCAAAAATTTCACAGTTATGAGCTCGAGACTCTGGCTGTTGTAGAGTCCCTCGAACGTTTCCGATACTATATATATGGTAAAAGAATTAAAGTCAAAACAGACTGTAGCGCACTTAGGACGACCATGCAAAAGAAAGAGCTTATACCTCGAATCGCTAGATGGTGGCTAAAGATACAGGACTATGACATTGAAATAGAACATAGATCGGGTAATAATATGCAGCATGTCGATGCTCTAAGCCGAAATCCATACGAAGAAGCACAAACAGTTGAAGTTGCAGATTTGCGTACCGATAAAGCGATAATAAATAAATATGACTGGCTTTTTAGTATGCAACTTCAGGATCATCGCTTAGTTGACATAGTAAACAAACTCAAAACAAACAGCGACATGCAAGACAAAGCGTATGTACTACAGCACGGAAGACTTTTGCGAAAAGTTGACGACAAACTTCTTTGGGTTGTCCCACGCGCACTACGACATAAAGTTGTTCAAGATTGTCATACACAAGCAGGACACATGGGTGTCGAAAAAACGTTGGAACGTTTGAAGGCTTATATGTGGTTCCGACGAATGCGCAACTTCGTTAAACAGTTCATTTTATCCTGTATAGACTGTGCCTATAATAAACGTAGAGGTGGAAAAACTGAAATACAGTATCATTATGATTACATTGAACCAATCCCGTTCAGAACTATCCATATGGATCATTTGGGGCTCTTTTCCTAAGAGCTCGAAGGGAAAAGAACATCTCCTAGTTATTGTCGATTCGTTCACGAAATTTACAATGTTATATCCTGTAAAAAGTACATCAACCCGGTATGTTATTGAAGCGTTAAATGAAGCGAGCAGTTACGTTGGTATGCCATCACGCATTGTGACGGATAGAGGTACAGCATTCACGTCTCGTGAATTTGTAAAGTACTGCTTCGAACACGACATAAAACACATTCTGAATGCAGTGCGTACACCGAGGGCAAATGGTCAGGCAGAAAGGATGAACCGCTCAATTTTGTCTATGTTGTTGCCAATGAATTCTAATGATAAGAAATGGGACGAAAACATACGATGTGTACAGTGGGGCATAAACACAATGACGAATAGCGCAACAGGTTGCACACCTCATAAACTTTTGTATGGCTATAAACCACGCGCTATTTTACGGAATCGAATCATTTTAAGTCTACAAGCAAATGATGAAGCATTAGATGACAGACAGCTAACAGATCTTCGTGAAGCAGCAGCGAAAAGAATCAATGAAAAACGAGCAGCGGCGAAATCTTCCTTTGACGCTAAACATGCAGATCCGCACTCTTTTCAAGAAGGTGACTTAGTCCTAGCTGAAAACGACCCATCAAGCACTGGTACATCAAGGAAACTCGAGCCACGATATAAAGGTCCTTTTGTAGTGACTAAAGTCCTAGATCGCGATCGATATCTTATTGAAGATTTGCCTCAAACACGACGAACCCGAAAGCATTATTCTTCTGTTTACGCATTCGACAAGTTAAAGCGCTGGTGTCAGTTACCAGAAGACGATGACGACGACGACGATGACGAAGAAGAGATCTGCAACGACAACGAGTTGAGCGAGGTCACTCAAGAAGATCAGGAAAGGCCGACTGTAATGAAACATCACCCTGTAAGGCCAAAGCCTAGTTCGACTTGCAACGTTTGACTGGAAAGGCAGCCATATTTATAGTCAGTCTTCGCCCAACGTTAATGCAGTCAGCACGAAATGTGGAGTTTATTTCAATTTTATTTTGACATTGTTAATTTGTATTCTATATTGCATTTAATTTGTTAATTTGAAAACCAATTAATATAAACTGGATTAAAAAATATATTGCGTTTTCAATATATAATTCATTATTCATATAATTTATAATCGAAAATCATTTTATATGTCGTATAGTATCTATTTTTGGTAATGAATATGTACATATACAAAATGAATATTTTATTGATGCAGTGATCATACTGCTATGTGCTAATGAATGAAAAAGAATTTATAATGATTTCAGTGAACAACACAAGTAGCAAAATATTACAAGAAACAAAGAGCTCTTTCAAAATTTCAATTTCATTTATCGTAAATATTCAACGATATACGATATGGGGATTTATATAAAACATACCTATAAATGAATTTGTTTGGTTTCTTATCAATATAAGAAATATACTCGTATAATTTTTATAAAAATTTTACATACTCCTATATATATTTGTAATAATATAATTTTTTGAATTTTTATATATTTTTAATATGTAAATTATATGTTGAATAAAAGCTGTTTATTTTTATTCAATTACAATATGCATGTTGGTCTGGTAACGATGTGACACCTCATCATCTTTGACGTTTTACAACATATATTTATTTTTTCTTTCTTCCTATCTCTTCTTCCGGTGGACGTCCTTTTTGATAGTTTAATTCTAAGGCCCTTGTTAATAAATTCAACGAAATTTTGCGCAATTTTAACAGGTTATGGGCCCAGATGCGCAAAATTTAATAATTTTATAGTTTTTAAATTTGTAATGAGCGATATTGAAGACATCAGTGAACTCTTTGCGCAAAAGTTGAAAGGAAAAATTTCAGCATGAGTGACAAATTTTCAATTAAAATGGTAGCAAACTCTGTGTCCAGTTCCTCGCGAATCGGATTATTATCAAAAGATAATTACGATACGTGGAGTCTTGGTAAAAGCAGGATAAGAAAGCTAAAACGGATCTAATCTTATCAATACAGCCTTCGGAGCTAAAGCAAATATGTGGATGTGAGACTTCACGTGAAGTTTGGCTTAAGCTTGAGTGTACTTATGCTTCAAAGGGGCCTGCGCGTAAAGCGACGTTGTTGAAGCAACTAATGCTCCAGAAGCTGGACGAAGGTGGCGATGTAAAAGACCACATCGCACGTTTCATGGATGTAGTTTATAAGTTAGGAAGCATGATCATCGAAATAAATGGCGATTTACTAACCATTATGTTGATGTACTCGTATAAAGTAAAGATTCCATAAAGTTTTGAAAAGTTTCGTTGCGCAATCGAATCTCGTGATGAACTACCTACTGCCGAGGTTTTGAAAGTCAAAATTATAGAAGAGAGCGAGGCACGATTGCAAGCTTCTGGAAGTGTGATAGCAATAGTTGCTGGTGGTCGCACACGTGATCGTAAGTCTAATTTCGAACAAGGGAAAATGGCTACGAAAGGTATTTTTAGATGTTTCAAGTGCAGTGCGCTTGGACACAAGGCGAATGCTTGTTCCGCAAAGAAAAACAATAATGCAAAAGGTTACAAGCAGTCTCATCATGTTAACGAAACATACGCCGTACGCCATTCTGTAACTAGTGGAATGATTATTTAAACAAACACCCCTCCCTTCCTTTTCGTACGGAATCTACAGAACGAGCCAGGTATTTTGTTACGTTCATAGACGACAGCTCTAGATGGTGTCAGGTATATTTCTTATGAGAGAAAATCGGTGTTTTCGAAGCTTTAAAAATGTATCAGCGATTTGTGGAAAATCAAACTGGGCAAAGAACAAAATGCTTGCAGTCAAGGCAATGGGCGTGAGTATTTTAATAACGATTTTAATAAATATCTCTCAGATCATGGCATTATGCGGAGACTGTCTATTCCTCAGACTCCACAATAAAATGGAGTCGCAGAGCGTCATAATCGTACGCTATTAAATATGACAAGGTGTCTTTTGTTCCAGTCAGGATTGAATCAGACGTTTTGATCATCGGCCTTGTCGGCGGCGTGTTATATACGCAATAGATGTCCAAGAAGCAGTTTAAAGAAAAGAGCAAGCTGGACTACTTGAAGTCATTTGGATCCAAAGTAATGGTTCTCAATAAGGATCCCGGCAAAAATACGTTTGCACCGAGAGCAACCGAGGGAATTTTTGTGGGTATCCACACGACAGAAAGGGGTATCGCATATGGATGCTAAGCTCACAAAAAATATATGTGCGCGTGATGTTAAATTCGTCTATGAGATTTGTGGGCAGCAAAGCATTTCAAAGAAACTCTCTGACTTCCTGTTACCATGTAGTCCCACTACATCAAGCGATAGAAGTTTCGTTGAATTCTCTCCTAGCCCACCAAGAAACACCATGTTTGCTGACAACAGAACACAAGTGGTAGCAGTGAACAGCCAAGAAGATGAAGGTAGAGCTCCTGGTCGGCCAAAGATGTTGCGCACCGGGCGTAGAGGACGAACTTTTTCACGCTCGCACGTTGACGTCAGAAGAAAAACCTCCAGAGGAGCCTAAAGTTGAATCAGATGAGCTGGAGGACGATGTTTTTGCTGGCGTAGCCGAAATTAGTGTACGAAGTGCAATGAACGGGCCATCGAGTCAGAGGTGGTGAGTCTTAGTGAAAATGATACATACATATAAATTACATGGGAGCTTGTATCGCCTATTGCACGAAATGTTTTCGGTTGTCGTTTCGTACTTACAATCAAATATTGATTAGATGGCAATATTGAACGACGAAACGCGCGACTAGTAGTAAAAGGCTATATCCAAAAACATGGTGTAGATTATCACCAAACATTCGCACCAGTTGCAAGACTGGAAACTTTGCGAGTAATGCTTGCTTTATCCGTACAGTTTGGACCCGAGATCTGGCAATTTGACATTGTGACTGCCTACTTAAATGGTATATTAGAAGAAAAGATATTGATGAAAGTGCCAGACATGCTGAGTGAGATGCTGGAGCGTATTGTTTTAAAACAAGGTAGAAGCACTGATATTGGTATACGAGCGAATAAAGAGCTGAATGATTTTCGCTCTGTACGGGCAAACAAACAAACAAGCAGGTCGTCAATTTTATACGAAGTTTAAAGCCAAGCTTGTAAATTGGGTTTAAGCCAATTATGAATGAGCCATTCTTGTTTTATTGTCACGTTTCATAACGAACTCACATTACTGTTGATGTACGTCGACGATATTCTTATTGCATCACAAAATAGAAAAGTTATAGAAAAATTTAAAGATCAACTTATGAACGACTTTGCAATCAAGGATCTCGGTTTGGCAAATTTCTGCTTTGGTTTGGAAATGAACCAAAATGATTCCGTTATAAAATTAAAGCAATCAGGATATATAAAAGAAATGCTCAGAAGTTATGGCATGTCTGATTGCAGTGCCGTGGCCACGCCTGCAGACATAAACACTCAATTTGATAATGCATTTAGCAAACCATGCGAAGGATGTCCCTACTGTGGCAGCACTGCTGTAATAATCTACACTTATATATATACATACCTTTATTATTGTGAATATTGTTAGATATCGCTGTGGCAGTAACTGCACGAACGGTTGAATTTAAGCGTTCTACCGTGCAGACGTGTACATGCGATTGAATAAATAAAATACATTAAACATTGTTTTGTTCCTACCACAATTCAGAAGTGGGATTGAGCTAAAATTAAATTAAATTAAAAAGTGACAAACAATAAGTGAGCAAAACGATATGCCGGGTACTGAAGACCTTAATCGCTACACTTTGGCGCAGCTAAAAGCATGGCTAGATGTTCTGGGCGAGAACTCAAACGGGAATAAATCAGCCCTAATACTACGCTTGGAAGCTATTCCATGCGTAAGACGCGAAAAGTGCCCAAGGCCAACGGCTGAAGCAGTTTCTGGAAGTTCAAATCAAACGCCTGAAGAAACAGACGGAGCAGCAAGCGAGCACAGCGACGCCGAAGAAACGGCCGGCAACAACAGCAAAAGTGCGCAAGACGCCGACGGCGAAAGCGGTGACGAAAACGACAACGCAGTCACGCAAGTCACGTACGCACATCAAGATGAACAGAAATCTAACAACAAAACAAACGAATTCAACCTGATGCAAAAAGAGATAGAATTGATGAGAAAAGAAATGGAATTGCAACGTAGAGAAATAGAAGTGCTAGAAAGAGAAAAAGAGTGTCTGCAAGAAGCTAAAAAAAATGAAACGTAAAACGAGCGATTGAAGAAAACCAGCAGCAACGAAAAGTCAAAAGAGTGTGGGAAAATATATGAAAAGAACAATGAAATAGCAAACGAATGTACAGACAAAAACAATGAACTCTCAAATGAGTGCCAGAAAACAACAAATGAAAAGCAGAAATCAAAATATAATGAAGTTGCGGTTGTATCAAATGAATGCGTAAAAACGGCAAAAGAAACGCCGGACGACACATTTATAAATAAAATGTCAATGGTGAAGGATTCAATTTCGGAATACTCAGGAGAGGTAGACCACTTTCAACTATGGGAATCTCAACTACTAAGTGCTAAAAAATCCTTCAACTTAGACTTCAACAATTTACGTGCGTTGATTGCAACGAAATAAAAAGGAAAAGCTCTTAAGTGGCTGCATTCAAGAGCAGACGTCGCAACAATTCCAATTATTGACCTACTCGCTGAGATGAAATTTTTGTTCGACAACCGCATCAGCAAACTAACCATTCGTCGAGAGTTTGAAGCTCGTAAGTGGCTACCAAGTGAACATTTCCAAAACTACTTTCACGACAAACTCATACTGGCGAATAAAATCGATTTTGGGAGCGAGGAATTAGTAGAATACATAATCGAAGGTATACCAAATCGGCAGCTACGGTCACAGGCGAAGATGCATCGTTTTCATCATGAAAATCAGCTGTTGGAAGCGTTCGTAGATGTTTCTTTGCCAAAGCCAACAACTGTAGGAGGAAACAATGACACTGCTGAGCGGAAAAATCGCTGCTACAACTGCAATTCAGTGGGACACATTGCGTCAGAATGCCGTAAACCAAAAAGAGAAGTTGGTGCCTGCCACGCATGCGGTGAGTTTGGGCACTACGCTGCTGAATGTCCGAAGTACAAGAAGAAGAACTTGGTTCACAATGTGCAAGACGAACATGGCGAAGAATTTGTAAGGAAAATGTATATTAGTTTTTGTTTATTGAGTAGTAATTATAAAACTTTATTAGAATGCCTGATAGATACGGGGAGTCCCATTAGCTTCATCCGACAAATGTTCGTTCCAGATTTTTTTAAAAAAAAATTAAACAAAGAAGTTAATTACTACGGAATCAATAAAACCAAATTAATTTTTTATGGGAAAATTGAATTAAATATATGTTTTGAAAATGAAAATGTTTTACTGGATGTTTTTGTCGTATCGGATGAGACTATGGTTTACCCCATAGTACTAGGTAGAGATTTTATATTGAAAGCTAAGCTAGAATTACGAAAAAGAAAAAATTAACTAAATAGAGATGACCTTAGCTTAAAAAATAAAAATTATGTTAAAAACATCGATTGTTTGGAAAATGATAAAATTAAAACCGAGTTAAGTTTAAAAAATAAAAACCAAGTTAAGAAATTTGAATTTTTAAAAAACGATGATATTACAAATGAAGGAATTTCTAAGAATAAAAGCGAAACCAATTTTTTTGTTAATGACGAATGTAAATTCCTTTTAATGGAAATTGAAGATGATAAATTAGATATAAATGTTAACACAAAATTAAGTTTCGAAACCAAAATGATGGTGACTGATATCTTTAAGCAGTTTTATGTTAATGGTAAACGTCCCGAGTTGTCAGAAACAAACTATGAAATGAAACTATCTCTTTCTAACGAAAAGCCCTTCCATTGTACCCCGAGGCGATTGTCGTATTTTGAAAAGGGTAAATTACGAGAAATTATAGATGATCTGTTAGCTATAAGTACAATAAGGCCTAGTGAGTCTGAATATGCATATCCAATTGTACTCGTTAAGAAAAACACAGGGGAACTACGATTCTGTGTGGATTATCGGACCTTGAACAAAGTTACCTGTAGGGACAATTATCCGCTTCCACTTATCGACGACCTTTTAGATAAATTTGCAAACAAACGTGTTTTTGCACTACTAGACTTAAAGAGTGCATTTTACCATGTTCATATGAACAATGAATCCATTAAGTACACATCCTTCGTAACACCAACTGGGCAGTATGAGTTCCTTAGGATGCCCTTCGGTCTTAAAAATGCACCGTCTGCATTTCAGAGATACGTGAACCGAATTTTTAATGACCTTATAGAGACTGGATGTATGACAATCTATATGGACGATATTATGATCGCAACTAGCACAATAGATGAACATTTTAGGATCCTTAAAGAGGTGTTACAAAGATTAGTGAGAAACAATCTTGAATTGAGATTAGATAAATGCAAATTTCTGCAGTCTGAAGTAAAATACTTAGGCTATACGGTATCTAAAGACGGGATTCGCCCTGATGAAAACGGCGTAAACGCAATATTGGATTTTCCAGTACCAGGGAATGTCAAAGCCGTTCACAGTTTTCTAGGGTTATGCTCTTATTTTAGAAGATTTGTTCAAAATTTTTCAACGATTGCTCAGCCGTTATACAAATTAATAAAGAAAGACTCAGATTTAATTTTCGGTAAGACAGAACTCGATTGTTTTTTACTGCTCAAAAGCAAACTAGTTGCAGCACCCATCCTAGCTATTTATGATCCTCGCGATGAGACTGAGTTACACTGTGATGCCAGTGCAATAGGTTTTGGAGCTATTTTACTGCAAAGAAAATCTGATGGAATTTTTCACCCAGTTTTTTATTTTTCGAAAAGGACAACTCAATGTGAAGCGAAGTATCATAGTTTCGAATTAGAAACTTTAGCGATTATATATGCTCTTGAAAGGTTTAGAATATACCTACAGGGAATTAAGTTTAAAATCATTACGGATTGTAATTCCTTAACTCTAACGATCAACAAGAAAGATATAAACCCTCGTATTGCCCGTTGGGTATTAAAACTTCAAGATTATGATTACACATTAGAGCATAGAAATGGAGTCAAAATGCAACATGTAGATGCACTAAGCCGTGCAACCAATATTTTGATTTTAGAAGAAATCACATTTGAGCAGAATTTGTCAATTTGTCAGAGTAGAGACGAAACCTTACGCAAAATATGCGAACACTTAGAGAATTCTGAGAGCAAATTTTATGAAATGCACAACGGATTAGTATACAGAAAAGTCAAAGGAAAAGTTAAATTTTATGTTCCATCGGATATGGAAAACCAAGTATTACACAAATACCATGATGACTTGGGGCATATTGGTCGTGATAAAGTTTTAGAATCTATAACCAAGACCTATTGGTTCCCCAAGATGAAAGAAAAAATTTCTATTTATATAGACAATTGTTTAAAATGCATAGCATTTTCACCTAAATTTGGAAAACGGGAATGTTTGTTGAATAATATACCAAAAGGTGACCTACCCTTTGACACCCTTCACATAGATCACTTTGGCCCAGTTTTGTTACCAAACTCAAAAAAAAAATTCGTTCTATTAGTAGTGGATGCTTTTACGAAATTCGTTAAACTGTATGCAGTAAAAACTACTAATACGTATGAAGTATTAAGCCAACTTAAGTCTTTCTTTAACACTTATAGTCGTCCAAAAATTATAATTTCCGACAGGGGCAGCAGTTTTACGTCAAAAGATTTTACAACATTTCTCGAGACACATAATGTACGACACATTAAAATAGCAACAGCGTCCCCTCAAGCCAATGGACAGGTGGAACGAATTAACAGAAGTCTTGCTCAAATGATAGCAAAGTCCGCCAGTGGTAATAAAACAAGTTTAGATGGTATACTACCGGACATTGAGTTTTCAATGAATAATACTGTTCAGCGTAGTATAGGAACATCACCTAGCGAGCTTTTATTTGGCGTAAGGCAAAGAGGAAAAGTCATCGACTTCTTAAGTGAATGTTTAAGTGAAAATGTAGAAAATAGGGATACAAGGGATGTATATAACTTAAGATCAAAAGCAGTTGCAAAGCAAACCAAATCGCAAGATTACAATAAAAATATTGTAGATGGAAATCGCAAAGAAGCAAAAATTTACAATTTAGGAGATTACGTTATGGTAAAAAATTTTATTAGCACTCCAGGAGTATCGAAGAAAATAGTTCCAAAGTTTAAGGGCCCGTATAAGATAAAAAAAGTTCTTGGTAATAATAGATATGTAGTAAAAGATGTAGAAGGGTTTCAATTAGGTCAAATCCCTTACGAAGGTACTTGGGAAGCGGCAAATATGAAACCATGGTTTAAAAAATAATAATGTTCAAAGATAACCGGGACGGTTACAGGTCAGGACGGCCGAGTTGTGGCAGCACTGCTGTAATAATCTACACTTATATATATACATACCTTTATTATTGTGAATATTGTTAGATATCGCTGTGGCAGTAACTGCACGAACGGTTGAATTTAAGCGTTCTACCGTGCAGACGTGTACATGCGATTGAATAAATAAAATACATTAAACATTGTTTTGTTCCTACCACACTACCGAGAGCTAATTGGTGCTTTGATGTATCTATTAGTGGCAACGAGGCCTGATATTGCGAATATCATTTCAAGATTGGCGCAGTTTTTGAATAACCCTATTGATTGACATTGGCAGGCTGCTTAAAGAGTTTTGCGGTATTTAGCTGATTCAGCAAATAAAGGCTTAGAATATAAACGGACGAATAATCCACTGCTTGCTTACACCGATGGTGATTGGGGTGGATGCGTTGTGGACCGTCGCTCTTATACAGGCTACGCGTTTATTCCCAGTGGAGCTGCTATAACCTGGAAATCGCAGAAACAACGTACCCTAGCACTTTCTTCTACCGAAGCCGAGTACGTCACTTTAGCTGAAGCAGCGAAAGAGGCAATTTATTAGCGAAGTTTCTTAAATGAGCAAAAATAAAATTGTCGGCACTGTGCAAATCGATACGGTAACACTAAAAACCGAAATGTATGTCGTGCAAGATGATTTTCTGTCGACTGACGTACTTTTGGGACACGAAAATTTTACAAACGTTTTTACTGCACCGATTGAAGATGGTGAGTTGATTTTTAATCACAAGTCCCCTGACGTCTTAAAAATACAAAAGCAAGAGATACCGCAACTCGATCGTGCTTCTGATTCCGACGAAGAAATACACCAACAATTGTCAAATATTTTTTCTCAATTTAAAGACGTTTTCGCCGACAATCTCTCCGAAACTGGTAAAACTAATCTCGTGGAAATGAAAATTGAGCTCGATTGTACTGAACCTATTTGCCAGCGAACATATAGAGTTCCTGAACCAATAAAACTGCAGGATCGGAGATGATCAACGAACTGTTGTCCAACGATATCATTGGCGAGTCTCAATCCGAATTTGAAAGTCCTGTAATAATGTTAAAGAAGAAAGACGGACGCGATCGCATGTGCGCAGATTATAGGCAATTGAACCAGCATACCAAGCAGGAAATATATCCAATGCTAAATATAGAAGAGCGCTTACAAGAGGCCATGCAATAAAAATATTTCACCATTCTCGACCTCAATAGCGGGTATTACCAGATACCCATAGAGCGAAGCAGACGACGGTATAAAGCTTTCGTTACTACTGATGGCCTGTATGAATTCAAACGTATGCCTTTCGCGCTTAAAAACGTCCCTACGGTTTTTCAACGTTTAATGACAAAGATCAAAGAGAGAACTCGAAAGGGTGATATGCTACATTATATGGACGATATTCTAATCGGTAGTAATACTGTCAACGAAATGCTGGAGAAACTCAAATGCATCTTGAGCCCTCAATCCAAATAAATGCGAATATCTGAAGGAGACAATAGAGTTCCTAGGTCACGAGCTTGCACCAAACGGAATTAGTCCTGGTAGCGTAAAAACCGCTGCTATCCGAAACTTCACTCAGCAGAAAAATCTCACTGAGGTACGCCAATTTTTGGGCTTGACGGGTTATTTTCGAAAATTTGTTACAAACTTCGCTCAAATCTCCGAACCGGTACGAAAATTGTTACGCAAGGACGAACCTTTTGAGTCGAATGAGACGCAATCTCACGCATTCAAAAAACTTAAAACAGCTTTAATTGACAGACCGGTAGTAGCAGCATATCGAATTGAAGCAGAGCACCAAATTCACACCGACGCCAGCGCCATTGGCTTAGCAGGCGTACTTTTACAAAAAGAAGGGAGTGATTGGAAGCCTATAGGGTATTACAGCCGTTCAACGACGTCTGATGAACGCAATTACCACAGTTACGAGTTGGAAACGCTAGCCGTAGTTGAAACGTTGGAGAGATTCCGGTACTATGTAGCTGGTAAAAATATTAAAGTCATTACTGATTGTAATGCCATCAAAACCGCAATGAACAAAAAGGAGTTGATTCCAAGAATCGCTCGGTGGTGGCTTAGAATTAAAGATTTTGATATTGACATCGAACATCGACCAGGTCAACGAATGTTGCATATTGCTGCAATGAGCCGAAATCCTAACGAACCAGAACACGAGCTTGAAACAGTCTTTCTCCGAATCGATACAGTTGAGCTTGAAGAAGGTGACTGGATTTTTTAGTATTTAGATACAAGACGGTAACATCAAAGACATCATCGAAAAACTTCGTAAAAACGACAAGCAAGCAAAAGCAGAATACGCGCATGAGAATGGGCGTTTATACCGCAAAGTTCAGAACCAGCTACTATGGGTCGTACCAAAATCATTAAGAGGGCAAATTGTGCAGGGCTGTCAAGCAAAGTCGGGACATCTAGGTGTGGAGAACACTTTGTATAAGCTACAACGAAACTTCTGGTTCCCGCGAATGAGAAACTACATAAAAGCATACATAAACCCTTGTATCGAGTGCGCATACAACAAATCGCCAGGCGGTACGAAGGAAGGTCAATACCATTTCGACGACATCGAGCCCGTCCCGTCCAAAACGATCCATCTAGACCATTTAGGTCCATTTCCTAAAAGTTCCAAACGCAGCGAGTATCCCTTGGTCCTAGTTGACGCTTTCACCAAAATCACGATAATCAGAGCAGTAAAAAGTACCGCGACGAAGCACGTTATTGAAGTGCTAGACGACGTGAGCAGTTGCATCGGCGTACCCGAACGAATCATCACCGATCGAGGAACAGCGTTTACTTCGAAACACTTCAAGCAGTATTGCCGAAATAATGACGTAAAACACATTCTAAAGGCGGTGCGTACTCCGCGCACTAATGCTCATGCTGAGCGCACTAATCGCACGCTCCTGTGAATGCTATTCCCAACAACGACTACAGACAAATTCAATTCAAGTGACAGCGAAAGCGACGACGATACGAGGTCGTATCTAACTCATCAGGATAGGCCGACTGTGAAACTATCTGGCAACTCTAGTGACATACAAGAAGTAGTCGAGGAACGCACACGACATGAACTGGTGGGAAGTCGTTCGTTTGATAATTACGTTTATAATAGTTATATACAATATTAGATCTTTGAAAAAATATATAATTAAATTATATTAGAAACTTAACTTAAATTGTTTATATTGTTATATATGTTATATATAATGATAGTCACGTTATACATTGGCATTCTTATATTAAGTAGGTCAGTTGTCTTAACCGATTGACACCAACTAACCAATGCGTAACTGGAACACCAGAAAAGTACTTACCTTAGCAAGTAAGATGAAATGTAAAAAGTATTTAAGTTCTATGATTTTAAGAATAAACGGGCTGATTGTTTTGTACTTGAAAAGAAAATGGTGTGTTTAATTTCGGCAGCTTTAAGCGCCTTTTAATGTGCATCAGTTTGCTTAAACACGCCAGCTATTACCGGCAGCAAAAGGCGTACCCGAAGACAAACGACACAAGGACCCCTAGAGAAACGGCCCTCAACAGCGGTAGCTGTGGTTCAAAAAGGGAACCACAATTTATACCACTCAGCACACAGTATACACAATGAGTACGGGGAGGCCGATGAACGCCAGAAAACTTTGAACGGATGCACAGGTGGACCAAAAGGGACTGGCTAGGACCTCGTATATACCGATAAACCAGCAGGCCCACTGGTTCTTGGCAGTGATATACGAGCCCGGCGCCGTAAACCATCAATATGTGAGGCGGCCCTGCATTGTCATACTGGATTCTCGCCGAACTCGATCGATATAGAGCGGGTAGAGATTTAAGGGAATACTTTTCATAGGAACATCAGACCCGCTACCCAAAATGAAAGAAAGGACTTTACCGACGTGCCGGTCCAGTGTCCAGCAGTTCCACAACAAGGAAACACCATGGACTGCATGTTGTAGTCTTCCGGGTGGATCCATGCCCTGCGGTAGAAGGCTCGTGGTTCTCGAAGAGTACTCCCTCGCGAAGATATCTCGGTTGGCTCACGGAAGTTAATTGCTTCATTGAAGTATATGTCCAATCTAGAGTATGATCATATGAAATGTGATTTACATATGAAATGTGATTTAATACAAGAGGACACAGAGACTGGTAACCGACCAGAGTACACAAATTACATCATTAAAAGTGTATCTCATAAAAATACCGATTGTCTCCACATCAGAGCCAAACGATGTCAAATACCATTATGAGGAAGCTCAAGAGAAACACTTCCACCATAAAACACATTGCTGCAAAGTAAGAAGGTGTATTGTAATCTCTCATGTATTCCAAATGTTTTTTACAAGTTGAATACTATAAGCAGAGGCAGTACCACCTACAGCCGTGGGGCACGCTATATAAATGGAAAGAAGAAGGCCACTAAAAGCAAAGTTTTAATGGCAAACCAAATCACTAACCTATAACATCTTTTTACGTACCGATCCAGAAAGAAGGGAGGGGTATGCAGAGTCCATCGAGGGACTTCACTCTCGCAGGACGGACGTTACCAGGACCAAGAATTGCAGAGGACCGTATTTATAAGAAGCGTAGCTAAATATGTAATTAGTTTGTAATTTTGTTTGTATATACGCCAGTGAGAAAAAGCCGATGAAAGACCAAACATAAAAAGGGGGATATAATTAAAAAAAAAGAAGAAAAAAAGGGGCGGGAAAAAATAGAGATGAAATAACAAAATAAAAAAAACAGAGAAAAGAAAAAACTGTAAAGGAAGAAGTAAAAAATAACACAATAGCATAAAGAAAAGAATAAAAAAGGATATATAAAGAACCCAAAATAAAAAAAGGCGATTTGAAAAAAAAAAAACTAAAACACATTATATTTATATACTGTAGGTTTAAGAAAATGCATGTATTGTCTAAAGAGCAGGAAAAAGAAAAAATATTGTAAAAATTCATTAGAAGTTAGTTGCACTAACTTCTTTTAGAAAGAGGGGAGGGATGTTGTGAGTTAGAACCAAGCTACCTACGTGTAGTTCACTCACAGCATCGACTCCTAATAGATGCCACACTCTGTGGGATTAGCATGTGCTAAAATTGTTTAACAGTAAAACATACTTTGAGGGTCTAAGTATTTTAAACTAAAATGGTTTGTGTAATGTTACTATGTAAACTTTTAGGGTATTACAGTTCCGCAGTCGAGTCGACGAAGGCAGCGTAATGCACCGTCGCCACTTTTATAGTAGGTCAGTTGGCTTGACCAACTGACACCAATTAGCAGGTGCGGAACTGGAACACCAGAAACGTCAGTTCACAGACTGAGATAAGTGTTAAGAAATAGTATATAAGATTTAGTATTGGTTAGAATAAATCTTCTTGTGATTTTGACTTCTAAACGAAAAGTGTCTGTGAGTTTTATTTGGGACAAAGTGGTTTAGGGTTTCAGGTACACGCGCGCCCAGGACGGGTTTCACGAAAAGGACGTCCCACGACGAGCAGCGAGGACACAACCCCAACAGACTTATGATTAAAAATCAACTCACCATCTTCAATCGTTGCAGTAAAAACGTTTGTAAAAATTTCGTGTCCCAAAAGTACGTCAGTCGACAGAAAATCATCTTGCACGACATACATTTCGGTTTTTAGTGTTACCGTATCGATTTGCACAGTGCCGACAATTTTATTTTTGATGATTTTCGATCCACCACAAATACCTTTAATTTTCATCACACACGGTATCATTTCGTTCGATAATTTCTCGGCTATCGATTTTCGAATCATATGGCAATCACTACCACTGTCTATATACGCGATTAGTCGATTTCTGTTTACAAAAATTTCTTTTTCGAACATTTTGTTTGAGTTGAATTTTTTTATCGAGCCACTTTTTCCACAATTTACCGGTTCATTACGTGGATGGACCTTTTGACAGTCCTTGCAACGTTGTCGCTTTTGAGGTTTTGGGCAATTACTTGAATAATTTCATTTTTCTGAGCAATTATCTCAAATTATCACTTTATCGCTTTCTTTTTCTGGTTTGGGGTTAGGCGTGTGTTTTGTTTCGATTTAAAAAAAAATATTATCGTATGAATTGCGCGAAGTCGTAGGGAAATTCTTCATATATTCGTCGAGTGTTTCACGCATTTCCTTTATCGTTCTTAACTTTAGAACCGCGATTGCAGATTGTAACTCACGGAACTTGAATCCTTCTCGCATATATTTAATAACAGCGGTCTCGCTCAAACCGTATCGTTTGCCAATTGCACTCATGCGAAAACAGTAATCAACAATCTTTTCAGCTTGCCTGCGCGTGGAATTGCTCATCATTAAATTCACGTCTGCCTCATCGAGATTTATTCCGAATTCTTCGGTTAGTGTGTTGGAAAATTCACTCCACGTTGACACAAGACTTTGTGACCCGTCTAACCATAAACGCGCGACGCCTTTTATTCGGCTGTATACAGCTAAAAGTACATATTTCTCTTCCCAGCCATACGCACTCATAGCACTATTGACGCGTGCAACAAATTGTTCAGCGGTAAGCGCAAGACTATTAGTCAGATCGAACTCAGGAATTGTTTCCGCGATCTCTTTCACTGAGTAATTATTGCCCACTGTCAATACACTAGATATTTCATTCACACTCTCAACTACTGAAGTGGTACTCGCGGGTCATGGTTCTGGAATCGACGAAGCTTCTGCATTTGAAATAACACCCATCATACCCGTAATCGTTTGTTTTAATTAATTTATTTGATCTTGAAGGGAAATATTTTGGCCTATTGCCGCCTCTGCACTCGCGTTATTTTGATTGATCGACATTTCAATTTCGTCAAATTGCAATGTTTCCGATAAAAGCTGTATTAATTCAGTTTTTGTGCCAGTGTCGCACAAATTCTTCTCACTTGCAATATCTTTTAATTGCTGAAGGGTTAACGCTGCTAATTTTACTTGCATATTTATTTGTTTTCGTTTATTGTTTTGCAGTTTGATGTTTCACTTTACCTTTTTTTGTTTTGTTGTGCTCGTATGTTTTGCACTACATCCTTTGATCTCTTTCTTTACGGGTTTCTTCTTTGGCTAATTGGCACGTAGCCGCTTTCACATATATATTTCATTAACGTTTTCTCACGACTTTCTCACTCCCACAAATACGCTTTACCGTTTGCTGAATACACAAAAAGTAGCGAAGCTATTCTCACTACCTCGTGCTGTCGTTGCTTGTGGTAATCCTTATTAGCAACCGCTTTCTTATTAGAATGGTTTACTCGATATAACCGTTTCGTTGATTATGCGTCACAGCATGTATGATCTTATGTCCTCGCTCGCACTCGGTACGTTTGAATGGAGCTACCTTCGTAGCTGGTTCTGGACTTTGCGGTATAAACGCCCATTCTCATGCGCGTATTCTGCTCTTGCTTGCTTGTCGTTTTTACGAAGTTTTTCGATGATGTCTTTGATGTTACCGTCTTGTATCTAAATACTAAATATCCAGCCACCTTCTTCAAGCTCAACTGTATCGATTTGGAAAAAGGCTGTTTCAAGCTCGTGTTCTGGTTCGTTAGGATTTCGGCTCATTGCAGCAATATGCAACATTCGTTGACCTGGTCGATATTCGATGTCAATATCAAAATCTTTAATTCTAAGCCACCACCGAGCGATTCTTGGAATCAACTCCCTTTTCTTCATTGTGGTTTTGATGGCATTACAATCAGTAATGACTTTAATATTTTTACCAGCTACATAGTACCGGAATCTCTCCAACGTTTCAACTACGGCTAGCGTTTCCAACTCGTAACTGTGGTAATTGCGTTCATCAGACGTCGTTGAACGGCCATAATACGCTATAGGCTTCCAATCACTCCTTTCTTTTTGTAAAAGTACGCCTGCAAAGCCAATGGCGCTGGCGTCGGTATGAATTTGGTGCTCTCCTTCCATTCGGTATGCTGCTACCACCGGTCTGTCAATTAAAGCTGTTTTAAGTTTTTTGAATGAGTCATTCCACTCGAAAGATTGGTCCTTCCGTAACAATTTTCGTAACGGTTCGGAGATTTGAGCGAAGTTTGAAACAAATTTTCGAAAATAACCCGTCAGGCCCAAAAATGGGCGTACAGTGAGATTTTTCGGCTGAGTGAAGTTTCGGACAGCAGCGGTTTTTACGCTACCAGGACTAATTCCGTTTGGTGCAAGCTCGTGACCTAGGAACGCTATTGTCTCCTTCAGATATTCGCATTTATTTGAATTGAGCGTTATATTTAATTCGCGTAGCACGCTCAAGATGTGTTTGAGTTTCTCCAGCATGTCGTTGACAGTATTACTGCCGATTGTCCATATAATGTAGCATCTCACCCTTTCGAGTTCTCTCTTTGATCTTTGCCATTAAGCGTTTAAAACCCGTAGGGGCCTTTTTAAGCGCGAAAGGCATACGTTTGAATTCATACAGGCCATCAATAGTAACGAAAGCTGTATACCGTCGACTGCCTCGCTCTATGGGTATCTGGTAATATCCGCTATTGAGGTCGAGAATGGTGAAATATTTTTAATGCATGGCCTCTTGTAAGCGCTCTCCAATATTTAGCATTGGATATATTTCGTTCTTGGTATGCTGGTACAATCGCTTATCTTTCTTCTTTACCATAATTACAGGACTTGCAAATTCGGATTGAGACTCGCCGATGATACCGTTGGACAATAGTTCGTTGATCATCTCCCATCCTGCAGTTTTTTTGGTTCAGGAACTCTATATGGTCGCTGGCAAATAGGTTCAGTACAATTGAGCTCAATTTTCATTTCCACGAGATTAGTTTTACTAATTTCGGAGAGATTGTCGCCGAAAACGTCTTTAAATTGAGACAAAATGTATGACAATTGTTGGTGTATTTCTTCGTCGGTATCAGAAGCACGATCGAGTTGCGTTATCTCTTGCTTTTGTATTTTTAAGACGTCAAAGGACTTATGATTAAAAATCAACTCACCATCTTCAATCGCTGTAGTAAAAACTTTTGTAAAAATTTCGTGTCCCAAAAGTACGTCAGTCGACAGAAAATCATCTTGCACGACATACATTTCGGTTTTTAGTGTTACCGTATCGATTTGCACAGTGCCGACAATTTTATTTTTGGTGATTTTCGATCCACCACAAATACCTTTAATTTTCATCGCACACGGTATCATTTCGTTCGATAATTTCTCGGCAATCGATTTTCGAATCATATGGCAATCACTACCACTGTCTATATACGCGATTAGTCGATTTCTGTTTACAAAAATTTCTTTTTCGAACATTTTGTTTGAGTTGCATTTTTTATCGAGCCACTTTTTCCACAATTTACCGGTTCATTACGCGGATGGACCTTTTGACAGTCCTTGCAACGTTGTCGCTTTTGAGGTTTTGGGCAATTACTTGAATAATTTCATTTTTCTGAGCAATTATCTCAAATTATCACTTTATCGCTTTCTTTTTCTGGTTTGGGGTTAGGCGTGTGTTTTGTTTCGATTTAAAAAAAAATATTATCGTATGAATTGCGCGAAGTCGTAGGGAAATTCTTCATATATTCGTCGAGTGTTTCACGCATTTCCTTTATCGTTCTTAACTTTAGAACCGCGATTGCAGATTGTAACTCACGGAACTTGAATCCTTCTCGCATATATTTAATAACAGCGGTCTCGCTCAAACCGTATCGTTTGCCAATTGCACTCATGCGAAAACAGTAATCAACAATCTTTTCAGCTTGCCTGCGCGTGAAATTGCTCATCATTAAATTCACGTCTGCCTCATCGAGATTTATTCCGAATTCTTCGGTTAGTGCGTTGGAAAATTAACTCCACGTTGACACAAGACTTTGTGACCCGTCTAACCATAAACGCGCGACGCCTTTTATTCGGCTGTATACAGCTAAAAGTACACATTTCTCTTCCCAGCCATACGCACTCATAGCACTATTGACGCGTGCAACAAATTGTTCAGCGGTAAGCGCAAGACTATTAGTCAGATCGAACTCAGGAATTGTTTCCGCGATCTCTTTCACTGAGTAATTATTGCCCACTGTCAATACACTAGATATTTCGTTCACACTCTCAACTACTGAAGTGGTACTCGCGGGTCATGGTTCTGGAATCGACGAAGCTTCTGCATTTGAAATAACACCCATCATACCCGTAATCGTTTGTTTTAATTAATTTATTTGATCTTGAAGGGAAATATTTTGGCCTATTGCCGCCTCTGCACTCGCGTTATTTTGATTGATCGACATTTCAATTTCGTCAGATTGCAATGTTTCCGATAAAAGCTGTATTAATTCAGTTTTTGTGCCAGTGTCGCACAAATTCTTCTCACTTGCAATATCTTTTAATTGCTGAAGGGTTAACGCTGCTAATTTTACTTGCATATTTATTTGTTTTCGTTTATTGTTTTGCAATTTGATGTTTCACTTTACCTTTTTTTGTTTTGTTGTGCTCGTATGTTTTGCACTACATCCTTTGATCTCTTTCTTTACGGGTTTCTTCTTTGGCTAATTGGCACGTAGCCGCTTTCACATATATATTTCATTAACGTTTTCTCACGACTTTCTCACTCCCACAAATACGCTTTACCGTTTGCTGAATACACAAAAAGTAGCGAAGCTATTCTCACTACCTCGTGCTGTCGTTGCTTGTGGTAATCCTTATTAGCAACCGCTTTCTTATTAGAATGGTTTACTCGATATAACCGTTTCGTTGATTATGCGTCACAGCATGTATGATCTTATGTCCTCGCTCGCACTCGGTACGTTTGAATGGAGCTACCTTCGTATCGTTTTTGAGAATTGAAACTTAAACTAACATATGTTTCAAATTCAGTGTAAGTGCGTGTGAGCTATTACGGACATTGAGACTCCTATGGACACTTTTTGAGGTTATGTCGAATTTTCTCAAAATGTATATGTTTCGCCATAGAAACGCCCTGTTAAATAGTTTAAACACGTTATTTTGTTAAAAATATGCACTTGTAACACTTTCTTTCCTAGTTTTAAGACATGAGTTCATGCCACTTTTGAATTATAAACGTGACTATCATTATATACGAGTATAACATATATAACAATATAAACAATTTAAGTTAAGTTTCTAATATTGATCGATCTAATATTGTATATAACTATTATAAACGTAACTATCAAACGAACGTTTTCTCACCGTATGCTTTCCTCGACTACTTCTTGTATGTCACTAGAGTTGCCCGATGGTTTCACAAATGCTGCATTCTATAGGCCTATGTTAACCCAAAAGCGAAACTGTAATACCCTATAACTTTACATAATTATCGCTATAATACTTCACGCACTCTAAAAGCATGTGCTTGAATATTTTTTAAATATTAACTACACCAGTTGTGTAGTATCTGTTAGGATTTGGTGCTGTGAGTGAACTGCTCGCAACTAGCTTGATTCTGACTCACAACATCCCTCCCCTCTTTCTAGTTGCAGTCCCGTCTAATGAAGAGTTTTATAACATTTTTCTTGCACCATGAATAATTTGTGCATTTAATAAATCCTATAATTCATACATATTTTAAATTCGCCATATTTTGGGTTTTATTACTATTTTTTTGTTTGATTTGTGTTGTCCTCTTTATAAGTCCCTAGACGAAAGAAGTCTTCATACACCTCCCTTTTTTCTGGAACGGCAAGTATAAGGATTATGCAAGATTACTCGAGTAGTTGCGGTTCTAATGAAGGCAATATAAATCTTCGCTTACTAAGTATCTGGGGGGATCTTCTAATTGTAGAAAACGTTACGAAGGTAGCTTAACTTTGTAAAGCTGGATCTTTTTATGATTAGAATGAGTTTTGCGTCAGGAGATTATTGTTTTTGCGACTCTAAATGAAGGATGGAATTTGAGCCTATGATTTTTGTTGTAGTTGTTACCCACTATAATTACGGAGTAACCTCGGCTTTTGGCAATCATTATCTCTTCCTTCAGAAAATATACACACTGACATATGTAATAAAGGCAGATACGCTGGATTTTCTATACTGAAAACACAAACGTTAATGTTTTCATACCGTTTTGTCAGCTAAGCAATTAATATCAAGTTTCATCAGCATCATAATTGTTAAGATAGAGATACTAGCATTCAGCCAGTACTAGCAGTCATTTCGCGCATGCGAAGCTAGAAGCTCTTCCACTCTTTTATATAAAAAATGACTTTCCAAAAATTTTGTATTTGGACAGGATCGTTTCAAATCTCATTATTGTAAGACGTATCGCGAGCAGACATGTTCTCCGCGGCTCTAAGCTTTAACTACGAAAAAAAGAACTAAAAACGAAAACAAAAAAATCAAAAACTCTCTACCCGGCTAACAAAAAAGTACTGATAAATATAACTACATACAACAAGGAACAAAATAAAAAAATCGTGAAAATCTGACCTGTAAACATTACATGTTGCGGTCGCCATCCGCGCGTTCAGCTAGTGCAGCAACGGCAACGAAGACAACCGATGCGCAAACACAACAAAACAATAACAGCGTGAACATAAATAAAAACAGTTGCGATCTCTCGCCAAGTGAAATTAATAAACTTATAGCACAATTCGGCAGCAGCGGTAGGCAGCGCAGCTTTTCAGTCTGACTGCTCCCATAAACAGCTCTCCCTCTCTGGCTCTGCTAACGCTGGCTCTCAGCTTGAGCACGTTACAGTAAGTAACGACTGCTGCGAAAACGTAATTACGCTTATTGTGTGCTCTGGGTCGGTAAACACTTTGCCGTGGAGTATGCAAAGCAACTCTCCCTCACCATTAGAACCTCTCAACAATAAACATAGCGCTACAGGCAAAGAAAAAACCATGCATGATACAGCCAACCAAGGAAAAGGTTCGGCAATACAGACTGGTATGGACCGCTATATTGTGGTTAAGCGTAAGTTGAGTCCTCAAAAATTGTCTCAAAAATCGGCAAAGCCGATTAAATCTAATGATTCTGCTCCTGAAAAGAATCCACTCGCTTCTAACAGGTTTGCACCTCTTGCAAATGCCGAAGACAATTCTACTCAGAGAGTGCTAAAAGAGGTAAAGCCCCCACCAATTTATTTAAGGGAGCGCAACTCTAACGCTCTCGTAAAAACTATAACTACTTTACGAGTAATTGGTGCTAAAAACTTTCATGTTGTCCCAATACTAAAAGGCAAAATACATGAAACCAAAATTCAATTATATATCGAATCAAGCTATCGCCAAGTCGTCAGTCTCTTAGACACAGAGAAAAAAAATTATTACACCTACCAGCTTAAAAGTACCAAAGGCATTGTTGTTGTCCTTAGAGAAATCGAAGCTGACGTAGATGTCAACGAAATAAGAGAAGCCCTATCCCAAGAGGGTTTTACCGCAAACTCTGTGTTTAACATACGCAATAAATATAAGATTCCACTGCCGCTCTTTCACGTTGAGCTACAGCCAGTCGACTCGAACCTGAGAAAAGGCGAATCACACCCGATCTACAACCTCCGCTATCTTCTACATAGAAAAATCTCTGTAGAAGAACCCCACAAGCGAATTGGACCAGTTCAATGCCTGAAATGCCAAGAATTTGGGCACACTAGAAAATAATGTACACTTCCCAGTGTATGTGTCGTTTGTGGTGATCTCCACATGTCACAAAACTGCACAAAGCCCAAAGACGACTCCAGTGTCAAAAAATGCAGCAACTGTGGTGAAAATCACACTGCAAACTACAGAGGCTGCACTGTATACGTTCGTATAAAAAAGAAATTTGCACCTCAGCCAAAACAAGTTAAAAATGTTCCTCCCGTAACAGTTTTGCGCGAAATCTCTGCCCGTGAAGCACAGCCTTCAAGTATTTCTTACGCAAATATTCTCAAAGGTACCACATCAGTAAACCCTAAAACTGATGAGAGTACACTTGAAAAGACTTTACAAGAGCTCATCGCAAATATGACGCAATTTATGTACTCAATGCAAAGTATGATGCAAGACATGATACGTAATCAGAACATGCTTTTGCAATCCCTATTAACAAAACCATGAACGCACTGAAAATCTGTCATTGGAATGCAAATGGCATATATCAGCACAAAAATAAGCTCAAACTATTTCTCAACGATAACTCAATAGATTTGATGCTAATTTCTGAAACTCACCTTACTCACAAAAACTGTTTCCAGATACCGGGATACAAAGTTTATGACACCAAACACCCCGGTGGCAAACCGTGGTGGTACAGCCATTCTGATCAAGAATAGAATAAAGCATTTCCCAATGCAAGGATACTGTAACGATTATCTACAAGCGACGACTATTCAGCTCGAAGAATACGTCAAAGGCTTGGCAGTATCATCCATCTATTGCCCACCAAGGTTTAATATAGATGAGCAGCAATACAAACAATTCTTTAGTACTCTCGATGCTAAGTTCATTGCTGCTGGAGACTTTAATGCAAAGCATACTCATTGGGGCTCACGTTTAGTAACTCCCAAATGCAGAAAACTCTTCTCTGCGATAAATGCTCTTGGTCTTAATGTCTTGTCCAATGGTAAGCCTACATACTGGCCAAACTGGACAAACAGAAGATTCCAGATCTTATTGACTTCGCCATCACTAGAGGTATAAATAATGTACACTCTCCTGCGCATTCCTCTCTGGGGCTGTCCTCTGATCACACTCCCACAATAATAACTATCTTTTCTGAAAACTCCTATCAGAAAAACGTGAGTGGTAGTTTCGACTACAAGAATACAGACTGGCTTAAATATAAGATGTTCTTAAGTTCACATCTTGAAATAACGGCCTCCCTAAAGTTTGAGCAGGAAATAAACTCCGCTATTTTCAATTTCACTCAATTGCTATCCCAAACAGTAAAAATTCCTACACCACGTTCTAAAGCTCAAACCCGACAAGAGTGTACTCCCCAAGACATTCTGAAGCTCCTCTCCGAAAAAAGATCTCTTAGGAGAGAATGGCAATTGCAGAGATAACCTTCTCTGAAGAAAAAACTGAAAGAATGTACTAAAAAACTGCATCACCTTCTAAAAGAAAACTTGAAAAAACCCATTCAAATGGAGTCACCAATACGCTTTCCCAACGGCAACTGGGCAAGAAGTGATGCAGAAAAGGGAATAGCATTCGCAAATCATTTGGAGCAACTTTTCTCCCCTAATCTTGCTAGTTCCGACCGTTCTCTAACGGCGGTTGATGCTATTCCTAGCGTCAATGGTATCTCGATTGCCAAAAAGGAGCTGACAAACGCTATCAAAGAATGCAATGCCAAAAAATCTCTAGGGCGTGATCTGATTACGGGCCAAATGATAAAAGAGCTCCCAGCAATAGCCACAATGCATCTCTTGCATATATTAAATGGTGTAATACGCACTGGATTCTTTCCTTACTCATGGAAAATTTCTCAAATTACCATGATTCCCAAAGCTGGAAACGACAGAACAAGCATCTCTTCCTACAGACCAATTAGTCTGCTATCAATTTTTTCAAAACTCTTTGAAAGTTTGATAATAAAGCGTATTAAAGACGTTGTCAAACAGTCTAATATTATACCAAACCAGCAGTTTGGGTTTAGAGAAAAACACAGTACTATCGAACAAGTTCATCGCATTGTAAACACTATACAAGAAACGTTCGAAAAGAAGCAATACTGTTCCGCAGTTTTTCTCGACATCACTCAGGCATTTGATAAGGTCTGTCACGAAGGAATCTTGCACAAACTGAAATGTATGTCTCCTCTTAACATCTACACATTGCTCGAAAGCTATCTCTCAGGTAGACGCTTTGTGGTGAAACAAAAAATCTTCATCTCAGATGAATACCCTATACAAGCCGGTGTACCGCAAGGCAGCGTATTTGGCCCCCTGCTCTATACGTTGTTCACTGCAGATATACCAACAAACGGTAAGACTATCACCTATACTTTTGCCGATGATACAGCCAAATTGTGTACTCACACAAATCCGAAAGAGGCGTCAAAACTTCTCCAAGTACACGTCAACATGCTTTAGGAATGGCTTGACCACTGGAGAATCAAAGTCAATGAGTCGAAATGCGTTCATGTCACATTCAATCTATGCAGGAGTACTTGCCCCCCTGTGCAAATTAACCCTACGTCTCCACGGGCAATTTTTGATGGCATAACATCTGTCAAATTTGATTGCAATGGTTGGCAATATTTTAATGGTGGGCATTGCGATGTTATGCCATTGTCATTTTGAAAATGCCGTCAAGCAATCTAGTTCGCTGTACCCACGCTTGAAAAAATTTTTTATTTATACGATGAAGAGGAAAAAAGAAGGAAACCGAAATTCTGGGTGAATCCTTTATTACAAAGAATGCAAATGCACAGTCTCCATTCATTTTAGCGATTTTATTAATTTAATAGATGCGGTAAAACGAAAATGTCCGACGATGCTTCCACTGTGAGCATCACGAAAAAATGAAAAACGGCTGTCAAACAAGCAAAATGACAACTGATTGCCACACAGCACCTTGGCAATTTATGGCATAACATATTTCATAACATAAATTGCCAACTTGAAGCAATTTGGAGTCTCCATTGGCAATTTGCTTGAAATTGCCAATGGCATGCCATCAAAAATTGCCCGTGGAGACGTAGGGTAACACCAAGCCGATCCCTCAGGCGACAGAAACTAAATATCTAGGAATACATTTAGATCGCAGACTTACTTGGGCAAAGCATATAAGTGCAACAATTACTCAGATTAAACTCAAAATAAACGAGCTAAACTGGCGTTTGAACAGGCAGTCCAAGCTCAAACTGGACTTTAAAGTTCTACTCAACAAAGTAACTATGAAACCCATATGGACATACGGTATCCAATTCTGGGGTACTGCTTCACCCTCAATTGTCGAAAAGCTGCAAAAAGCCCAATCGAAAATCCTTCGAATAATCACCAATGCTCCTTGGTACATAAAAAACGTTAACATCCACAGAGATTTACATATCCCGTATGTAACTCAAGAAGTTTCCCGACTTGCTGAATCTTACTTAGCAAAGCTAGACAAGCATCCCAATGCATTAGCGAGGCGCCTACTACAGCATCAAGGACACACCCGCCTGAAAAGGATGGACGTGCTGCCCTTAGCAACAAACTAGATTTTAAGCTTATTCATTACGCTATTATTTAAGTATTGCGCTACTTCTTTTCATATACCATAACTCCTCAAAGCACTGGCACTGGGAGGTTGGTAATGATTGATATGAATTTAAAAGTGAAATGTTAAATATACTATGAAGATTTATTGTTAGTTCTAAGATATTTTTTAGAAGATTCAATAAAATATATACTCGTAGTAGCATACGTTTGCGTCACGTCTAAATGTTTCGTTCAGTTTCGATCAAATACGTACGGCCATTTTGGCTATTAACATTGATTCGCATATGCTTTAACTTACTCGTTACGTTTCGTCCCGTCTATTTTGGTTAGCCCTTCTGGCTTCGACGCTGCAGTAAGTTTCTTTCAGGTTCATGTCCTTCCTTTCTTTCAGGTTCATCCTTCTTAGCAACGCCTTAATACCTAAAAATAGTTTTTATATAAATTACTATTTCCTAATTCATAATTGAATAAATTTTCAATTGGCCTTATTGTAAAGATAAAATTTATGTATATGTACTTTGTGCAAAATGCACTGTAATGGGGTTATTTGTTCTTTTTTTAACTAGTTTATGTTTATAAAATAAAACAATTCAAATGGACAAACTGGGTTAAGTAACAATATATATTTAAATAATCGAAGAGTAAACTGTATAAACTGCACAACCGAACTTCTTGAGTGTTAATGACTCACTTCCATTTTACTTCGTCTTCCAGAGCATCGTGTCCATGTCGGTGCGTTGTCATCTCTCTCTCTCTCTTCTTTTTCAAAACCGTACATACCGCCCCCATGCTGGGAGCCAGAATGATGACGAGATCTGGAATAGTGTGCTCAATTTCCTTTAGCGAAGATCATATCAAACGTAACTTGTGCAACGGGACCAAAAGTCGTTGGGAAAGGATAATGAAGTAAAGTATGCTGAGTGCTATTTGATGTTTGAGTTATAAGTAAGGTTAATTTTCTTGAGTGTATGAGGAAATCGGTAGAAGACAGAGCTTTGTTATTGAGCGTTTATAGGTGCCGTGTTGGGTACGGATGGTCACCACTCGGACTAAGTTGTCCAACCCAGGATACAATTTGATGACGCGCGCCATGATCCACTCATTGGGTGGTAATCTATCATCATTTACGATAACTAAATCATTCAGCTGCAGGTTCGGTTTACGCTGACACCATTTTGGCCATATTTGAAGGTGGGACAACCAGTCTGATGTCCACTGCTTCCAGAATTGCTGTAGCATTCGTTGTGTTTGAACTGTTGGGTAGCGATACGTTAGCAGCTGGTGCTGCTGCCGGTGCTGAATGCAATGAGGCTCCCACGAGGAAATGCCCGGGCGTAAGCACCATTAAGTCCTACGGATCTGACGTTAAAGGACATATAGGCCTGGAGTTTAGACATGACTCGATGCGCACAAGAAGAGTTGAGAGAGCTTCGTAAGTGAGTCGTGTACCACTGGTTACTCGTTTTAGATGGTATTTAACGGATTTCACATTGGCTTCCCACAAACCACCACAGTTGGTTGAATGGGGAGGGTTGAAGTGCCATTGAATTCCTTGGATTGCCAATTTCGGCACGATTTCTTTTTCTACTGCCTCAATGAATTCACATTGACTTGCTTGTAGTACCTTTTCTGCGCCTATAAAATTTGTTCCGCAATCGCTATAAATGTCCCGGCAGATTCCTCGACGTCCGATGAACCTTTGAAGAGCCCACAAAAAGTTTTCCGTTGACATTCCTGTAACAGCTTCCAGATAAATGCACTTGGTCGCTAAACAAATAAAGATAGCGATGTAACCTTTGTAGGTCGTGTTCCCACGGAATCTCGAAGATTTTATTTCAATTGCGCCTGTGTAATTGGCACCAGTCGCTAGGAACGGACGCTGTGGTGGATTAACTCGATGGAATGGGAGGTCCCCCATAAGTTGATACGCCACTTCTGGTTTGTTGCGAAAGCATTTGATATATTTTCGAAGATGTTGCCTAACAGCACGCCTTGCATTAATAATCCAAAAGTGTTGCCGTAAATATGATAAGGTTAATTGGGCACCGCCATGTAATGTTGTTGCATGTGCATTGTCAATTACCAGCGTAGTCAAATGGTGACTGTTCGGCAAGATTATTGGGTATTTCTGATCAAATGATAGATTTGAACGTTGAATTCGGCCACCCACTCTCAGAGTTTGTTGGTCGTCAAGAAAGGGGTTTAAATTTGTCAATTTACTGCCGTTTGGTAGTGGTCTATCATTTCCAACGCAGTAAATTTCTTTGGAAAATGCTTCCTGTTGCACCAGAGCGACTATTTTCATTAACCTCTGCTTTAACTCTGTTGTAATAAGATGCCCACATCGACGGGACCGACCTTGGGCACGGCTGTTGTGAGCGAAACGAAAAATGTAGTCGCAGACACGTAACGTTTGATTCAGCGAAGAGTATTTGAAATTGCAGAGTCTTGGCAAATTAAAACGTGTACTTGCAACTGCTCGGGTTTGATTTCAGCTGTTTCTTCATTGACAAGTAATTTTTTAGCGTAAAATCTTGGCCAGTCTTTTTCTGACTGCAACAACCACCGTGGACCATTCCACCATAGTTTAAATGTTGATAAAGTCGTTGGTGTTAGTCTACGTGCGGCACAGTCGGTGGGATTTTGAAGTGTGTCAACATGACTCCACTCCATTTCCGAAGCTCCATGCCTGCTGAACGTAGAGCAAGTGTTACTTGTTTTAGAATTGCTGTAGCTGCCTCAATCGAGTAACTACCAGATAGTACCTAGTCTACTTAAATTTCACTTTTGAGAACAGGTGCAGGAAGTGGATTCGACGTCCTTTCGTCTTCGGCGAGTTGATGTAGCACTCGTATTGCTGTATAGGGAGCTGATGCCGTCCCGAATGTAACTGTGGTAAGACAGTATTGTTTGATTTCGTTTATTTCATTCCGCCATAAGATACGTTGATATTGGCAGTAATCGATATGCATATCTATGCACCGATACATTTTTTGTATATCGGCGGTGAATGCCAGTTTATGTTTCCTCCAATTCAAGACAACTGCTGGCAAATCATTCTGCAGAGCCGGCCCTACACACAATACGTCGTTAAGCGATTTTCCATTGGTTGTTTTGCAAGACGCGTCAAATACTATACGGAATTTTGTTGTTAGGCTGTCTTCTCTAAGCACACCGTGGTGCGGTAAAACACATGAGGGGATGTTTGGTTTATCTGCCAACGTTTTGATACAATGTTCGGCATCCGTTGTCCTTGCAGGAGTGATTTGATTGAGGGAAAAATATTCATGAATTCCATCCTCGTAGCGGGTGCGTAAATCTTCGTTATGCTTGAGTTTTCGCTCTAAATAATAAAATCGATTTAATGCAATTTGTTTGGACCTCCCAAGTGTTTGAGATTCATCAAATAAACTTTTTAATGGTAGTCTCACTAAATACTTCCCATTTGGTTGACGCACATGCGTTTGTTGAAAATGTGTCTCACACCATGACTCTTCGGCAGTCTGGCAATAAAATGTGGGCATACATGTCTGCCCCTATGAGTAAATCTACTCGGCGAGCTTGATAGTAATTGGGATCTGCCAGCTGCAGTCACACCCAATCAGATGTACTGTGTGGTGCGGTGTTATGGCCACAAACATCATCGGCCCATATTTCTTTGAGAATGAGGATGAAACGCCAGAAACGGTCTCCGGGGCTTCTTACAGAACAATGATCGGCAACTTTTTGCGGCCAATGGTGGAGCAACATCCTAATTTGTGGTTTCAACAAGATGGAGCCACTGCGCACACTGCTAGGCAAACTATTGACATGCTGCGTGAAATTTTTGGTGAACGCATAATGTCAAGAAATTCAGATTTCCCTTGGCCTCCTCGTTCACCAGATTTAACTGCGCCCGATTTTTTTTATGGGGATATTTAAAAGACAAAGTGTATGTTAACAAACCACAGACACTTGGACAGCTCAAGCAGAATATTCGAGACGAAATACGGCGCCTGCAACCAGAAACATTACGCCGTGTAATGCAAAATGCGCTAAAAAGAGCAAATGCCTGTATCGAGCAAAATGGTGGTCATTTGTCTGATGTCATATTTCACACATAGTCACGTTAAATTTCCATAAAATGTATTTAACATATTAAAATAAATCATTTAAAAAAACCCGTTATTACAAGAGTTACACGTGTTTAACATCACTAGGTCTCATTTGGGCCACCCTGTATATCTGCCGAAGTACGGTTATGTGTTAAACCAATGGTTTGAACTGCGCGCTCTGAAATGATTGTGCATTCGGAACCTTGGTCTAAGAGAGCACGCACTACTATGAATGTTGATGGAGTGACTTCGTTTTGCGGAGAGGGCCTTGTAGTGGGAAAATGTAAAAGGGTGTGGTGCCGTTGGCTACATTGCAGGCAGTTCTTCGTGCTGGTGCATTGCGACAATGCATGGGACCTGCTCAAGCAATTCAAACAAAGTTTCGCTCTATCAACAATAGACTTTCTCTCAAAGCAAACTTTGGAGAGGCAGGTTGAGCAACGACGCAAGAAATGTGTGTCGCCACATAGGTAACAAGAGTTAGAATCTTTCGCTTGTGCAACGACGAGAAAGCTGTTCTTATTTTGACTAAATCCTCTAGCGTTTCGATTGTGGCGTTTGTTCCCTGACGCATGGTCGTTCAAGCTGCTATTTTGTTGGACTAAATGCATGACGCTTGATATATTTCTGTTTTCAATTACATTGATAGTGACGAGACTATTTAAAAATGTTTCAATGGCTTCGAATGTTGGAATGCTGGTGTCACTACCTAAGTGATGCTCCCACGCTTGATGCGTATCATTAGGTAATTTTGTCGTCAGACAATACGCAATCCAATGGTTGCACTCGGATACCGCAATCTTCAGCCGCTGGAATTCATTAATGCAGACATTGGCAATATTTAATAACGATTTGATGTCTTCGGAGCGCTTATTCATGTGATGCATGAATAGCTTATTCATGTGATGCATGAAAAGCAAACGGGGGTTATCGTAACGCTTAACAATTAAGTCCCAAGCTGTCGTGTAATTAATTTCCGTTAAAGCCATTTGTTGAACATCGCAATCGTGATCTAAGGGCAGTGCCTTCTTCAAAAAATGAAATTTTTGAATCGCGTTTAGATCGGTATTTTTATGAATTAGGTGGACAAATGCGTCCTTAAAAGCCGGTGTAGGAGAGTTTTCTTCTCGAAAACTTAGACGAGGGGTTCATAAGGAGTGAGCTTCAAAGATTTCTCATATTTTATTTTTTATAGTTTTTAGTCTAAAAGTTTGTAGACTAGTGTATTTAATTAATATTTTTTCTTTGTATGTATTTCAGTTACATTCCTAATTTTAATATCTGCTATTTCAAATATTTATTCAGTTACTTTAATTTATTTTATTTGCTGCGAGAGCTAAAAATTTTACACACATTCACATCGCATTCTTGTCACCAACTGCTCTTTTTATTTCTGTCAAAATTCTTCACGAACCTTCTATAAAAAAAATAGCAACAAAAACTTTCAGTTATTTTATTTAAAGCAAAACATGCAAAAAGTATTTAAATCTTCTTCGCGAAGAAAAGTAACAACAAATTGGAAGGCAAATGAAACAATAACAAAACAGAAGCCAGGAAGCTGTTAGTGCTCTTGCTAATGCAAGCATATAAGACGATGACCGTCAGTTCGACAGACGGAGGCAGCCGAACTATAACAGTTATTATTTATTCAGAATTAGACTGATAAATGCATTTACATGACAAGAAGTAATGTAAATATGAATGTTTTGAAACATATGTAATTATGTGAAGAGGATGATGAGGCTGCAGTGCTGACCAAGTGGGGATTTTGGAATTAAATGGGGACGAATGCGAATACCCATAAAAATGTTGTTTGGGTATAAAAACTCCCAAACAGCCGGCCATTCGACATATTTTCCGGAAAACGATGGCAACGGCAGTTTGGGCAATTCAATGGATGATGTAGGATGTGAAGCTACCGAATAATTTCCCTGCATATTTGTTGTAGACGACTCCAAGGAAGCGGATTCTAGTGTTTCGCATACTCGTACATCCAAAAGTATACACCAAATGTCAAAGTAATGCTCTTCAAATTTCGAAGCTATTTTATCAGTAAAATATTTCATATCAATTGATAACACTAAAAATTTCAATCGAAACCGCTACATACTGACCATGCAGTGCGAGCTGACGAAATTCGTAATAGCACACCCAATGAAAACAAAAGACGCACACACAACAGCCAAAACACTAGTTGAACAATTTATACTCAAATACGGACACTTTAAAATACTTAAAACTGACAACAGGACAGAATTTACAAACGAGCTAATGTAATGGCAAACATATATGTATTGCTCAAAATACAACAAACATTTTCAACACCGTACCACCAACAAACAATACGCTCACTAGAACGCAACCACAGAGTTTTGAATGAATTCCTACTAACATCGACAAACGACGTCGAATGGGATAAGTGGATTCCCTATTTCACTATCACTTACAACACAATGTCACATGTTGACACGGGCTACACGCCTTATGAATTAATATATGGGAAACTCCCAGGTTTACCAATGAAGTAATGGAAAATAATACAAAAATATACAACTTTGAAAATTACTCCAACGAGTTAAGAGCGAGATTACGATATGCCCACGAAAAGGCAAAACAAATGCTAATGAAAGCAAAACAAAAACGTGTATTAACTGACTTAAAAACTACTACTAAAATACTTAAGGTAGAAATAGGAGATTTAGTTCTATTAAAAGTAGAAAATAGAAAAAAGAATATGAATCCATACAAAGGACTATATAAAGTACTAGATAAGTTAGGAGTAAATTCATTAATAGAATATAATGGTACACCTGATATAGTACATAATAACCAATTAAAGCCATACAATGTAATCTAAATTTATAAACCACAAAATGTAATTTAAGAATACAATTTATAATTATAACTATCACACAATATCATCAAAACAATATACTTTCTAATCATAACTAATTTGTAATTGTAACTGTTTAATTAAAAACGCTACCATGTAATTATAGCAATAAGAAACAATTTATAAACAAATAACATCAATTATTAGACAATATGAAAGTCATGTGATTCCACAATAAGTTCATAACATAAGACAATTGTAATAACACACAAACCATATTTCCAGAAAAATTATTCGCTAACAACCCTAATTTTTCTCTTAAGGGGACCCATCGTCACAAGCACCGTAGCAATTCGCCTATGCAAACGAACAGACAATAGCGCAACGTCGTATGCATTTTGGACAGTGCAGTGATTTTGGCCCTGCACTTGTACTCAAATTTGTTAATGTAAACAAACCATATGATTCGTCAATGAATAATATCGATAATTTGAGATTTGAGATTATTTTGGAAGTATGATTTGAAATTAGTAAAAATAAGATAGGTGTATTTTATGTTAGATAAAATAAAAGAACAATATAGCCACCAAACAGACCAGAATTAATCTGAACATCTAAAACTGCAATCCTGCATTAGACTTCTTATTCTTTCTCTCGGTACTCTTGACTAGGTTTGGTTAAGAACGGCACCAAACAATAGCGTAACCAACGGCAAACTGTGCCGGTCACAAACTTTGCTGTGGTTCCGCTTCGCACTAGGTTTCTTTTATACTACAGCATATAATTGCATTCATACACTGTATGAAACCTGCAACCGATACGTAAGCCGATCTTGCAAGGCCAACGTTATCGACATTGATTCAACGCTCATCATCAATCCAACCCTACAATTTATATATTTATATATAAATATATACAGTTTGTCAAGAAAGTGTTTTGACACGGTAAAAAATTTGTGAATTTGATTTCCACTTCATAATATAGTATTTCTTTATTGTTTTGATTAATTTTTTTGATTCATTTCATTTAATTAATGTATTTACTAATAAACAGTACCAAAAAAAAAACAGAAATATTAAACTTAAGTTACAAAAAACATAACAAAAACAAAAATAGTCAAAAATTTTCCTGTCAAGAAAGTGTTTTCACAATTCTGTTTGGAACTAATTTAGCTGCGCAGTGCATATACCGTCATGAGATTGATGCGTCACTATGCTTTGTGCGCATTTTAGATACAAACTAAACAAACATAGTTGTTCTTTGCTCATTGAACGCAGCATTTTTAGCAAAATTATTGTGAATTTAAGATGCCTGGTAAAATAACGTCATATGACTCAATTGCTTTACTATAGTCACCGCATCCGACCAGACAAACTATTTATAATATTTAAAATCGGGTAAAAAAGGAAAATAGTCGGTTGCCAAAACCTTCGCACTTCCGTTCGCACAAAATATCAGATAAAACAGAACGCATTTTGGTAAGGAAAGTAGGCGAAAATCCGCAGATTTCTACGAGAAGCCTTTCAAGTCAACTCAAAGAAGATTGTGATACTGCGGTTACCTTCGGAGCAGTAGGGCAGCTCCTGATAAGGTACCAGTATATTTCAAGAGTTGCTCGAAAAAAACCAATGCTTTCAACACAATACATTGAAAAGCGATTATCTTTCGCTAGGATGTACTGTGCCAAACCGAATAACTATTGGGATGACGCTATATTTTGCGATGAGACTAAAATCATGCTTTACTATAATGGTGGCCCTAACAGAGTGTGGCGACAACCGTTAAACGCATAGGAAAATCAAAATATTATATTATATTCCAAAATTTAAATTCGGCAAAATTTCTGTCATAGTATCGGGGTGCATATCCAATAAAGGAGTAGGAGAACTGAATTTTATACAGAATAAAATGGATGCACAACAATATTTGGATATATTCCAACGTTATTTGGTAAAGAGCGCAGATCATTGTGGGTTAAATATTGATAGCAATCCGTAATTCAAATATTACCAAGATAATAACCCAAAACACAAGGAGCATATGGTAAGGATCTGGGTTCTATATAATTACAAAAAAGTGTTAGATACAGCAGCCCAGAGGCCACAATTGAACCCCATTGAAAAATTGTGGGAACATTCAAGAAAAAAGGGGGCGAGAGGTAATCGAAAGGTGGAGCAGAGCTGAAAATTGCAATACTAGAGGAATGAAAAAAATACCAAGCGGATACGATGTACAGAAGTTGATTTAATCCACGAGGAGAATGCTACAAGTCATTATAAATGCTACATACAAAATATTAAAACCCTTTATAATGCTAATTTTCATTTCTTTATCTCATTTTTATAAAGAAGTTCTGATTTGTAAAAACACTATCTTGACAGCAAAACTTTTGACTATTTTTGTTTTTGTTATGTTTTTTGTATCTTAATGTTTTTTTTGTATCTTTTTTTGGTTCTGTTCATTAGTGAATATATTGATTAAAAGAAATGAATAAAAAAAATTTATCAAAGCAATAAGAAATTCTACATTATGAAGGGGACAAATCAAATTCACAAATTTATATATATATATATATATATATATATATATATATATATATATATATATATATATAAATATATATATATATATATATATATATATATATATATATATAAATATATATATATATATATATATATATATATATATATATATATATATATATATATATATATATATATATATATATATATATATACAGCGGTTTCCCGGTATAACGATTTCGCGATATAACGGACGGGCAAATTTTTTACATTGAGTATCTTATATAACGAATGAAAAAAAAATTTAGTACTCAGTATAACGAATAAAAAAGTTTTTAACAAATAAGCCGAGAAAATAAACTAAAAATGAGAGAATTGGCACTGTCTTTGCAAAACCAGAAAAACAAAAAGAGAAAAGAGAAATAAATCTGAGAATTTTGGTTTAATAGGCTCAAAAATAACTGTTATTAGTCTTACGAGAACTTCAAGAGGAGGCCACACAAAAATCACTAAAAGTTTCTCAGAAACAAACTTCGATTCAAAATTATTTTCAATAATTTTAAATTTTTTAAATTAGTTTGTGTTATTTTATGTATAAGTTATTATATGTATGTGTTTTTAACTCAAAGTTCCTATCCTTTATACAAAAAATGTGAAATGGATTATTTTTTTTCTTTTAAAAATACAATAAAAATGCTAGTGCTTTAATAAAAAGTTTCCTTGCTACTGCCTGGTAGTGTTTTGAACTACCATTGTGACTTTCAAATAATTTGTACGCGGTGTGCGCCGCTTGTCTCCAAGATACGTAACTTTCTTGTCTACCTTCAAAGTCCGGCAGCGATTTTATAATGTCTAATGATTCGTCACATGATGTCCCTGGAGTTATTTCTACGCCCTTGTACGTTTCCACCTGGAGTGTTGTCACTGTCAAGGTTGTCAAACGTTCGTTAAGACCTGCTATAGTTTGTTCAAAATTGGCCCTCTGTACGGTAAGTGCGCTACTAACTGCACCCTCTATCAAAGCCATTAACTGCGCTGGTTCCATTTTGTTTTTTCCATCACTTTTCCTTGACCACCAATTTGTGTTACTACTGTTATCGCTTACTCTCTTCTCAGTTGTAAGTTTTTTGAAGAAAAATTCAAGACTTTGTTCGTCATCACTCATGAAATTATTTGAAAAAAGGAAAACAATTGACAAAGAATCGACACTAACACTTTATATTTTAGTTATAGATTAAAAAAAAATTTTGTATTAAGATTTTGTTATACCGGTGATTAAAAATGTGAGGAAAAAAAAATTGTATTTTTGCAAAGATTAAAGTTGGTGGGTTTTTTCGCAAAAATTTTTTGGTTTGATTGAGAGAAAAAAATTGTCATAAATTCTACTCACATTTCGTTTTTTTTATTCTTATCTAAATAAGTCTGCTTTCTGTGGTCCGCTGGTGAATATTTCAGGGCACTGTTGCTGCTATTATTTGGTTGACTGCGACGTTAGTTGCTCCTGTTGTTTTTTATTTTTTATTTGCTTGTTGATACGGTGCAATTTTTGTTATCTTTTCAGAGTTTTTTTGTATTTATATTTTTTTCGATTATTTTTCCGGTGCGACGTTAGTTGCTGCCCTTGTTTTTTTTTATTTTTTATTTTTTAATTGCACTGCAATTTTTGTTATCTTTTCAGAGTTTTTTGTATTTTTATTCTTTCGATTATTTTTCCGGTGCGACGTTAGTTGCTGCCGTTATTTTTTTATTTTTTATTTTTTAATTGCTTGTTGATGCACTGCCATTTTTATTATCTTTTCAGAATTTTTGTAGTATTATTTTTCCGGTTCGAGTTATAGTTGGGCGCCAGTAAAGTTTTGATTGGCCACATTTAAAGAATAAAACTAGATTTGGTACTGTTAGACCGGGCTGTGTAGTTTATTTCAATACTAAAAGCAGACTAAATTCTAAAATACAAAAGTATTAAGGCTAGACTTAAATAAAAGACCTTAAATGCTGATCTTGCATTTACTGCAGAATGTTGAAACTACTGATCTTGCGCCTCGTGTGTGGTGTTGGGTAACTGTTGCACTATTTGTCGAAACCGCTGACCTTGCGCCTCGTGTGTGGAGTTGGGTAACTTTTGCATAAAACGGTAATATAGGTCAACGGCCGCTGTCGCTAGGCGATCGTGTTAACATATATGTTTATGTATATGCACTGTATATGTATATGTATTTGTGTATGTATATATATTATATACATATGCATATACATATCCAAGTCTATATGTATATGTATTTGTGTATGTATATATATATTATATACATATGCATATACATATCCAAATCTATAAACATATATTTGTATATATATATATATATATATATATATATATATATATATATATATATATATATATATATATATATATATATATATATATATATATACATATACATATGTATATAATTAAGAGTCTGAATAGATGTTGCACTCTTGTGTTTCTTCTAATGACTAACTTTATTCATACAAATCTTAACACTCTAAGCTTAATATAAGTAAGTATGTAAATCAGTATGTATGGATGTGTAACAATTGTTTGTATTATATGTTCACTAGTTTATTCGACAACTATGCTCGTCATACCAATGCTTACGTTATTGTCTTTATATATTAATGCTGTTATTGTTTCATATGTTTATACATGTATACCTGACTCCTCCTCCCCTAGCTCAGCAGTACCTGCTGAAGTAAGGTGTTTAATAGCTTAAAAAATTTTTCTAGTTATTAATAATATTTTTCTTATACAAACAAAGATTTCCTTTCTTTGGTCTACAGTAATGTAGTCGTACATCGATTGGTTCTTTCTAAATTATGTATTTCTACGGTATGATCATTGCTATTATTTTGATATTTATATTTTCTTTTAATTTGGGTTCTATGAGATTTCTTAAATTTATTATTCTTAGAAATTAAGTGATTATCCTCTATCTTATAGTTGTCGATTTTCCTATATTTAGGCTGAGCTTTGCTTACCTTATTATTATCAATAAATATGTTGTAAAAATTTCTACACATTTTTTCTTTTTTATGTTTAAAGAATTAATGTGGGCTACTTTTTTTAAGTGCAACTGGTGTGAAAATTCAGTTATTTCTTCTTTAGTAATTAAGTTGTTTAGTAAGTCGATAGGTCTGTTTTTTGTCACAGAGTGTATCGTGTTATTGTATGCTATTATAGTTTTGAAAACTTTATCTTGCAGGTCATCTTTTTTTTTGGGTCGGCATTAAAACGTCTCATGAGTTCATTCAGCGTACCATGTAGTCTCTCAACATCAGCATTACCTGTTTTAAGATAAGTTGTAGTGTTTGATATTTACAGTGGCTAGTTCATTATCTGTTATTAGTAGTGCCGGTTTACCTACGTATTGGAATCTTTTCTTGAGGGCGTCTATAATAGATGGCCATGTTCTGTCTTTCAGAACGTGAGCGGTAGCATACTTTGTCAATCTATCTAAACTGGTCAAAACCATCATGTTCCTTTGAGGATACCAAATGTCAACATGAACTATATCATTGTACTTTTGGGGTGTGGCAGTGACGTTAAAGGTGTGCTTAATAGGGTATCTGTCATACTTTGCTAAGTTAGAGATTTCGCAGTTATTCATATATTTCTGCATAATTTTTTTGAGGTTTGGATAATAATAAGTATTCTTTATTTCTTCGAAAATTTCGTTAATTCCCCTGTGGTTGTTTTTCCTATGCTTCTTTTCAATTAACTCCAGTAACTTTTATATATCTATTACATCCTCAATAAATGTGTATGATTGCAAGACTTTAAGGTTTTTGTTTGCTGAAAAGTATTTTGAGTACAAGTCCTGAAACTTTAAAAATAATGTACGATTCTGAATAAAAACAACAATTAATCCTTTAATTGAAAGCATTTCTTTTATTATCGCCAAAAGATCACTTTGTGGAGTTATTAGTATTGTATGTCTTATTTTATTTCTATATAAAATTTTTGTAGTTTTAGATGCCTTTGGGCGAGATTAATAATTAGTTGGTTTCTGAAGAGGTTAATTGGCTTTTCTGTAATTGGGATAAGGTTCAAACTATCAGTGTGTGCACTATGGATAGTGTCTCCATCATCACAATCTAAATTTTCTTCCTGATTTGATGAGGACGCGTTGTTTAGCTCGTTATGTGAAATTTCAAAAAGTCCATTTAGATTTGCATCTAAAAAGGAATGGGTGTCTGTCTGTTTATTCTCATCAAAGACAATGCGGCTTAAACCATTTGCTACAACGTTTTCCTTGCCGTTAATGTACTCGATGTCAAAGTCAAATTCATTGAGTTTTATTTTCCAACGCTGTAATTTGCAATTTGGTCGAAAGTATTTAGTTGCCCAAACGATCACTAGCAATTATTTTTCGATTGTGCTATATTTTTGTTTGTGACCATTAAGTGATCTGCTAGCGTAAGATACACTTTGCCATTCTGTGTAAGGACCGCGCCTAATGCAAAATTACTTGCGTCGGTAATAAGTGTGAATTTATTTCCAAAATCTGTGGGAGTAAGGATTGGGTCACTTTGGAGTAGTAGCTTAAGCTTTTGAAATGCTTCTGTGTTATCAGAGTCCTTAAGTTGATTTTTGCGTTCTTCTTTAAATATTTAACAATGTGGTGTGCAATTTTTGAGAAGTTTTTGATAAAACGCTGGTAATATCCCGTGATTCCCAAGAATGACTTGCTCTCCTTTTGCGTTCTTGGCAATTTAATTTGATTTATTGCTTCAATTTTTTTTGGGTTTGTTTTAATTCCCTCTGCTGAATCGACGTGATCAAGAAATTCTGTTTGTTTTCAGGTTGGCTTTATTCAGAGTATTAAGAATTTTGCTTAGAGATTCTATATGTTCCTCTATGTTGGTAGAGAAAACTAAGATGTCGTCAAGGTAAACGAGACAGATTTTGCCTCTAAACTATTTTAATACATTATTCATAAGGTAATAAGTAGCTGGAGCATTACGTAGACCAAATGGCATTCGTAAATACTCGTAATGTCCGCCCGCCGTAGAAAAGGCTGACTTATGGATATCATTATTGTCCATCTCAATCTGGTGAAAACCCTTTGCCAGATCGAGTGCGGAGAAGTATTGGCATTTTCCCAATTTGTCGAATATGTCTTCCATATTCTGTATTGGATGCCTATCTTCTATGGAATTACTATTGAGTTTTCTGTAGTCTATGACTATACGCCATTTTAAATCGCTTGGGTTGTCAGATTTTTTGGGGACAATCGAGAGTGGGCTGTTATATGGACTATTTGATTCACGGATTATATTTTGCTTTAACATATCATTAATTTTTCTTTTAACCTCCTCCTTGTGAATCTCTGGGTATCTATATAATTTAGAGTGAATAGGGATATCATTTTTTGTAACAATTTTGTTCATTTCATTAGCAAATGTTAGATTATCATTTTCATTACAAATGTTAGATTATCGTGTCTAAATTTTTTTAGTTTGTTTTTCTCGAAATCGCTTAAAAGAACATTTTCATTAGTGTTTAGAGGATCTGTCCCTTGATTTTGAAATATTTCCTTTATACTTTCCTGGGATGCGAATTTATCATAAGACTCTTCAGTTTGAGAAAGATAGAATATTAGTGTAGCACTTTCTGTAATTAGCTGTCGTTTGGGGTAATCAATAATACAATTTATATTTTTTAGGATATTATTGCCTATAAATCCATCGAAATAATTATGGAAGGGGAATTTTATAAATTCAACAAAACAATTTTTCTTAAATTCTTTAAACAGGGGAAAGCGATATTTTATATTGGAAGTGATTACTCTACCGAGTACTCTCAATCTACTTATTTCACTATTATTCACTTTCCACTTTGGATCAAAATATTTTGGGGTTAATTATACTTGTCTCTGCTCCAGTATCAATTACGAATCTTAAATTTTTTACCGGAGTAGTTAAAACTATATAGGGTAGGTGTTTCTCCCACTCATTAGGAACTTTTCATATATAGGATCTTCGTTGACAGTATGTTGAGTAAGTGCACCTATTTCCATTGGTTGTGGTCCTTGGGTATACCTTGTTTGTCTTGATTCACTTATTTGTTGGTAGTTCTGTCCCCTATTATTTCGATTAATTTGTCTATTATTTCTATTGAAAAATCTATTTATATTTTGGCTAGGCTCAGTATTGTTTTGATTAAATGGTGTACTGTTTGTCATATAAGTGTTATTCGCTATTGTCAGATCTTCGTAATTGGTTACTCTTCTCGTTTGGTTGGTAGGGATCACATTTCGGTTCTGTTGATAGAGATTCTTTGTCTGGGATGTATTGTTATTAATATTGCGTTCGTAATTATTTGATCTATTATTGTGTAAGTCTCTTAAATTGTTTCTATAGGTTCGGTTGTCTCTGTTATTTAATTGGGTTTTTCGACTTATAGTGTAGTTTTGGTGCCGTACCTCGAGAATAATTTTAAAAGCCTCGCTAATCGAATCTGTATTCCTAGCAAATATTATACTTCTTGTTGCTTCTGGTAAATTCTCTTGGAATGAATTCAAAGCGATGCAATTACTTTCGGCGGTAGAGCATGTTCCGTCCTTATGTGTTAAATTTCTGTTAATTAATCTGTTTGTAAGTGTGTTTATTGTATGAAAATAATGTTCGATTGTGCCGTACCGTCTGCATTTTTTAAGTTCGTGCATTAACTCAACATAGTTTGTTTTTCTCCAAAATAGTCTAGTAAAACTTTTTTTAAGTCCGAACAGTCATTAACTTGCCCAGTTCTATGAATTTCTTCTCTCGTCTGTCCGGTGCATTTATTTTTAACAAAGCTAAAAATAATGTTTTTAGAACTTTGGCTAAAATTTTCGATTAATGGTATAATTATCTCTTAAATCAGTACCATCAAAATTATCGATATTTTTTATAAAACTTAATACTAAATTAAAGCAGGCAATTGCCAGCTCCATGTTTTGAAAATTAGATGATAAATGCTGGAGCTGTTATGGTTGTAGATCTTTACTGTTGATGCCTTATTTCTGCTGCCTAATCTGCTTACGTGACGTCGCTCTTTTTGAACTCTGAGCCGAATTTAAAGTTGATGTTAATTCCGTTTATTCTCCTTTCAAGGTCGAATAAAGCGTGGTACTGGAAACCTGTTCTTTCTATTACAACACTACTATTGTTTTTCCTTTTTTATTGAAGTCAATGTTTTTTATTTTAATTATTTCAATATATTTATTTCAGTTTATAATAATTAAATATTGTTATTTTTCTGACCTTTTCGTCAAAACACTCGTGAAGCATTTTAAATTGTTTAAATAACTATATGTATTAACTAAATATGTATTTCTTTTATATTTATTTTATGCTTAATATTTTCATTTTCTTTGTCAAGGTAAGCCATAAGGTTTTTATATTTTCTTATTTTTTTTCCTCGTCGCCAATTAAGCGTCTGAATAGATGTTGCACTTTTATGTTTATTCTAATGATTACTTTATTCATACAAATCTTAAACACTCTAAACTTACTATATACATATACATGAACATATATACATATACATATACATATTGTAAAGACCTAAATTTTGTAACAATTTTAGGTCACACAAAATACCGCCCTCACCATATACCAACACCATGCGAGCACATGTAGCCAAACCACGCCACACGTGGTTATGCTCGAACATGACACAACGCCGAAATACGGGAATTCCGTATGCGCGAACACGACACAGTGCCGAAATACGGGACTTGTCGATGCTCGCATGAAAAATGTATAAAAGGCCGGTGCACAGAGGAACCAGTCTCTTGTGATTTCAACAGCGGCGGCGACAACAGCGGACGAGCACGCGCTCTTGTGATTTCAACAGCGGCGGCGACAACAGCGGACGAACACGAGCTCTTGCGATTTCAACAGCGGCGGCGACAACAGCGGACGAACACGAGCTCTTGCGATTTCAACAGCGGCGGCGACAACAGCGGACGAGCAGGCGTGTAAGTGGGTATAGTATTCGCGGACAGTGGCGACCACGGCAGACAATTCCTGACTTTGAGACTTCTTACGTGATTGGTGGTGTGAGGTTTTAACCGACATCACTACCACGTAAGAGAGTGCTCCACCCTAGACGAAGTAAACGCGAGGTTTTAACCGGCGTTTCACTTCAAAGCAGCTATTGCTTCAAGTTAGAATTTTGAGACTTCTTACGTGATTGGTGGTGTGAGGTTTTAACCGACATCACTACCACGTGAGAGACTGCTCCACCCTAGACGAAGTAAACGCGAGGTTTTAACCGGCGTTTCACTTCAAAGCAGCTATTGCTTCAAGTTAGACTTTTGAGACTTCTTACGTGATTGGTGGTGTGAGGTTTTAACCGACATCACTACCACGTAAGAGAGTGCTCCACCCTAGACGAAGTAAACGCGAGGTTTTAACCGGCGTTTCACTTCAAAGCAGCTATTGCTTCAAGTTAGACTTTTGAGACTTCTTACGTGATTGGTGGTGTGAGGTTTTAACCGACATCACTACCACGTAAGAGAGTGCTCCCCCCTAGACCAAGTAAACGCGAGGTTTTAACCGGCGTTGAATTTCAAAGCAGCTATTGCTTCTACGTCTGCCACTACCCCACTTCACTGCAATTAGACGAAGCGGAGAGAATACAGGATTTAGTTCTAATTAGTCTAAGATGAACTTGTAATTTACTGAATAATAAAATAAAGTAAACAAACTCCATCAAACGTTGTGTTAAGGTCAAGAAAATAAATATTGTACAGGACTCTGGGAAGACTGAGCGTACCCCAGCTAGAGATTCCTTACAATATATATGCATATACATATACATATACATAAACATGTACAAATACAATATAAATATACATATAAATATTCATATACATATACATATCCATATACATATACAGATGCATATACATATACATATACATATACATAAACATATCCATATAAATATGATTATATATATTCATATACATATACATATACATATGCATATACATACACATATACATATACATATACATTCACATATACACATACATACATATATACAAATACATATACATATTACAAATGGAGGAAAACATGTATTTCAATTGTATACTGAAACTACTATGAGGAGCAGCACTCCAGATTGCAAGGAGTTAATATCAAGGATCACGCTGAAACAACTGTTAATCGCCGAATGAACTCCTATACCTACACAAATATTAAAATGAAATAGCTTTAAATTCAGAGAAGATGTAAAACAATTGTGCATGGACATAAATACATCAGTTTGTAAAATAAAAGATATTATTAAGCTAAGTAGTGAAACAGCACAACCTAAAAAATATTTAAAAATACTTTTCACTATGCCGAAATGACAGAAGAAATCACCAAAGAATTTATTCTAAAACATCTAACACGAAACACGAAAGCAATATTTGTCGAGATTGACATAGATTTTATATTTTTTCAATCGATTTATATTATGTGTCTGCAGCCGTCATAAGTAATTAGTGTCTTGCAAATATGCAAATTTAAATTGTGTTATTCCTCATTTCAATTTTCAGTATAATAATAATAATTTAAGAATTGATCTAGACTGTTAATTTGAGTGTTAAATGTCGAAATACTCGAATTAAATTAAATAGAAACCAATTTATATTACAAATTCAAAAGTTGCAAATCAAATCGAAAGTGAATATAAAGAAACTGTTTGCAACGATCAACTAGTAAGCGTGTTGCGCTCTCCTACTCAGACCACGTGCGCTCCAGCGCATGCGCTCTCATAGTGTGTCTGAAGTGCCGCCTCAGCCTGACTTTCCCGAGCGTTCTTACAGTAGCGCTCCGACAACATGCACGCGAGTGGTTCAAACTTGCTCCATTATCTACCTGAAGTAAAGACGTGCACCGGCAGCAAACACTTAAACAGTTTAGATCTCTTCGTAGTCTCGTGGGCCACTTGTGTAACTAAACTCGCCATCCAAAAACACCTAATACTAATAAAACTGTCAACACGCAATCACTTTTCTTAAACACCAGCACAAACAACAACAATAAGCTCTCTCAAAACGTATCGAAAGCTGTTCCTCTCAGAGTAAGCACAATTTACTCAAAACTTAACAAACACTGATGAAGCTTCAGTAAAAACATTATCGGCAGCAATACAGAATGGACTTAATTTCTCGTGGAATCAAAAAGTAAACTAAGTCCCCAAATAAAAATACTAGCCAATCAGCAAAAATTGTAAAAATAGAGCAAGAAAATCTCCTGGTTGAAAAAAGATTTGCTATTTTTGCTACAAATAGTGGTTCTGACACCCAGCCAAGCCACCTAAACCACCACCTATATATTTGCAACAACACTGCACAAACAAGATAGTCGCTGTGTGTGTCTAGTAGGTAACGATTTGCACATCGTCTCAAAACGTAAAGGTGCCATAAAGAAGACGAAGATACAAGCACCCACTGAAAACATTTTTCACAAAATTATTGTCCATTTTGAAGGTAGCAATAAAAAATTCTATACTTACCAACTGAAAAGTAGTAGAGGCTTATTCGTGGTAATCAAGGGTATGCATAGCATTGTTGACTGGAACGAAGTTAAAGAGGTATTGAAAAGTTCAGGCTTTCCAACCAAATCTATTTTGCATATAAAAAACAGTAACAATATCCCTCAACATTGAACTTGAGCCAGAAACGAAAAAGCTACAAAAATATGAAGCGCATCCAATATAAAATCTTAGGTACCTTCTACACTGAAGAATTGTAGTTGAGGAACCCCATAAGAGACAAGGTCCAGTATAGTGCCTCAATTGCTAGGATTATGGCCATACCAAGTTGCATTGCAATTTAACACCAGTTTGTGTAGTTTGTGGAGATCCACACCCAACAGCTCAATGCTCTCGTGATAAAAGTGATAATGCAGTAAAAAGGTGTAGTAATTGCTCTGTTAATCACATGGCCAGCTATCGGGGGTCCCGTCTTTAAAAAAATGAGGAGTAAATCATTTGAAATGCAAAGACCTGAACGACGTGTAGAAAAAACCCTGCTCAATGCGCTGCAGCTAATATCACTCCAAACAGCATATTGGCTGGAAAGCCAACATATTCCGAAATTGCTAGAGGTATGCCAAACGAACAATCCAAACAGACATATTTCTCTTCGTTAGAAGCTCTCATTACCAGTTTAACGTGCATCACCAATTCATGAACACCATGCAAAATATGTTTCAATAATTGGTCAAATCGCAAAATCAGTTGATGAAATTACTTCCATCCAAAAAATGAACATTTTAGAATACATAATGCAATCGAAGAATACACAAAAGAGTACATGCAAGCAACATCATTCTCGCTGCAGTGCTGGGGTGATGAAAAATATAATAAGCGTATTGTATTGCCATCAAGGTTAAATATAATTGAAGGTAAATTTTTTGATTTTTTCAACACTCTCGGTTAAACATTTTTGGCAGCAAGAGACTGTAATGCCAAGCATACGCTTTGGGGCTCTCGACTCAGCTATAATTAATACGACAAAAAAACTAGATTTTATATCTACTGGCAAAACCACCAACATTCCGGACCTAATTTTTACGTCACTAGAAATATTGACCAACCCTTCACCTCAGCGGCAGAATGCTTCGACTCAGCGTCAGCCTGTTATAATTTACTTGCAGAAGCATCTCATGCGTAATCCACAGCCAATGAAAATAAGAAAGACTGATCCACTGTTAAAAACTGCAGACGATATAGAATTCCTTGTCGACGAACTTAGCGCAATACTGGTCTCAGGAGCCGTGCATGCAACTGCTGCAACTAATTCATCTTCGTACTCTAAAGAACTGTCATTCCGGAGATATTGATGCGCTGGGAAGACGAAGAGAAAGAAGAGACGTGTTAGAAAAGAGTGGCAGAGGGCTCGATCACTCATTTTGAAGCAAAAACTAGCTGAAATGGATCAACGTCTAAGAGAAGCCCTTAGAAATCATAGGGATATAAGTTTAAGAGAGTTCACAGCAAAACCAACTCCAGGCAAAAACTACTCTTTGTGGAATACATGTAAATTCTCCATAAGTCCGCTAGAACATAATCCACCCCTTAGAACTAAAAATGGGAAATGGGCTAGAAGCGATGCAGAAAAAGCAAATATATTTGCGAACCACCTCAAAGGTGTGTTTAAGCCCAATTCACATTCAAACAACTTCGCAATTCTAAATATTGAAGTTCCTAAAACTCACCATTAAGTAAAGTTCAGTTTTAAAGAATTGGGTCTTGCTATAAAAACGAACTATAAGGCGAGCAAGGCTACTGTAATGCGCGTAATATATGTGCGATAGTATTTTTATATATGCGTATATACTCGTATGTAGATATCAAATCAAAGACAATATACAGAAAGAACTTTCATTGCTCTCTTGAGTGAGAATCAACATATTGAAATTGCTGGCAACCACATTGGAATTCAGATCGGCAATTTCACGAAGCAGTCGTGAATATGTGTTCATCGGCAGTCACACACATGGCTATTGTTCTTCGCACATTCGTATGAATAATTTAGTGTGTGTGTGTGTGTGTGTGCTCATAGCAGAAGCGACTAATTTGAAATCAAATTTTTATTTTCTGTTCTGTATGGCTGGGGTAAAATACACAAGAATGAATTTTCTGAATGCAAAGGTTTCTTATTCGGAAAGTGGGGCTTAAAACAAAGCATTTGTGGTTTTGCGTATAAGAAAGATTTGCCATGTCATGCGTGCATATTAGAACACTTGACAACATAAAATAAATATGCATGCATAGGTTCTTTTATAAAGATCAAGAGCGCAAGTGGTAAAAGGTTGGTCTATCAATTTTATGATGCCGGGTTCAAGTCCGCTAAGAAATATGTTTATTTTTATATTTTTTTAATTGTTCATCCTTTTTTTGAAAACAAACTAATAATTATTTTTATAAAAAATATTAAGAATAGTTTCTACTTTAGCATAAATTATCCAGTATTAAATAATTTTACTGAACCACATTGAATTGCTGCTGCTATAGCAGATCATTAGAGCAAAGAAATTTATATCTTCTAAAAATAGTCATAACGGAGTTTCTTAACTCACATACATATGGGTATTTCCGCAGAGGCGTACGCGACATTCGTACGCACATAAAGTTAAATAAATATAACAAGATGAGAGTTGACAACCAAACAATTAAGATTTCTACTTTGTACTAAGAGAGCTCTTAACTAGAAAAAAGAGTTTACAACGCTGAAGCCCTTAATGGCAAAACCCTAAGGCAAAGTAAGATGATAACGTACGCGACAAAAAACAGAAGTGGATTAAAAGCGCAAGTGCAAATTGACAAAAATCTGCGAATTATGGTCAGTTTTATTTCTGCAAAAGTTCTGACATTTAGCTGAATAATGGACCTTTACTATTCAACTATATTTTGATATAAAAAATGGCTGGTTATTTAAAAAAAAAAATTAAATATTCATAACGTACGCGACATAACGTACGCGACAGACTTTGCTTCTAATCATAAACTTAAAGTATACAAAGTAAATTATTCTAAGATGTACTATTTATTTAAAAAAAAAATTAAAAATTATTCATTAAACTAGGTGCTAAGTACAAAATCAAAGGAAAAAGAAGTAATTTATATTAATTATAAAACTTAACTAAAGTCTAATCTCTTTCCTAGGAGAATAAGCCAATCTTGCAACATTTAAATGATTAATGTCGACATAACCAAGCCAGTGATGTTTTTGGATTTGTGGGATACAAACAACTGATTTCCATTTAAAGGCCATGTCTGTAGAAAAATCTTCAATGGCTTTTGTAGATCTATACAACAAATTAGCTCCTTCAATGTGTTTACGAGCGCATTCATAAAATGAAACAGCATCTTGCAGAATTAAATTGTTCGCTTTTACTAATTGCCAAACCTTTTTTTTAACCACTGCACCTATACCATCCACTGCACCTTTCCCATGGGACGTTGCGAAAAAACTCCATTCCAAATGTTTACATCCGAATTGTTTTAAAAAATGCGGAATGCTTGTCAGGATGTATTTGTTTTTAAACTGACCGCTGCTACCATCGGAAAATAGGAATATCGTAGAAATTTGTTGGTGCTCCTTTCTTATTTGCTGCACAATTTTGGCAAGGAAACAATAAACATCAAATTTGTTGTGGTTTAAAGAATCGCTCATGCAAATGATTTTGTTTCGCCACGAAGCCACGCAACACACGTGAAAAGAGTGACTTGCCGATAAGTGAAATGGGCATCCTGTATCTCATTTTGAAAAAGTAGTCGATAGTTTTCAGCGAAATCGATTTGCAAAACGAGTTCTTCAGACGTTAAATTTTTTTTTTTTTCTTCAAAATATCGCTGTTGACTTTGTTTTACAAAAGTGTGCAGCTTAAAATGTGGCAGTTGAGTTTCAATTTCATGTAGCAGATCTTCTAATGGAGCAATAGTGTAACTTAATGTAAGCCGGTGGTCAACTTTCCTCCAATATTTCTTTTTCACCTCCTCTTCCAGTTTGGAAAGATAATGAAGAGGTACTAAATCAAATACAACATCCCGCACACAGTTTTCGCAATCGCTAGTCATACAGTTTTCTTGCGCTGGATTACAAGAAACCACTTGTAGAAAAGAATCAAATGTTTTTGGAAATGTTGGAATCGCTTTTCTGCACCCCTCCAATAGAAACTGCAAGTTTGCGTGATACTTGCATACGCACATATTGTGGAGCGTTTTGTTTATAAGTTGTACATAGCTAGGCCGGTTCTCACAAAATAAAGTTTTTCCCACACATTCTGTAGTCACCTCGCTTTTATATATTTCGTAAGCTTCCGATAGAGTCAAAAGCATGAATCGCTTCGCAACTGTTTGACCATTATAAATAACAGTGTCCTTTCGACCGGGCGCCTGTACACTAATTCCATCTTGTAAATAAAAGTCTTTTACCACTTGAATTCTTTTGTCTTCTTGTTCCTGCATTGGTTCAAAAATGGTAGATTCTACGTATTTTTTATGCAATACTTTATTTCTTCGACCTTCTTTTCAATTTTGGTCGGCAACACACTTTCTACCTTCTTTACTGCCTTCCCCAGTGTTTGTTTACAATTGTATGATGAAGAACCATAAGTGGGCGGCGCGTTCGATAAATTCTCATTCTTCTTTTTTTCTCTTAATTTTTGTTGTCGAATGCGATCTTTCATTCTTTTTTCATAAAGATATTTTTTGTTTTTTTTCGCCAAATCTGCCTTTTTTCCGTATTGTACGTAGCCTCTCAGCTTCCTTCTTTCTGTATGCTTTCAGTTTCTCTTCATCCTTCTTAAGTTCTTCCCTCCACTCCTTTGTTCTTTCATGAGCGCTTTTAGCCATCTATGTTGAAAATTTAAATTATCATTATTATTAACTTTAATATTTTGCTTGATGTTTTGGTACTTACAATAACGTACGCGACAAACTTTTTGAGGCGGCAAATTTTTTAATATATTGAAATTATATTATATTTTTATAAATTCTTTTAGCTCATGCACTTGTCGGTTTAGAAAATTTTTTTCAGCCACTTCTGATCGCTTATACACAAATAAGAAGAAGAACTGTTGTTTTTGCATATCGTACGCGACAATGAAATAGTGCAAAAAGAAAGTTGACAATTAGCAGTTATTTGCGCTCTCTTGTCTCTTTCTGCATATTTTTGTAAGATGTTCTCCTTGTAGCATTAATTTAATGGTATAGTAACAATATTTTTAATTTTGTTGTTTGGAAAAAAGCAAATTGAAAATACCTCACATCACTTGCTTCTGGTCAGTCATAGAGACGTCAAACTTCAAACTGTTTTTTTATAAGTCTACAATTATGTTAACTTCTAAATTAATTTGCGGAGTTAAGTTCGAATATTTCAACCCAACTTACGCATGATAAAAAAGAATTTATGGTTATTCTACATTTTCATTCCTGGTTGACGTTTTGGCGAAAAAGCCCATATGTACATAAATTCATGTGGGCATGAAATTGTGTTAGTTTTATACGATTTCAATACCTTTGTTTATGTTAGTTTTTTGATGCTTTTGCGTAATTCGTCTGAAGAAGCTCATAAATTTCACAAAATCTAATCCTATCCAACATTTCCTTCGTCAATGAATATATGCAATTATAGGAGGTTTTTGTTTTTTCGTATATGCTATATTAAGTAAATTGTTAGATTGGTTTTTATTCTTATGTTAGGAAAAGGAAGAATTTTGCAGATGTATTAAAATTTTTGATATTTGTTTTATATTAATACATTATTTACAAAATAAAGATTAACTTAAATTAATACAATTAAATTAATAGCATTATAATATGTAAAAAACATGCAGTTGCATGGAAGAACTTAGACAGCAAATAATTAAAAAATAAAACTGAAAAGAAGTCCCAACTATTATTCACGAATATAGGTCAAGACAGATTATTTGATTGAAAGTATTTTCTATGTACTCGTATGTATGTAAGTGGATACACATCCAAAGGCAAGTTCACACGCACAAAGAAGCACGAAGCAGTAAAAAATTTTTGTACATTTTTATTAGTTTCCATAACTCAAGTCTCCATGTCAAAGCGATGTGTTACCGGTTGTAGTATTTCGAATGGCGTTTGTGAATAACCATGCAAGCAAGTCGACTTGGGTAAGCCCTGCAGCCATCATGTATATATTTTTAGAGGTAAATGACAAATGTAATGGGCAAAAAGGCGCACTTTATAGTAAAATAAGTTTTACTAAACATTATTTATCCTAATAAAAATTTAAAATATCTTGGATTTTTAAATACTTGAAATAATTTTTTATAGATTTTTGATTATAATAATTTTCGATTATGAAGTGGTTTATTATGCGTTGGAATACAATCATGGTTGAACTACATTTTTCCATAAAAAAGCAATGTACATATATATATAGGTTATTGCATTATATACGGTTTTATTTACAAAACTTTGTAAATCAATTTATAACAAGAAGATATGCACTTAATACTAGATATTGAAGTTCATAAAATTTACTTCAAACATGAACATCATATACTATGTAAATGCGGAGAATCAGTGTTTGCACATATTCATGTACGTACAAGTGGTTTAATTTGTTATAAAATGTGATTACAGTATTTCAAGCTGATCTGACAAAGAAAAAAAAAGGTTTAAAACCTTGATTTTGTTGACTGTACCCTTAATCTAAAAATTAATAAATAAAGATAAATTTTCTGATGGAATAGGCAACAGACGAACATAAGAATATTAAAATATTAACACTAATTTTATCAAAATTGGTTTTTTGTGCATAATTATTCTTTCTTCGGATAGACTCAAAATATGTTTGATCCCATGCTGCTAAAGCGAATATATGAAATATAAGATCGAAAGAGTAAATTGTGCTGATATTTGTCCATACTGAAAATATTGACATATCCAAAATTTCATGACAAATTGAATTCTAATTCTGCTTCACTTCACTCGTATATTTAAAGAAGCCACACCGCACATCATACAACAAAAACGCCTATGCGAGAAATGACGCTTTTATTTTCATTTCATTTCCTTCTTTTTATGGCACAATTCGCTACCTGACAAATGATCAGAAACCAAATATGTGCATACATATGTACATTCATATGCATGTATGGATGTATATGATTTGTCAAGGTTGAATTTCGTAACACTACATCTTCTATAACCGGCATGAAATAATTCTGCTCTAGTTTTCGTCCAGTAAAATGATATAATACTGGTTAATTTAAAATACTTTTACTACTATTTATAAAAATGATTATTAATATAAAAAAAATCCGATAAAACACAGCATTTTGCTGGGGCTCGAATCCTAAAAGCCACAAAAACTATAGACCAACCCGTGAACCATTGAGCTAAAGACACCCATACTATTTTTGTTGATTTTCGATTACTTTAGCGAGTCAAAGTATTTGCTGGTGCAATTCTGAATTAACTAAAATTTCTATTTTAGTCTTCTGCTGGTGCAGCCATGAAGTTTTGCTGTGCAATTCGATGGTGGCTTTTTTGGGGATAAAACAATAAATTAAATAAATGCATATTATTATTTATTAATTTTATACACCAATTTTTTCTTTTTTTACTAATTTACAATAAAAATTTTAAAAATATTACCATAATTAGTTATAAATCCTCGTCTTCGATTGCTATGATTGAAATTCGTTTTCATTCCAATTCCAACAATTAAATAAATAACATTTTTGCATTCATATCCATACACACATACATATGCATGCCGTAAACATGAAACCAAGCATACAAACATTGGCACATGTAGTAAACACACACGCTCATATAGAACGCAAACAGCAGAATGTGTATCGACATGTTTTGCCTTTGCATTGCCCAGCACACTTCGGGTTTTGGTCCAATAGACAGCCACGGTTTTTTAACTCATTTCGCTGAGTGAAGAGAACGATGTAATGTCTTTATAGTATATTGTCTTTGACAAATATACGCATATAAGTCAGAGTGTTACTCGGCAAGACGCCATTGAGTAAAATTCTAATAGTGAGCCGAAGAAAGGCTGAATGCAATAAAAATGCAAATGTTTGAGTTGCCAGTTGGAAACTGATTTGTTTAATTCCCGAGCAGGGTTTTTATATAATTTATTTGAGTTACAAACTCTATAACAAATCTCGATTATTTTAATTGTTTATTTCTAATCCCTTTCGCTTAAGTCTAACTCAAATTCTACTCAAATGTGAAACAAACTAATTCACCAATGACCGCACGCCAGGATTCTAATTTCGCTGCACATGTCAAGTGTCATAGTGTTGCAGTGCAGCGGATGGGTGTGTCTTATGTATTGGTATGGTTTGGATGTGTAGAGTTTGCGTAGGTAGTATTTGTGCTACACTACATTTGAGCGTAATAGTACACATGCACTACACTACGACATGATAACTTCAGAGATGATAGCTCAATTACCAAAATGGCCAATCAGGTTAATTCTATACTTGTTCAAGCAGTTCTTCTCGAAAAATTGGAAATTTTCAATATAAAAATGATCTGCAATGTGGTAAAGAACCCAACTATTCCTCTTTATACAGACCTACCAGCCAATTGTCTATACTTTCCAAGCTGTTTGAAGGAATATTTTTGAGCAAGCTGCAGCCGCATGTTGACAACTTGATCCCAAGTCACTAATTTGGTTTTCGAAGAAAAGAATTGAGTATGTTCACCGAATCACCAAAGAAATATGCAATACCTTTGAGTCTAGGCAGTTCTGTTCTGCCATATTCTTAGTCGTAGCGCAGGGATTCGATAAGGTTTGGCACGACGGACTCATGTATAAGTTGAAACAAATGCTTCCAGCGGAATTTCACATTAACCTTCAACCGTTGCATTAGAGAAAAATTTGTTAGTGAACGAATCCACATCGAACATCTACAGCATCGAATCTGGTGTACTCCAAGGTAGTGTTCTCGGGCCTGTCTTGTATGATTTGTTTACGGCAGATATACCGACAGATGTAAAAGCTAGAATCTGTACTTTTGCTGACGACACTACGATACTATGCACTCACTCAGTAGCAGACGCTACATCAGCTAGCCTAAATCGATGTTTGCGAAATATTGAAACTTGGCATAAGAGTAAATGAAACGAAAAGCAAACATGCCACTTTTACACTACGTCAAGAGAGCCCGTCGACCCTGAATCTCAACAAGGTCACCATGCCTGCATCCAGTGAAGCTACCTATCTTGGGATACATCTCGACAGACGGCTGACTTGGCGCAAAGAAAAGCAGATGAAGATAACAGCCCTTCCGATAGAGCACAAAGTTTTTCTGTACAAACAGCAATTAAACCGATTTGGTCATATTCTTCTAATATAGAGAAAATTCAACGAGCTTAGTCTATAATACTAAGAATCATTGTGAACGCACCATGGTACGTGAGAAATGTGCATATTCATCGAGATCTAGATATTGCACCCGTTAAAAAACTAGTCATTCTGACTGAAAATACCATGCAAAGTTTGTGCTTCATCCAATCTCGCTAGGCCAGGTCCTGCAACACAGTCCGAGCATATCACGGCTGAAACGTCGAGATCTTCCATCATTATAATATATCTGAAGTCAACTAATAATTCGCACACTTGTGCAGAAATATATTATATATACTAAATTATTAACCTGGACCTTAAACTCGTTACAAAAACCAATTTACTAAATTATTAATATTAGGATTTGTACACAGTTGTCAATCTCTTGTTGAATATACAATAAATAACCTGAATTGAAAAAAATCAATTTATGTTTAATTAATAAAAGAATCACCAACTAATAAATCTTATGGAGCCCTGAAAATTAAAGAAGGCGTCACTTCTTACGATAAATTTTAAAAATACACTTAGAGGGATTACACCAGAGAATAGAAAAAGTACAACAAGAATTCAGAAAATAGTATTGCTACCCCAGAAATATCAAATATAATTATAAATGTGAAATGAAACGAATGTAAGTATGACCACATTTCCCGCAAAATGCCATTTAAAATAACTTCTGCGATCTATGAAATTAGGGAAAAATATGTAATAACTATTTGGCAATGCGATGGTGATGCTTACTTAACTTGTATTGATGTTCACTCTAAATTCTCTTTGGTAGATAAGTAACTTCAACTGGCTAGAAGCAAAGGCGGCTTTACTTAAAGTTTTTAACTCAATGGGACTTCCTCAAAATTTGAAAACAGATCAAGATAGTGGGTTAGTTAGTATTCATTTACAGGAATGGTTTATAGATTTGAACATTAACTTAGTCATTATTTCTGCAAAAAGAGGTATAGCAGATATAGAACGTCTGCATAAAAAACTTAACAAAAAAAAAAATGGATAATTAACACTTGCCAAGACAAGGAAACAAAGCACTATGCAATAGAGCAAACAACACGATCAGCCACTCAACAACTGGACAGACACCCTTCAATACATTTTTTAATAAACAACCCCCATTTACAACACCCAATTAGAAAAATAAAGCAAAATCAACAAAATACATTAAAATAGAAAACAATATGATACTAATACAGAATTTGTACACGCAGAAAACTCGCGGAAAAGACTAGGTGAAAAACAAAACCCATTGAAAAGAATCTATACAATGCCAAAAACTAAAGAAGATAACAATGACAATTATTTTGTCAAATTTAATAATTATAAAAGATTATCAAAAAAATATAAATAACACTTTAAACGTGAAAAGAAAACTTATAAACTAAACTCTTTCAGGAACGAAAGTTGCCAGGAAAACGCTGATCACAGTAACATCGGTACCACTAACGACGACAATAGCAACTCAGACAGTACTTGTTCGTGAAATAAACAATAATAAAAGATAGATTGAATTACCATATTTACCCTTTGAAAACAAGTTTAAAGAAAAACCGTTCCTACAAACTAGTATGATTACAAAATACTTAAAACTTGTTAATATCGAGACAAAAATATTCCATGTTAGATATAAAAAAGATGTTATTGGAAGTAGTGAAAGAGATTTTAACTAAACTTGAAACACTAGAAGCAGGGTTATTAACTACAGATGATATTAATAATATTTTAGATCACATAAATCGAGAAAACCAGCTGGTCACAGACCTTAAAAATGCCACCAGCACTTGAAACAAATTCAGCTAAGTCTCTCTTTATGTCGTTACGGCATCCTTAACCCAAAACTTACAGACTCAAATAACATTGCTGCCATAAATACAAAACTATTCGAGTTCATTAAAACTATGGCAATATGAAGAACCTTTATACTTTGTTAAATAAAATAAAATTAAAATACTCATGACGCATATATTAAACATTTACTTAATACCAACAAAACAAAATGTGAATTTAAGGAAACCAACGACAACGAAATATTATTGTAATAAAATTAAAATACTCATGACGCATATATTAAACATTTACTTAATAACAACAAAACAAAATGTGAATTTAAGGAAACCAACGACAACGAAATATTATTTATAGAACCTAACTTTATTGTCACGAAAAATTTTGAAGAAACAAGGTAAAAAAAATGATTTGATATATTTTTCTAATTGCAAGATTATTATAAAAGAAGCAACATTTTAGTCTTATAGCCAAAATTATTTTATATATTTATTTATGAGAGCAGGTGAGTAGTCGTTAATTCAGTTGAAAATGTGTGCAACTTGTCTGTCAATAAATTCGCTGAGATATAATCTTAATTTATTTTTTTATTTCAAATTTAAAAATAATAATACGATTATTATTATACAAAAGAAAAAGAGCACTAAAAATTAAAATTAATTGGTAAGATATATGATAAATTATAATATTTTAATATTGCTATTTTTACTTAAATTATATTAATTCTATAGTTTTGGCTTGTGTGAGGAAATCAAAGAGATTTTAGATTGATGTAGTGTCATTGTATTTTAATAAGGGGGGTGGTATTAATTAAACGTAATCTTGCAGCTAAAGCTCTACAGCAAATTAATAGAATATGCACTATGGACATCGTTGACGAATCGCAAAAGCAGCAGCCGTTAATTCCAGTTTCGTTGAGCAGGTGTTAGGTTTGTATGTTCAAGTCGCAACCGCACAAAAGCCTGGAGATCTTTCTGATGACAGCTAGCAGAATAGATAGGTCTAATTCTATATGATTTACAATGCTTATATCTGTAGTTGCTGTTTTTCCAAGCATCGGTTGCATTTGATTCCATTCATTTAGAAATGACACTTTAGATGTCTGTTATTTAAATGGTTGGAGTGGTTCATTCAGTGATTATTTCGCTTACGCTATGGGTTGTCGTTTCCAGGTATTCTCGCTTGTCCTGTTATCCATATAATTTTTATTTTACTTTTATTCTGAATGAGTTTATAGTGAATTTGACAAGCAATAAAACTGTTGTTACTTCTTTTACTGCATCAATAATAGATTTGCTATCCATGCAAATATTGGTTCTATTATTAGTTTTTGCTGCAAATTTTATTGTTTTCATTATGACACAAGCTTTCGCACTGATGTTTGAATAAGTATGGTGTAGACGACCTGTTGCAATACTGCCACCAACACTATCAACGACAGCATACGATGTTGCAATATTAGTTTTAGATCCGTCAGTATATATGAAGCTGGCTCCTTTATTTGTCGCCTCGTTGCAGTACTCCAGGAATAGTTTGAGATATATATTTCAAGTGTGTCTTTTTTGGTGTTCGGTTAAGCGAAGAAGAAATTAACTGTTTGTTAGCATTTTTCGGGCTGGGTATATAGGTTATTTGGTGTGGCCGCTATACCCATATCAGTTGCTAACTCGATGCTTTTGATTATCGAAGAGTTTTGTTTAACTTTTCACTTATACCTGGTTGTTTTTTATATTGTGCAAAATAAAAGTTTATTCTTACACCAGAAGAGTTTGGGAATAAGATTCTGCAGGCGAAGGGGATGCGTTAGCCATTCTGCTTTAGTTAATTAGGAATTATTCAAAATAATAATCTATTTTAAAAGCGAAAGGAACAAATATACCCTTTAATAAAATATAACAGAAATTAAAATGCCAAATTAATATAGTAAAGAGAATTTAATAAACAAGAAAAAATAATAATCTGATCAAAAAGAAAAATAACCCACAAAATAGATATAGAAATATACTACTATATTATATTAAACAATTTATAATAAATCTATTAAGTAATAAATAACAAATAAATATCTAAAGAAAATAATTTTAATTCTTAATAATAATAAAATACAGGTTAAATTACAATAGATTGTAAAGAGGTAGTATTTTTACCAATATTGTTTATATATATCCTTAAATGCGAAAAAACCTTTTTTTCTTCCTAAGCTTTTAACGTGAAGTGAAAACAGTTTCTCAAAAAAACACAAAACAAAAAAAAAACTGTTGAAAAAAAAAAACAAATGTAATTGCCAGTGAAAAACAAAATAAAAAGATGAACCAACTTTTGATAAAATCAAGACAATAAAAACAAGCAAAAATATATAACGAATACTCCAGTAATCAACATTAATCAACTATATACCTACTCGCCACCAATCAACACCTAGTATGTTGCTATATTTTATTATGTAAGTTTATATAAGTCAGAATATATAATAATAATTAATATATAAATAAACATAAAAATAAGAATTTGTAAAAATAAATGTACAAAAAATTTGTACAAAATAAAAATAAGAAATAATAATAAAATATTTATAATACAATCTAAGAAATAAAACTTTTATTTTAGACCGTGTGCATGGCATATTTGAGTCTATTATATGCACACCAAAATATTATCGCATCCGTCGTTCGCAATAAAATTATCGGCAAAACCAATATTGCTTTGGAGTCTTACAATACTCCTTTAGACTGGACAGCAATGTCAAAATATTTGAACTTACATAACGGTGACAAACGCGACATAGGTTAGGTTAGGCTATCGCGGCAGCCGCTCTACAGACTAGCTCACTCAGACCATCATGGGTACATTGTGATTTCACCGCGTAACAACGCACCTCTGATTTATTCGAAGCCCTAATAAAGCGCAGGATTTGCTTGACCTTCGTGCCAGACACTTCCGTAAGAGAGCTGAAAGCGTATTGGCTTCTAGCCAGAGCGGGACACATACAGAGAGATGTTACACAGTCTCCTTCTCCTCCTCATCCTCACAGCTTATGCAGTATTCATGAGAGAATACTCCCAGCCTGAGAGCATGTCTGCCGAAAAGCCAGTGACCAGTTAGACAAGCACGACCTTAGAAATATCTTCTCTCGACAGAGCAACAAGTTTCTAGATTTCCTCCTATTAAGCTCCGGCCACATTAGCCTAGTCGTTAGGCTAGTGCCCTCGTGTGCCCAAGACCCTTTGGCCTCACGCACGACACTTTCCTTAAAGATCAGTTTACAGGTGGCAATTGCTATTCAAACCTCGCATCTGTCCATGAATAAAGGAAGGTTGGTGCCCCGTCTGGGTAACTCATCAGCCCTACAGTTCCCCTCAATATCCCTATGTCCCGGAACCCATATAAGGCTGATATCAATTAGTACTAGTACTAGTCCCAAATATTTGACTCCTTCATCGGAATGACCACAGCTTTATATATTAGCGGGGAGACCGTAGGAAATATATTTTTCTTAGAATAGAGGAATAATTCCTTTTTTTTGGGGTTTAACCCTAATCACGTTCCGTCTAATAAGTAAGCGTGGCCACGCTGGACCGCAAAATATCCATAAACACGACATATCTAAGTTTGAGTTTCAGATGACGTCTTTGTAACAGGAATATTATCCGAAATATTGAACAAAAATCTTTCTTAGATGTGAGCAGAGAATCAATGAATCAAATGACTGAGACGCAAAGAGAGAAGGCATTGGATACATTTTTTCGAGGCCTGAGAGGGGATCTGCCACGACTTCGGAGTATGAAGAAACCAGCAGACTTGCCTCAAGCTCTCCATGTGTGTCTGAAGCTCTAGAACAAAGAATTTAGGGCTCGACACTCTAACAGTAGTGTATTTGGCAGAAGACTCTACCACCGGCTCTGCGTCCTAACACCATCATCCAACAACCAACACCATCATCCAAATAAAAAAATTGTTTATCCTAAACTAGCATCTTTCCCTTAACCGCATAAGCCATTTTGTAAAGAAGACATTCAACCCAGATTTGGATACCAACATATATCCGGCCAACTAAATGCATTTCGTCAGCAAAACGCTTATGCACCACCCAGATATCAGCACCAACAAGGATTTCGACCACAGGCTCCACAGCGGTCTTTCGCGTCCAAACCTCAACCAGAACCGATGGAAGTTGACCCAACTACCCAATATAGTACTATTAATTACATGAACAGGCCTAAACCTTTGCAATATGCTGCAAAGAAATTTATATGTCACCACTGGAAATGAAGATGAGGAAGAATCACAAGGCATTGACAAATTAGGATACAGATTTTGACCAATCATTTGCTGACTACACCGAAAATGTCGAAAAATACGAAGATAGTTCAGTTTCAAATGCAAATGAACCTGTCGTTTATACCAATACACATTTTTTGGATTAACCAGCTCTTCTCTCCTCTATTTTGAGTGTCGAACGAATAGCGGACAAATACTAAAAATTCTGATCGATACAGGTTACAATAGGAATTACACTGGTTATTAATCAAATTCTAAATGATCAACCGTTTTTCGCAAATTCTGTAGCGGGTAATGTCGAAATTACCCATCATGCATATATAAATCTCTGTCAAACTTAATGTTATGGTAATCAGAAATGAAGTTAACATTAAGATTAACCAACACAGCTCACAGGCCGTTAATACAATAAATATTCACACCGACCATTTAACTACCGATTAAAAAAGTCCGTCAACAAACTTATCAAAGTGCCTACCTTTTTTCTGATCCAGATGAATTCGTACAACTACCTCAACCCCAGGATACTCCAAATACTACCCGTACACAATGTCCTTAAAGTATGAAGTAGACAAACAAACCAAACAACTTCTCAATGACGGTGTTATCATAAAATCTAAGTTACATATATAGCACCCAAAATAAGTGCATAGGTCGCTGCTTCATATCTGGCTCGAAGGACCATTTGTTGCGTTAGCGGCGGAGTAAGGAAACGGCATGTTTGTTCTAGTTGCTGGTTCATTGATTCTAAAAACTATGTATGTCTAATATATATAATAAAACTTAATGTAAAGAGAAGAGAAGAAGAACGGCGTCAACATACCGCCCACTTGGAACTATTTAAAAGTTTAACAGCGAGTTAATTTGAAATTCTCAAAAGTATTTTCATTTGCCTTTTGAATAAAGTGTTATAAAAAATGTTATTTTTAAGTTCAATTGCAGATTTTATACAAAAACTTGTGAACAAGTGATTGGATCAAAAAAATTACAAAAAAAGTAGTTGCGTTTTTAAGTATTCTTTGCGCCATCTTTGCCAAAAATGGTTACGAATTTCTGACAAAGTTTGCCACCTTTTGTGCAAAGTACCTTTGCAGTAAATTAAGTCTGGTTCTGGCAAAGTTTTTAAGGGTTCTGCTATCGAAAAATAACCCAGAGTTGGCGTTTCTAAATCACCAGCATCCGTGGAAAGTGGGCATAATGGGTGTGAGCTAACACATGCCAATATTTCAGTGATAACAGTGTAAAACTTTTCAAATGTCAGAAGTGATGAACTAAGAGCACATTTCATGTGAAATTTTAATCGTTTGACTGCTATTTCCCAATAGTCACCCATGTGTGGCGCGTGTGGTGGGTTAAAACTCCATTCTATGTTGGAATCAGCGATGTAGTGTCTGAAGTTGTCGTCTTCCATTGCAATTTGAAAAACTTCCCGGAAATCACGTTCAGTTCCCACAAAATTTCCGCCTTTATCCGAAAAAAAGGTTTTCCAGTATCCACGGCGCGACAAAAAACGTTTAAGTACGGCTACAAAAGTTTCAGCGACAAATCTCCAGCGAGCTCTAGATTCATGGCCCCAGTGGCCATAAAAATAAAAACTGCTACATACCCTTTTGTAGATTTTGCTCCACGACCTTTCGAAAACTTTAGATGGAAGGGTCCTGTCATGTCAACGCCTGTACGAAAGAATGGGTGACCACTATTGACTCTGCAATCAGGAAGATTGGCCATCATCTGCTGTTGCGAAGCAGAGCTTTGGCGCGAACATACAACGCAGCCACGATATACCTTTCTGACCCCCTTTTTCGAGCCCCTACGATCCAAAAGCGGCGCTGTAGTGTAGACTGCATGAGTAGAGGTCCTCCATGTAGCAGCATCTTGAAGGCAGTACAATGGGAAATTTTGAATCAACCGAGATGTTTGCATGTCTTAGGCGACCACCTACTCGGAGAATGTACTGTTTATCTAAAAACACGTTTTGGCGGACAATAGCGCTCTGTTTGGCTACTGGTTTTAGTTGTTGACAGCATGCTATTTCATCAGCGTATGCACCTGCTTGAATTTGCTTTACCCAAAATGTATCAGCCTCTACAAGCTCTGCCGTTTTTAGGGGACCTACTATACATGAATGAATATTATTTTTTATTCTTTGCTGCAAATTGAATATAAATCTCTTTAAGTATGCTGTAATGCATTTTAATCGTGTAAATGAAGAATATGCGTGGTACAATTCCCAAATAGAAGCTGTGGAAGAAGTATGCGTTAGTACTTTCTTTGGACGAAGTTCTAAATCAGTTGATGGGTTTTAGGCTGGAGGTGCTGGCCAGCCTTTTTTATCTTGCAAAAGCTATGTCGGCCCTGTCCACCTTAAATTGTGACCAGCCAATTTCGACGGATGTACACCTCTAGATGCACAGTCCACGAGTCTGATACTAAAGTGCGTTTGGTAAGCGTTTTGGGTTTAGACCCAATGTTCTAACTACGTCATCCGCTGCCATTAAGTGTGAAACGTTCTGTTGCCTTGCATCAAGCGGAATGCTATTCATCACAAACGTTGAGTTTGAGGCCCATTTTCGTAACTGAAAGCACCCTTTTTCCAGGATGTGCGTTATATCTTTGCGAAGCGATTCGAGCTGTAGCTTTGAAGAGTGGCCTGTTAGCAGATCATCCATATAAAAATCTTTTAGGATTATATTTGAAACCTAATGGGTAGTCAGTTTGAGCATCTTTTGCTGTTTGTTGAAAAGCCTTTACAGAATGATGTGCGCTTGAAGCTACGCCATATGTAACTCTAAGCATGCGATAATCTTGCAATGCTTCCTTTGGCGACTTGCGCCAGATTATTCGTTGATAATCAGAGTTCGATTTTGCAACCATGACTTGCCTGTACATAGCAGCAATATCAGCAATTAACGCATACTTATTCGTTTGAAATATAATATATATATACAGATATGATCCGAATCACTTTCTAAGCAATTTTTATTTTGTCCGTCCGTCTGTCCTTCTGTGGCCACTTTTTTTCTACACCATTAGAGCTATCTTAATGAAATTTTGCAAAAGTGTAGCCTGGACAAAGATACAGAACCAGATTGCTATATGGGCCGATTTTGACAAAGACCACGCCTACCTCCCATATAAGGAACTTTTTTCACCTTTTTTAAAATGACTATAACTTTGGTCCAATTGACGGAATCGTGACATTATGTAGCAGTTATGGAGATATATATACTACTGTGCACAAAGTGGGCGGTATATATTAATTGCCACGCCCACTATTAACAAATATTAATAATTTAAGATCTGGTAGATATTTACGGACGAAATTTTACGGGAAGGAACATGTGTATATTATAAAGCTATCTGCAACAAATGGGGCTGATCAAAGAAAAGACACGCTCACTTTCGATATAGGGAACTTTCGGGTCTAAAATTAAAATTAGCCTACCTATGCTCCTAATGATGCCAACGGAATAAAAATTGGCAGAAACATACATGGGATCCATAATAGTGAGTGTGCAGAATACGGAAATCATAATACATATGCCACGCCAACAACTAGCCAAAAATCATTACTGTGTTCCTATTAAAGATTTATCAATGAAATTTCACAGGAATGTTGCGGGTACTAACATTAAACACCACACAAAAAATGAGGGTGTTATTTCTACACCCACGCCCACTATTGACATATTATTATAACTTGCGACCTATATAACATTTTTAGACGAAATTTTATATTAGTACGTATATGGACCCAACAAAGCCACATACAAGATTCGGGGTCAATCAGAGGAAGGATACGCCTCCTTCCCATATAATCAACTTTGGGGACCCCACTTAAAGACAATTACCCTATCTATGCTTCTAGTGATGATATAAGAAAACAAATTGGTAGATGTATACACTGGGTCTGTACTACATTCCAAATATGGGCAGATTATTACTACTGCCACGCCCACAATTAACCAAAAATCATTACTAGGTTCCTATTAAAGATTTATCGACGACATTTCACAGGAATGTTGCGGGTACTAACATTAAACACCACACAAAAAATAGGAGTCTTATTTCTACAGCACGCCTACTATTGACATATTATTATAACTTACGACCTATACAATATTTTTGGAGGAAATTTTATATTAGTACGTATGTGGACCTTACAAAGCCATATACAAGATTCGGGGTCGATCAGAGTAACGATAGGCCTCTTTCCCATATGATGAACTTTGAGGACCCCACGTAAAGACAATTACCCTATCTATGCTTCGAGTAATGATATATGAAAAGATGTATTCACTGGGTCTGTCCTAGCATGCATTCCAAATATGGGCAGATTACTACTACTGCCACGCCCACAATTAAACAAAGATCATTACTAGGTTCCTATTAAAAATTTCTCAACGAAATTTCACAGGAATTTTGCGGGTACTAACATTAAACACCACACCAAAAATGGCCGTGTTATTTTTACAGCCGCGCCCACTATTGACATATTATTATAACTTACGACCTACACAATATTTTTTGACGAAATTTTATATTAATGGTTATATTGACACTAGAGAGCTATACAGAAGAAATGGGATCGATTTAATCATTTCAAGGTACCCTACGAAAAATTACCTTGAATATGCTCCTAATGATGATTTATAAAGAAAACATCCTCATTGTTGAACTCGCACGCACAAGAAAAGCTAAAGGGTATTTCGAAGTCGGTCTAACCCGACTTCAGACTTCTGTACTCGTTCATTATAGGATCAAGCACACTCTTAATTACAGCGGCCCACTCTTAAATACAGTTGACCTTTTGTACACTAAATATAGCACTGAAGTGGTGATCTTTTATGATTCGCATGACGTGATAACATGATTTTAAGAGATTCCAAGCTTCAAAGTAATTAGCATCCCCAAGTTTGAAATTTGATATTAGTTGCAATGGTTCACCTAACAAGCAGCAGCATAAATAGTGCAGTTTTTGACTGTCAGAAAGGATTTCGTGCTTATTTTTAATGACGTTAAAACTGTCATAAAATCTTAATCAGGTTGTAGCGTCTCCAGAGATACATTGAAGATTAAATGTTGGGAGTTTTATATTAGGAGCTAAAGTTGAATGGTCAGCGGGTTGCTGTGATGGCGTAGACTGTTGAACAGAATTTTACCTTATTTGGTAAAAGCATTCTTTTGAATTCTAATTGATGCCTATCGTAAGTAGAGTTTTTGTCTCTGCTTGCTTCTAAGTATCTCTTTATGGAGTTATGGGCTGAATCTCTTTTTGACTTGAGCCATTCTGACGATATATGCTGAGTTGGAAATGTGTGTATATTTTTTAAATGCGTTACTTTAGCGATTTTATTTTATTTTATACGATGTATATTATATAATATTATATTTAATTTGTAGCCGCCCTCTGAGGTCTAGTGGTAAGCATGCTAGACTCACACCACGAGGGTTGCAGGTTCAAATCCTGCCACGGGCTTAGTCTCCAAAATGCTTCTTTCTATAAAAAAGAAAAATGCTTTTCTCTTCGAATCGAAAGCCTCTGTAGCTAGTACTCATTCCCCCAACACCTTGCACTCATAGTTAATTATGGTGTAGGGTATACTAATAATAATAATAATATTTATGCGTTGAGTTTTATATTAAAATTTATTTAAACTTAATTGCGATTTAATAACATCATTCTGCAGGAATCGTTAGTTATGCGTTTAATTGCGGACCATTCGATGACTTTAATTAGATATGCATTTGCTTTAATATTATTTATAAAACTCAAACACTTGAATCTTAAAATCCGAAAATTTTATTCGCGATGTAAATTATTACATATCCTGCTCGAAGGACCATTTGTTGCGTTAGCGGCGAAGTAAAGAAATGGTAAAACACGTTTGTTCTAGTTGCTGGTTCATTTATTTCTAAAAACTATGAATGTCTAATCTTAATATATAATATCGTTGGTGCGTAGGTACGTGTCGAAGCATCTCCGGAACCATAAAAGATATCGTAACTAAATTTTCAACATATATTTGTGTTGTGGCCTGTGAGGTTATAGTATATATTTCATCAGCCAGATGGCGCCACAAAAGGTTTTTTTCATACATTTCTTACAAACACTGTTAGGTTTAGAGAAAAATGTTGTTTGTTTTTTTTTTGGTGCCGGTAGATGGCGCTAGGGGTTCATAGTAATTTAATATGTATTAATATTTTCGCTGAGGTGGCACGCTACCAAATGGGCAGATACAACAGCAGCAATGAAGATGTATGGCGAATTCTTTCTTTCCCTATTCATGAAAGAGATCCAGTTGTCGTTCATTTGGCTATTCACTTCGAAAACGGCCAACGAGTATATTTTACTGAACAAAATGCAGCAGAACGAGCAGTTATTCCACCAACAACAACATTGACTGACTTTTTGCGTTTATGCCAACAACAAAATGATTATGGTCGATTTGCGAAAACATTGCTCTATGCTGAAGTACCAACCTATTTCACGTGGAATAAGTCGAGAAAAACATGGGAACCCCGTAAAAGAGGAAAAGTTGTTGCCGATTATCCAGGAATATTTTGTACTAATGCATTAGGCCGACTATACAGAGTTCATCCCAAACAGCGAGAATGCTTTTTTTACGATTGTTGTTAATTAATATTCCAGGGCCAACATTGTTGGAATATTTGAAAACTGTAAATGGTCAACTACATACAATGTATCATGATTCATGCCGAGCATAACGATTATTAGAGGGAGATTTGCATTGGGATTTAACTCTTGCCGACGCTGCTGTCAGTTCAACGCCACGCCAAATACGAATTTTGTTTGCCATTTTATTAACAACATGCTATCCAACAAATCCAACAAAATTAAGGGAAAAATATAAGAATGAGTGAATATACTTCAATTTCTATTTATTGTTTAAAGTTATAACATAAGACAAAGTCTTTTAATATATAACTATATATCAGTCATTAATATATATATCAGTCACATATATATATATATATATATATATATACGAGGTGTGATCAAAAGATAACCGTTATTTTCATCTTTTCGTGAGTTACGTATGTTCGATGTTCGCATTTTTTTTTTTTATGTTGGTGCACATGTCTGTTATATATGTTGGCAATACCAACCATTTTGGATTGTCAGTTTGTTTTTGACAGATAAAAAGGTTAATCGTGTTTTGGTGTACTCCTCGATTTTGTACTATTCGAAAAAATGGATCAAAGAAACTGTATTCAGTTTTGTGTAAAAAATGAAATTAAATGCGCAAGGACATTTGAAATGTTGACTGTGGCCTTTGGCGAGTCTACTATGAGCAGAACACAAGTTCAATTGTGGTATAACCGGTTTAAGGAAGGCCGAGAAGATGTCAATGACATTGCTCGTCCTGGTCGCCCGAGCACGTCAACAACCGATGAAAACATTGACGCAGTGAAGAAAATGATTTTGGATAATCGTCGAATCACTATCAGAGAGGTTGCTGATGATGTTGGCATATAGTTCGGCTCATGCCAAGCAATTTTTACGGATGTTTTAGGCATGAAACGTGCGGCAGCTAAGATTGTTCCAAAATTGCTAAATTTTGAGCAAAAACAACGTCGCATGGACGTCGCTCAGGAGCTGTTTTTGGCCAAAAACAAAACCGTTATCATGCCTCAACCACAGTATTCACCGGACTTGGCCCCCGCTGACTTTTCCTCTTTCCAAAACTGAAGACACCGATGAAAGGAAAGCGTTTTGCTACGATTGAGGAGATAAAAGAAAAATCGAAACAGGAGCTGTAGGCGATACCAAAAAAAGTGTTTCAGAAGTGTTTCGAGGATTGGAAAAAACGCTGGCATAAGTGTTTTATATCTGAAGGGAATTACTTTGAAGGGGACAAGATAGTTGTTGATGAATAAATAAATACTTTATTTTTTGATCACACCTCGTATATATATATATATATATATATATATATATATATATATATATATATATATATGTATATATATATATATATATATATATATATATATATATATATATATGTATATATATATATATATATATATATATATATATATATATATATATATATATTAAATTAAATTAGCAACTAATTAAATAGATAAATAAAAAAATGAATATGTAAATAAGTAATAAATAATAAATAATTAATAAATAAATTAATTAATTAATACAATAAGAAATAAAAGAATACAGACAGAAAATAATAATAAAAGATATATTTGGTTATTTTCAAGGGTAAAATTTAGAGTGCTTTATGGTAGCTCTCGACAAAAGTACTGGAATACTAAATGCTTAAACTCCCTAATTCCTGCCACGCCTCTCACAGCAGAAGGCAGCGAATTCCAGATCCTGATGGCATTAATGAAAAAGTATCGAGTTGAATTAGAATAGGCAAATTGAGGTATTATCATGCACCGACTTTTTTTATTGGCTCTGCTGAAGTTTCTCAAAGAGATAATTAGGAGTTCTCGTGATAATCAGCTTGTGAAGAAAAATACAATTTCTGATCCGTAAGCAGTTCTCAATACTGCATCCAAGAACACTTGTCTTCCAGGAAGTTATATGGTCAATCCTACGTAATCCAAACACATATCGTGTGGCATAGTTAAACACAACTTGTATTTTATGTAGGTAGTTTGAGTCCAACTTACTATATACAAGCTCTGAATTATTGGTACAAGCAGCTGCTTAACCAACATTCTCCTAGTCTCGACAGGGGTAAACTCTGCTAACATCCGTAACAGACTCAGCACAAAAAAAACTTTTTTCACAATACTATTTACTTGATCAGTGCAAGTGAAAGAAGAATTAATATGAAAGCCCAAACTACATGATCTCTCAACGAATTTCAGTTGAGCGCCACCCATATATATCAAAGGAAGTTTGTCCAATTCTATTTTCTTCTTCGAGATTGGTAAAACATAGGATTTTAACGGATTTAGGAAGAGTCCATTTCTCTTTGACCAATCAAATATAGAATGTAGATCTTCATGCGATTCGTATAATTCGTGCAGATCTTAGTTTAGATTTCAGGCCAGAAATATATAATGAAGCTTTGATCAAGCTGGAAGATTTATGCATGAATATTTCGAATGGATCACTCATGAAATTGGGGATGCCATCCCCCAAGCGACCAGCAAGTGATTTGTTTAACCGAGATATGCAACGTGAACAATCATATAATATTGATCAGTTGGCTGAATATGTTCAAACAAATGAACCAAAATTATTACCAGAGCAAAAAAGAATTTTCACTACAATTATGCATGCAGTCGCTGCTGAAGAAGGTGGTTTCTTATTTTTGGATGCACCAGCCGGAACTGGAAAAACATTTTTAATTTCGCTTCTATTAGCACAAATACGTTTTGAAAGTAAAATTGCTTTGGCCATCGCATCATCTGGAATTGCTGCGACATTATTAGACGGAGGCAGAACAGCACATTCTGCATTGAAATTGCCATTAAATATACAAATATGATGCTACAAATATACAAATCCAAAACATGTTGGAAAGTGAATTATTTTCATTTAAATCAATTGATACAGTGGTGGATGAAAGTGAAGCCGTTAATTTCCCAATAGAATTTCTAAACTCTTTGGATTTACCAGGTCTTCCGTCACATAATTTACAATTGAAAGTTGGTTCCCCAATCATTTTGTTACGAACTCTCAATGCGCCAAAACTTTGTAATTGAACAAGATTAGTTATTAAAAAACTTGCGGGACACGTTATTGAATCAACTATCATTAATGGAAACTTCAAAGGGGAACATGTTTTATTGCCACGAATTCCAATGATTCCAACAGATGCACCAATACAATTTACACGACTGCAGTTCCCGGTTCGTTTTGCCATGACCATCAACAAAGCCCAAGGCCAGTCAATGCAATTCTGTGGTTTAGATTTAGAGAATTCATGCTTCTCCCATGGACAGCTATATGTAGCCTGTTCACGCGTTGGTAAACCCACCGATTTATTTGTTTATGCCGAAAATGGAGAAACAAGAAATATCGTGCACAGAATAGCATTACAATAATGTATTATTTTATTTGTTTTCAATAAAAATTTTTATACTTTAAGATTAATTCCAAAAACTTTTTTATTATTTAACATTTATTTTAAAAAAATATAGTCAAAACAACGTTTGCCGGGTCAGCTAGTATATATAATAACACCTTATGTAAAGAGAAAAGAAGAAGAGCTGAACGGCGTCAGCACAGAGTAGTAATTGACTATAGGAAGCTAAATGCTGTAACTGTTTCCTATACCTGAAATATATGAGGTCCTTGCTGTATTAGGGAAAAATACATTATTTTCCGTTCTAGAGCTTAAAAGCGGCTTCCATGAGATACCACTTAACGAACCCAATATTGAGAAAACTGCATTTTCAATTACCAGACGGAATTACGAGTTTACTCTTTTACCTTTTGGATTGAAAAATACACCTGTCATTTTCCAAAGAGCAGTCGACGATATCTTTCGAAAGCATTTTGGAGAAAAGATGCTATATATACATAAATGATATCATAATTTTCGGGAGATATTTACAGAATATCGAAAACATTTTTCAAAGTTTATGTTTTGGAATAAGGAATATGTACATACGAATAATTGTTTTTCCTTGACCTATGGTTCAGTTGCTTACTAACAATCATCAAGGTCAGAACCTTGTATCAAGAGTACCGAAACATTAAATAAAATTCTTCGATAACCGTAAAATTGCATATTTGTATTGCGTTTATTTTAAATACAGTCCACAATTACCGAATTCGCTTACATTTTTTGGTCCTTCGAGCCGGATTTAGGCATAGATTGAAGTTTTAAATAATATTTCTAGAGTAGTAGGCAATCTCAAAAGAATCATGAAGGTGTTAAAATTAAAACATTCAATGCCTAAGTGAGCGTGAACATGCATTCAAAATTTCATAAGTACTAATGGAGCCAACGGCAATAGAAGATTGGCAATGCCGCGTGGAACGATAGGAGGAGCTGTGGAATGACTATCAAACAATCGTGTCTGCAATGCTGGAGAAAAGTGAAGACGATGGGGGGTTGCTAGCTGAAATTGAAGCAGACAGAGGACTTCGAAACACGATGGAACACAACAAGAAAAAAACAGTACAATTTCTTTGGACAAAGAGTCCCTAAATTCAACGGGGACTATTGTCTCCATTTCTGAATCTGGCTATGGTCAGTAAAAAGTCGTACGGAAATTGGGGCTACAGAACCTAGTTGAAGTGGCGGTACTAATAAGCCAAGCACTGCTGATCCGTCTCATACGGCGGAAGCTGGCACCGGAGGCAAACCTGGTTCCAGTAGAAGTGGCAGTACAAAAATTATTATTGTCGAAGAGTCTAAAATTCATCCCTTGATCCCTTGATTGGCCCTGGTATATCAAGGTCTAAAACGACTAATGTGTCCTCGCTGATAAAGCCTACAAAGCACAACTACAAGGCGAGACGCGCTGCTTTGAAGTTGCTGTAACGTTTCAGAAGTTTCCCAGAAGGAGAGACGTCAGAGCTGGGAAAAGCCTCCATTAGCTGGTCAACAAGGGTTACGGAGGAACTATCAGAGTAAGCGAAACCGACAAAACGTCAGCTGTCGGACGACTCGACCAGAAACCCCAGTACTATCAAGAGGCTCCGACGACATGAGACTATTCCCGCATCAAAGACCTGCAGCTGTGCGAGGCCAGCAACTGTGGGTCGTTGTGGACAAAAGCAACATTTCTGTTGAGAACTGGAAGAAAATAGAAGCCAAGCTCTCAAGCACTTTCTTCCAGATTTTCAAGGAAATCCTGGGCCAGCGCCTTTTTGTTGCGATAGTGGATGGCATCAACACCACGTGAATCTAATCGCATGTGCCAATCAGAGATCAACTGATCTGTACCGAATAGCCAGAATCGGTGAAGTTTGCCCTGGGTCTAAGCTCGAGGTAATCTCGAGGGAGGATATCCCGAACCTGCCAAGAGCGAGGGCCTGGATATACCAGCTGAACCATCTGACCCTCGAATGGTTCTGGAGATGCTACGGGTATGTAATCCTGAACTCCCGACATCATCGTGGAAGGTCACGATAATGAAGGGGCCAAAAGGCGAGAACAGCAGTGCTACCTTTGTGGTGAGCACGGACTCGTTGTAATATCTTTCGCAATCCGATGGTTTCGTGACCTATAAATTCTCGTCCATTACACTAAAGGTCTACAGAAAGGACGTGAACGTCTCCAATATAACGAACCATGTAGACGTTGTGGTACACCCTGACGCCTCATCTCAGCTGGAAGAGGAGGCCAACACCACTTCTGCTGGCGGAGGTGGAGCGTCAATGGTGGAACCTGGCTCTGGTTCTGGCAAGGGGGTTCCGTTACGCAGGGCATCATCCGATGGCAGTGTCTGTTCGTTATCGGATAGGGTGGCGCAAGCCACTCTGACTGACGAGGGAGAGCTACTGGAATCGGAAGAAGAGGATGTTGATAAGAGGGTGGTGGAGGTGGAGACCAGTAACCATGATGTTCCGGGTACTTCAAATTAATCTACACCAATTAAAGGTTGTGTCCGTCAAAAGACCGATACCTTATTGTCCTGATTCAAGAACCATGGGTTGTACATAGTCTTGTGTACGGACTAGGGACTCAAAAATACAAACTGATGTATACACGCAATACAGGTAAACCTAGAGCGTGTGTTCTAATATGTAGAGGGATAAATGCTTTAAGGCTCTCTAATTACAGCGAAGCTAACCAAACGACTATCAGCCTGGAGTCGGGTTACGAGCGGATATGGCTATCGTCATGCGACCTGACCCACGATCACGAAGAGCTACCAAGATTAATTTTTAAAGGTCTAGTGACGCACTCCCAAAAGCTAGGAGCAAAATTGATAACTGGTACGGACGTAAATGCGCATCACATCATGTGGGGCAGCACGGACACTAATTTGAGGGGTGGGTGCCTTTTCGATTATTTGCTTGGAACTAACCGGCAAATCTGTAATAGGGGTGTTAAACCTGCTTTTGTCCTAAGCAATAGGCAGGAGGTAATGGACGCCACCTTTGTAGGAAGAATAAGGGAGTGGGTGGTGTTAGAAGAACACTCCTTCTCTGACCATAGAGGCTTCTCGTTGGAGATTAACAAAACTTTACCTAAACTTAAGCCTGGTATAAATATCAGGAAAACAGACTGGGATGAATATGTGGATCAAGTTGGGAAAACCTTAAATGTCTGTCCATCTAGCAAACCATGAAGCATAGAAGGGATAAAATAAATGGCTGGCACTGTTCTACTCAGCTCGTATTTCCCAGGCTGCTCAGATATTACTGGGCTCGAGAAGGAAGATACGTCAAATTGTCGGGAAGTTTGAATAGACGCTCTATCTGAGGATCGACTCTTATGGACTATTGAAAGTTTTAAGCCTTTTAAGTCCCCTGGTCCTGATCGTATTTATTCAGTGGGATTACATAAAACCGCTTGATACCTGAAAGACTGGCTGTTAGCAATCTTCGAAGGATGGTTTAAGTTTGGATATATACCGCATCAGTGGAGACACGCCAGAGTAGTCTTCGTTCCGGAAAAAGCTCATATACTCATCCAAGGGACTTAAGACCGATATCTCTCTCATCTTTCCTTTTGAAGACTTTAGAGAGTGTGATAGAAATCAACTTAAGCTTAACTTTAGACAAGAATCTAATCTCATCGGCTCAACATGCCTATACAAAGGGGAAATCTGTAGAGACAACTCTACATAACCTTAGTCCATTGCAGAAGGGTCATTGCACAAGCAGAAATTTACCCTGGCTGCCTTTCTTGATATTGAGGGGGCCTTTAATAATATCAAAGGGGAGGCCATCACTGCATCACTTACTAAACTTGGGGTGGAAACGGGCCTGGTAGGCCTCATTGGTAAAATGCTGAATAGCAGAATCATTGAGGCGAATCTAGGAGAATCGGTCCTACGTAAGTTGGTGAGCAGGGGTACACCTTAGGTGTTGTTCACAAACACATGTTAAGATAAGAGGCGGAGGGATGTAAGGTGGTAGCTTAAGCCGATGATTTTATCATTGCTGTCTCTGGAAAATTCACAGCTACACTGAGAGATTTGTTGCAAAATGCTCTAGATATTCTTGCAAAGGGGGCGGAGGACTATGGTTTTGCAGTAAATCTGGATAACACACAGGTCATTCTGTTCACTAGTAAACATAAAATCAATCAATCAATCAAATCAATTAGATCAAACTACGCTTAAGGGAAAAGCTCTAGGGATTTCAGAAGAGACGAAATACTTGGGTCTTATAATCGATGGAAAGCTTTTTGTTTTTTTTTTTTTGTCGGAACAATCTAGTAAGCGCAGCACTCAGACAGAGTATATATCCATTGTACTGCACTTAAGGTTCCCTTTTACTCTGCTTTAAATCTACCCGATCTCCGAAGAAATAGAAGTAGATCCTGTAGTGCCAAGGAGCCAAATTGGTCACTCCTCAGCACATCAGTGCCAAAAATCCCACACCTGATTCGAGCAAAGGCAGGGCAGACGCAAAGGAAATGGTCCGCCGTCTCGTCTTCTTCTCTACAGGTTGGGCACAGCGCACTGTCTGATATGCCAATCCTTTACATGTGCCTAGCCCATAGAAAGGGCCCCGTCAGCATGCAGTCTCTCCTACCAACAGATAGAAGGAACCGTGACCATTGGTCAGAGATAACAGGTAGCATAATTTTCATCCATCCGCAGCCTCTCTCAGCCCGCAATGATCGCTTGTGGGTCGAAACAACCCACTTGTTTGTAGTGGCTTTGATGACAGCAGAAGGGAGTGGCAGAACAGGCTCAGGATCAATAAAAACAGCCTCAGAGCCCATCCTGGCCAAAGAGTCAGAGGTCTCGTTACCCGCAATACCAGCGTGTCCCGCTACCCAAGTCAGCGTCAGACTATTATGTTTTCCAACACAATTTAGCCTGGTTGTGCAGGACCTGACTATCGTGGAAGTGGTGGTAGGACTATCCAATGCCATGAGCGCAGCTTGGCTGTCACTGACAAGATAGCCAACATCATCCGCATATGGCTGAGCGTAGACACCCGAGTCATTAATGGCGTTAAGCAGGGGATCGATTACCATGCACCAGAGCAACGGAGACAGTACGCCACATTGGGGACAGCCTCTATTAACCCCAGACGACACCAGTAAATCTTCCTCCGCCCGCACCGTTATGATTCTCTAAGAGTATCCAATTTACTAGAGCCCGGTCTACGCCATGCCGCCTAGCAGAGCCGCACATACTGTCGAAAGTAGCATTGTCAAACGCACCGTCTATGTCCACAAAGATGCCCATTGCGTATTCTTTCCTGTCGATGGCTCGCTCTATCCTTCCAACAAGGTTTTGCAGAGCCGTCTCGCTGGATTTTCCGCTTTGATACGCATGCGAAGCGCCACCAGCCGTTCTAAACTCTTTAATATAAACGAGGTCATACTAATAGGGCTGAAGCTCTTGGGATTGGTGTAGTCGTCTCTTCCAGCCTTTGGAATGAAAGCAACCCTCACCATCCTCCAAGAGCGTGGTACATAGGCTAGCGCGAGACATGCAGTGAAGATCTTCTTCGGTGCTGCCAACACTAACTCAATGCCTTCCATCAACACAATCGGATATATGCCATCCAGTCCGGGCGACTTGAAGCTGTCAAAGGATTTGATAGCAAATCTAATGGCAGCCTCATTCGCCACAGTTCTGGCGACATACCAATCATGTCGAGAGGGTGTAGCTGCCCTGACAACAGTTCCGACCAAAGGTAATTGTTGACGGGCTATGCTTACCTGATTTCCTGGAAAGTGTGACTCCAACAGCAAACTGAGTGTCTCACTTTGCTCTCCGTATAGGAGCCATCAGGTTTCCTGAGCGACCCCAGCTTAGCGGTTTGGTCCTTTTTCAGGACTTTGACCGGTTTTGCCGTGTCACTCAGGGATTCGATATCACTGCAGAAATCTCTAAAAGAAGCCCTTTTCGAGGCTCGAATTAGTTTCTTGTAGTCCCTCTGAACACGTCGATATCGTTCCCAGTCCTCATCAAGATACGTCTTGAGGGCCCGGTTGAGTAGTTTTCTAGACTCACGCCTCAGCACCTGAAGCTCTCGATTCCACCATGGAGCAGGAGTCCGGCTAAGAAGATGTCTAGTTGGACAGGCTAGCTCGAAGCTGCTTGTTAGAGCGGTGTTGAGATATTCAACAGCCGCCTCCATGTTCTGCTCCTTGCGAAGTTTCAGTGGCGTCACGTAATTGCTACGCAGTGCCTCCCTGAACTTCGTCCAGTCTGTTTTTCTTGGGTTTCTGGTGGGCAATGGCATCTGCGCCCGCTCGCCACTCTGAAACTCAATGTATCTGTGGTCCGAGCACGAGTCTGCGGCGAGGACCCTCTAGTTGCTGATCGACCACCCCAGTCTTGGATTTGACAGGGAGGCGTCAATTACCTCCTGCCTTCTCGTAGTCACAAAAGTAGGCTGCTTGCCTACATTGTGGATGTTCAGGCTGGAGGAGGCAATATACTCGAAAAGTCAAGAGCCCCGCTCATTGCACTTGCTGCTGCCCCAGATCGTATGCTGGGCATTAGCATCGCAACAAAGAACCAGACCAAGACTGCGCCGCTCACAGAACCCTACGAGAGTAGCGACCTTCCCAGGTGGTGGCGCCTCCAAAGCATCATAAGGAAAGTAAGCAGATGCAATCACGAACCTCGATCATCCGTGCATACTCTTAAAAGTAATCTCTGCCGCAACCAGATCCTGACAACAAAATACGTCAAGGCAGGTCGCTGCGAGATGGGATGATATTATAAGATCGGTTCTAGGTCTAATCGAGTTTCTGTCATATAATATCGTGGCCCCTTTCAACGAGCCAAGGCCACAGAGGCGACCCCTAAAGACCCAGGGCTCTTGTAATGTTGTTATGTGGGGTGATGTGTGCACCTGGGTGAGTCGTCTACTTAGGAGTACAGTAGCGGCTTTAGAATGCTACAAGTTGATCTGCGTTACCGTCAAAGGACGATAGCTACGAGAATCGTCCGAGCCACTCATCTGGGAAAGACATGAAAGGTCACAGTCCCAAAGAAGAGACTCAGACGGCTCCGGTACCGAGAAACCATGACATCAACAGTGGCCTCGTCCACTCGCACCACAAGACTAGCACCTTCTTTACCATCCCGGTTGCTACCCCTGGTGTGCGAAAGAACTCTCCAAAGCCTCGTGTTGATGCCAGGGTTCTGAGCACGCAGACAAGAATGGACATTTGTGGTCGTCAGATCGGGATCCGGAATCCAGCAGGTGGCCTTCCTGAGGGACACGCCTGCTTCGCTATAGACCGCGAAGGGAGTGGTCCCCATGGGGGGCACGTCATTGACTGCAACCCTGAGTCAATCAAAGTTGGCCTGAGACGCGCACGACACCTGTAGAGTGCCGTCCTTTGTCTCATAGCCCTTCGCATTAGCTTCAGGACCGGAGGCAACGACGCGACGCATCAGATGACCTTTGCAGTATTTTATTTCTGCATCAGTTAGTCGATGGTCAGGCCCCAGCTTCCCAATCACCGCCATTGGTTGCGGGCCGGTAGCCTTCTCGCTGTACGATGGCTTGGCTGCACCTTTGGAAGTGCTTGGGCGAAAGTCCAGCTCACCACCCGCCACTGGCAAAGATTTCGCCGGGCAGATGGTTTTGCTGGATACGAGGGGCTGAGCAAACTGCAGCTTATTGGCAACATTCTTCCCCGTCACATTAGCCGCCACCGAGGGTTCGCTCGTACCCTTTGGAGTCGTGGCGCCACCAGCAGTAACAGCTGCAGGGCAGGTGGGTATGCTGTTTTCAGCAACAGTCTTCTGCCGCTTACCTCGCGAGCGAGATTTCGGAGCGGTCAATCCCTCCGCAGGCTCGGTGGCTTCCGTGGGTGTCACTTCCGCCGACCTGGTCCTTTTGGAGGGAGTTGACACAGAAAGGCCGGCAGAGCCACGTGAGGATTTCTCCTGCACGACCTTAGCAAGCCGCTTCTTTCTCTTCCTCCTCGCTTGAGCTCGCGTTGCCCCAGAACCACTGGTTGGTCGTTCCGCCACTCTGGTGACTTCCCGACGCAGGCCCTCTGGATCCAGGGTACGTTCCTCCGTCTCTGAAGAATAAGAGATTGCTGTAACAACCCCTGTCTCCTCCAGGATGCGCTCTCGCTGATAAGTGCGAGAGACTTTAGCGAGCCTCCAGGCCTCCAGAATCCGTGCCCCTGCCGCCGAATCGGGTAGATTTCCACATGCGTGGGTTCCATCTGGAGTATTATACCTATTTTTGTCCATCGCCAGACAGTGGTTTTTGTTCGGGACTCCTCCCTAGCCAGTTTGGTCCGCGGATGATACCCATTCTCTATACCATCATTGTGATAGACAGACAGCCATAACTCCCGCCCCTCCTAAGAGGTTCAGAAGTAATGTCATTTGCCTACCAAGGGTCCCCCTATCCGCCACCTAGGGACGCGTCCGATGGGATGGCAGGCAAATCCAACACGGATGGAAAGCTTACTTGGAAGTCAAACACCATAGAAAGAGCTAGGAAATCTGGGGTGGCTTTTTATGCCTGAAAAAGAGCTATAGGTAAAACCTTAGGTTAAGCCTAGGGTACCTCACTGGCTTTAAACTGCAGTTGCCAGGCCCATTGGAATGTTGCCTGGTGGACTGCAATGCAGGAATGGACCTACTACGAAACACTTGGTAAAGCACAGAGATCAGCAGAATTAGCAATAAGTGGCACCTTGAAAAGCACGCCAACCTTGGAATTCGATATCATAGTACATCTGCCACCCTTAGATCTCTTCTGCAAATATTTAGCGGCATGCTCCGCCATTCTGCCCAAGGCGAGCTTACAATGGAAAGCTGTTCCATATGGACATGCGACCATATTAGAATCCTATACGGACATACCCAGTGGTATTCATTACCTTCCTTTTTCCCTCTGTTTCGAAAGAAATTTTTGGGTAAGCATTCCTTCCGAGAGGAATGGCTCGAGAGGTGTCCGTTACCAGATACTGCCATCAATATATACACAGACGAGGATAAAGGAGGTAACCGTCAAAGATATTGGTATTTTATCAGACAGTCAAGCTGCACTAAGGGCTTTGAATGCATTCCAAATAACATCAAGGAGTGTCTTAGACTTGCGCCAAACTCTAAATAAGATGGCTAAACAATTCCACATCAATTTATGCTGGGTACCAGGATATAGGGATATACCAGGAAACTGCAATGCTGATCAACTTGCGAGAGATGGCACTTTTATGTCAAATGTCCGAAGACATATGAATGTACCTCTCGCGATTTGTAAGTTTCTCATAAGAGAAACACTAATTAATTCTATCCATCAAAGGTGGATCTGTGCCACTACCTGTGAAATCGCTAGGCAAACATATACCAGTCAGGCCTCGCAACTGGTGGTATAAGTGGCATCACGGTGATGCGGCTGCCCAACCTACCTACCTACCTACATAGAAGTACATACATTTGTATGTAAATATGTAAGCTTATTGAAATTTGTCTTTTTGAAATGCACATACACACTTTTTATAAGTAACGATAGAGTTTGTGTATGTGTATTTTGAAAAGAAGACAATTCAAATAGTTATATTACAATGAAGGTCAGCAAATTTCATAGGATTTTAAGTCATCTTTTAGAATTTCACATAAATTTAATACTTTAATTATAGCAAGAACAAATTTGCTTACACGAAAATTTAAAAAGAGGCAATTAATAGTTTTCATATTGTAAATTTTATTTTTTAATATGGGAAAAGCTAAATCACACCGACAAAGTAAATGCCATAGTTTTCGATGTAAATATCACGTCAATTAGTCAAAATATATTATGTTGCATATATTTACTTAATTCTATTAAAAATATCTTATGTTGGAACTGTGCAATATTTTAACTTTTAATATTACATAAAAACATACATGCACAATTTATAATTAACATAAAATATATTTAAATTTACTTATTTTAGTTCACCAATGATTTATGTAACTGTTGATGGATTCCATATATAAGCATGTACGTTGAAATATGTAATTTACTTTTAACTATGGTTGCATATATATTTCTGTTGAAATATCATTTACATATGCATTCTAAAGATATGGCAACATCATCAATCATATGTTTATGTTTTGACGTTTCTATATCATTGCCATCAAACTGTCATATTTTTGTAATGTCAATTTTATTTCCTTTTACATCGTCCCTTCCGTTTTGTAAAGCTCAAGAGATAAGACGTTCTTTGCCAATAAAGCTATATTTATTTAATATTATCTAACACATCAAAAGTCTTTTTCTATAGGTTATGGGCCCAGACTGTCGCATAACTAATAAGGTTTAAAAGGTTTAAAGTATTTTTTGTGTTGGACTATTAAAATGGCAACAGACATAAAGTTATCGGTGGCAAAACTAAATGCAAAAAACTACTTTACATGGAAGTTTAAATCGGAAATGCTGCTCATCAAGGAAGGGAGCTGGGATGTCTTGACTCAAGCAAAGCCAGCGGAAAATCCACAAAATTGGGTAAAAATGGATAAAAATGCTAGAGCTACCATTTCTTTGTCGGTTGAAGATGACTAGTTACACCTCACTAGACAATGTACAACAGCAACTGAAATGTGGACAAGCCTGCAAAATTACCACGAAAGGAAATCCTTAAGCAACAAGGTCTGTGTAATGAGAAACATCTGCAGCTTAAGTTTAAATGAAGATGGTGATGCTCAGTTGCACATTGGAGTTATGAGGGACCTGTTTTTAAAATTAAAAAAATTAGGCGAAGATGCATTTAGCGAAACCTGGAATATTGCCATGCTTTTAAGTAGCCTGCCACAAAGTTTCAACAATTTAATTACATCCCTGGAATCTCGAACTGAAGATGAGCTTACTATAACGTACGTAGAAGCAAACATTATTGAGGAGTACACAAGAAGAAAAAATGGTGACAGTGGTGTCTCGCAGAAAGCTATGGTTGCAGCAAAACGTGATTTCAACAGATCGAGCAATAATTTTGAGTGTTTTTTTTTGCCGCAGCAAAGGTCACATAAAAAACGATTGTGGCAAGTATAAAGACTGGAAGAGGAAGCATGATAGGCAGAAGGCAAATATGGTTTCAAACGAGTTCTGTCTGATAACCACCAATGGGTCTGAAAGCTGGATAATAGACTCAGGTGCATCGTGTCATATCTGTAATGATCGGCAAGTATTTACGGAGCTAAATAAAAAAGTGAAAAAAGAAATAGTTTTGGCAAATGGTCAAAAAATGCTTTCATGTGGTGAAGGAACTGTAAAAATTAAATTCAAGAAAAGCGAAACAAATTTTAACATCATAAATCTTTCAAAAGTTTTATACGTTCCCACCATAAGCCTCAACATATTATCCGTAAAACAGCTGACAGAAAATGGCTGTCAATTAATTTTCAAAAAGAGCAGATGCATCGTAAAAAAGAACAACGAAGTTGTTATGTTGCGATGAAAAGGAACATCTGAATCTCGTATCATGTAAAAAAAAGTGTATTCATCATTGGCATAAAGTATTGGGTCATCGGCATATGGAAGCTATAAAGGTAATGGAAAAAAGTAATTTGGCCAAAGGTATTCACATTGAAAAATGCAACAAAAATGAGAGCTGTGAAATATGTCCACTTGGTAAGTCTGCACGTTTACCATTTCCAAAAAAGTCAGGATTAACCTCAAAAGCAATATTTGACTTGGTCCATACCGACCTGTGCGGTCCTATGGAGATACCTACACCAAGTGAAAATAAGTACATACTTACTTTCATAGACGACTACAGTCGTTATTGCCAAATATATCTTTTAAAGAACAAAACTGATGTATGTGATAAAATTAAAAATTATATAGCATCTATTTTTAATAATTTTCAGAAAAAGCCAAAGATATTCCGATCAGACAGAGGCAAGGAGTATGTAAACAAAGACGTAGTGGAATATTTAAATAAAGAAGGTATACACATGCAATACACAGCTGGATACAGTCCCGAACAAAATGGCGTAGCAGAACTCAAAAACCGTTCGCTCATTGAGATGGTCAGATGCATGCTAGCTGAATCAAAGTTACCAAGAGAGTTATGGCGAGAAGCGGTATGTACAGCAAATTATCTTCAAAATCGAATTATTACCAGAGTTACAGGAGTTACACCGTACGAGAAAATGTTTGGTAAGATCCCAGATTTGTATCACGTTCGTTTATTTGGTGAAACAGGTTTTGTACACATCCCAAAAGTAAAACGAAGAAAGCTGTGTGAAAAGTCAACAAAAATGGTTTTTGTCGGATATGACTTAAATTCAAAGGCCTATAGAATGTGTGACAAAGACAGAAAAATTCACATATCCCGTGATGTAACATTTACTGGTAAGCTCACAAACATTGAAGAAGAAGCAATTACTGTCAACTCTAAATTGGATAAAGAAGAGGCTATTGAAGTAGTATTCAAAGAATGCTGTAAAACTGAAGATGCTGATGAAACCGTAAACGAGTCTGAAGAAGAAGAAGAAAAAGAAGACTACAATTCTATTAGCAATCCAGAAAGCGATGAAAATGAAGATTTAAATGGTCTGGGATAAAATGGAAATGTTCATCAAAATGAAACACCTGTAAGGAAATCAGATCGTTTAACAAAAGGTAAAACTCCAAACAGATTTTTATGTACTGCAGTTGAAAATACGCCAGAAAGTTATGAAGAAACCATTAAAAATAAAGAAAGTGCAAATTGGATAAAAGCTATGAGAAGTGAAATACAGTCGATGAAAAATAGCGATGTGTGGCAGCTTGTGAACAGACCGCAGGGACGTAATGTCATTGGTTCAAGGTGGGTGTTTAAGCAAAAACAAGGTCAAAGTGGTGTAGAGTATAAAGCTAGGCTTGTTGCACAAGGTTTTACGCAACAATACGGAGTTGATTACGAAAACGTTTTTGCACCAGTCGTATCCCATACTACATTGAGGACTTTGTTCGCTATTTGCGGTAAACATAAATATTTGGTTCATCATATAGATTGTAAAAGAGCTTTTCTAAACAGTAAATTGTCGGAAGAAATTTAAATGGAGCAACCGAAAGGTTTCGAAGAAGGTAAAAATCAAAAAAAGGTATGTCGCTTGAAAAAATCTATATATGGGCTAAAGCAGTCAGCACGATCGTGGAACCAAACCTTACACAACGTATTGGTCAACTATAAATTTCAACAAAGCAGTGTAGATCCATGCCTTTATATATCTTCAGAAGGGGTAGCAGTTACTTTCATTTTAATTTACGTTGATGACATACTGATTGGTTCCGGTAATGCAGCGGAAATAAATAAAATAAAAAATATTTTGGGAAATTCGTTCAAAATTCGAGATTTGGGTCCAATTAAAAATTTTCTTGGATTACAAATAGAGCGCTCAACAGAAAGTTTCTATTCTATTTCGCAATCGCAGTATATTGAAAACGTTCTACAGGAAACCGGTCTTGAAAATGCAAAACCGTCAGCTGTTCCAATTGAGATGTCGTATGGAAAATCATCAACAATTTTGAATTTGCTAAATAACAACAAGAATTTTCAGAAATTGATTCGATGTTTATTATACATATCACTTAATTCTAGACCTGACATCACAGCAGCAGTCAACATTCTTAGTTAGAAGACAAGCAATCCGAATGAAGAAGATTGGGCAGAGCTCAAAAGAGTTGCAAAGTATTTAAAAGGTAGGCATTAACATAAAATTAAATAACATTCCAGATGATGAGACAATTTTAACCGGCTAACTGGGGCGAAGACAGAAACAACAGAAAGTCTAATAGCGGTTATATCTTCAAGGTTTATGGCGCTATAATTTCATGGGCTTGCCGTAAACAAACATGTGTGGCTTTGTCTTCAACAGAAGCCGAACTTATCGCGCTTGCTGAATCCGCTAAGGAAGCTTTATGGTTAAAGCAAATTCTTCAGGATTTTGGAGAAAATGTCACTGGTCCAATTATCATAAATGAGGACAACCTAAGCTGTATCAAAATTGTCGAGGGTTTTAAATTAAATAATAGGACGAACCACATCGACATAAAATACCATTTCATCAAGAATTACATCTCCAAAGGCATCATTATATGCATTCTAAAGATATGGCAACATCATCAATCATAAGTTTATGTTTTGACGTTTCTATGTCATTGCCATTAAACTGTCATATTTTTGTAATGTCAATTTTTATTTCTTTTTACATCGTCCCTTCCGTTTTTTTAAAGCTCAAGAGATAAGACGTTCTTTGCCAATAAAGCTATATTTATTTAATATTATCTAACACATCAAAAGTCTTTTTCTATAATTTCATATATAAAAAAACCTAACCATTAATTTAGCATATGACAAATTATGAAAATGTATATGTATATAGTCATATGGAGCAAACGCTCCTAAAATAAACTTACATTTTTTTGTTCAGTTGTTTTGTGAACGAATCTGCCTAATAAGCAGATTGTAAGCATGAAGAACATTTTCATAAAAACAGATAATAAAGAGACGTGAAACAGATTAAAAGGATTTTTATTCTCTCAACCAAACTGGCGACGAGGATTTAAAAAAAAAGTTTTGTTAATTTCTAATTTAAAGAAAAAAAGAAATAACATTACTTATAAATGATTCGGTTCACAGTTAACAATTTGTTTGAAAAAGTGAAAAACCAATAAAGTTTGGTTAATTTTGTTAATTTAAACAATAAATGTTCGGACTACATTTCACAATTAATTTGGAAAAAGTGAAAAATCAATAAATAGTTTTTAATTTAAAATTATAATTACTGGGACTGCAGTTAACAAATAATTTGGAAAAAGTGAAAAACTAAGAACTTGTTTAATAAAGAAAAATCAAACAAAAACCAACAACAACGTTTGATATAATAAATATCATCTTAAACTAAGAATATTTCTTCCACAACAAAAACAACAAAATTTGCAACATAATATTAACAACAAGGATTTACAACAATAAGGATTATCAATAATCCTGAAGAAGAGAAAATAACAGACACAAGGATATTAACAGAGTAAATAAAATTAATTTATTTTTATACATTATTTAATAAATAGTTATAGCGTGTACCTTTTTGTATTGCATGCTTAAGTGATAAATGGTATATAGATTAGTCTCAGTTTTGGTAAATAAATGGAAAATTAATTTTTTTTTCGTTGAGCGAAAGGAAGACCAGTTTGCAATTTTGTTTCTGTACAAGGCGAAGTATAGTATTTTTTTTTTTTTTTTGAAATGGAAATAATTTAGTGCAACTGCCAGACTTTTTGGAGCAGGTTGAAGCCTTGCTACCATCTATCGCAGCATTTGAGGAAAACAACAGAAATATTCTGTTTGGCTATGTCAAGAATAGATGCGTGGGAAAAACAAGAGAGGCAATACATGGGTATGGAGTGGTATGAACTTGGGAGGTATTGAAGGAAATTCTTATGGAAACAGACAAAGAAATGAAAACATAAGATCACCTTATAGGACAAATTTTAGTAATGACGTAAGAAACACACATTCGATAAATAGAAGTCCTGACTGCAATGCCAATCGTAATAATAATAATAACAATAGCAACAATCGATATTTTGGTAGTAATAATACTAGTACTGGTAGTACTAATAGAAGTAACTATCAAAACAACAATAGATTTAATAATGCACAAAGATTCGATTTCGGACGACAGTCAAACCAAACTAGGAACTCGCGTCATTCGCGTAGAAATGATGAGGAACCGATGGACATCGGAAACTCAAACGTAAATTTTCATGGCGTGGACCAAAACAACTTCCCTATATAACTATAGTAAACCCGATAAAGACGTTACGTTTCGTTATCGACACTGGAGCCGAATTCAGTATAATCAACGAAAATCTTCGTAATCCGAAATGAAAACGTGATGTTAATGTAACTTTAAGAGCTATGGGAAATGAATTTAAAGTAACTAAATTTTGTAAATTCCCCATATTTGACGAATTTACTTCAGAGTACGATTGTGAATTTTTGAAGTTCAATTTCGATGATAAGTTTGATGGGTTAATAGGAAATAATATTTTAGCAGATCTTGATTGCATTGCAGATTATGGAAATAGGTATATAAAAACAAAAAAAGCATGTATCCCTGTCTACCTTAATAAAAGCGTAGAGGGTTTTAAAAATATGTGTAAGAATAAGAACGTTGCTGCAATCTTCAATAGCGAAGTAGAATTTAGTGACACAATTTCCATATCTGATTTAAACTTATCGCACTCAAATACTTATCGCATAGAAACAAATTATTATCGATAATTAAAACACACAATAAAACATTTTACAGAGAAAATGAAAATCTAACTTTCACAAGTAAAATAAAACACAAAATAAATACACATAATGAAATTCCGGTATACTCCAAATTATACCGATAACCGGAAATACAAAAAAATGAAATTAATAGACAGATATAAGAAATTTTAAGACAAGGAATTATAAGAGAACCGTCCAGCTCTTATAACAGTCCTATTTGGATCGTGCCAAAAAAGACTAATGAGCCAAATGTTCAAAGATGGCGTCTCGTAATCGATTATAGGAAATTAAACAGTGTAACTATTGAAGACAGTTTCCCAATCCCAAATATTGAGGATATATTTGATAAATTGGGAAGATGTCAATATTTTACAACTCTTGACCTAACACAGGCTTTTCACCAGATAGAGATGGATGGAAAAGACATCCACAAAACAGCTTTCTCAACCGCAAGTGGGCATTACGAATTTTTGCGAATGCCTTTCGGGTTGAGAAATGCACCCTTAACCTTTCAAAGGCTAATGAATGAATTCTTGAGAGAATATATCGGTAAAATCTGTTTGGTATACTTAGACGATATTCTGGTGTTCTCTACAAGCATAGAGGAGCATTTGGAGTCTCTAACTAAGGTATTGAGTTGTTTGCAAATAGCAAATCTGAAGGTCCAATTAAGCAAATACAGCTTCTTGAAACAGGAAACAGAGTTCTTAGGAGATCTGGTTACCTGTGACGGTATAAAACCAAATCCAAAAAAAAATAGAAGCTACAGACAAAATTCCCTTATCAAAGAATCAAAAAGAAATTAAATCTTTTTTAGGAATAACAGGCTACTACAGAAGATTTATAAAAAACTACTCAAAAGTAGCATTTCCTCTAGTAAAATACTTGAAGAAAGGAGCCAAAATTAGTCTAAAAGATATATATTAAAAAGACGCTTTCCAGAAATTAAAAACTCTTATTAAGTCGGATCCTATTTTAGTGCACCCTGACTTTTCAAAGAAATTTACATTGATCACAGATGCTAGTGGTTTCGCTCTGGGGGCGGCGTTGATGCAGAACGATAAAGTTATCTGTTATGCTAGTCGATCCCTCAATGGTCATGAAAAATATTACAGCACCATAGAGAAGGAACTCTTGGCTATGGTGTGGTCAACAAAATATTTTCGGCCTTATTTATTCGGTAGACATTTTACGGTAAAAACAGACCATAGGCCGTTAGTATGGCTTAGTAATTTAAAAGAACCCAATGCAAAATTGCAGCGTTGGAAAATAAAGCTGAACGAATTTGATTTTGACATAAAGGGTAAAGAATTTTTATTGCCTGGCGATCTTGTAGAAAGCAAAAACTGGGTTGTAGAAAGAAATTGCAGATTGGTGTTCAATAACCAAACAAGCATCGTCGTTATTGATGATGATCTAATTTTAATAAAAAAATTGATGTATTGAGTTGTCGGTTGTAGTATTTTGAATGGCGTTTATGAAAAAACATGCAAGCAAGTCGACCTGGGGGAAGCCCAGCACATATCATGTAGACATTTTTAAAAGTAAATGTTAAATATAATTGGCAAAAATACACACCTTCTATTAAAATATGTTTTACTAAACATTATATATCCTAACACAAATATCAAATTTCCTTAATTTTTAAACACCTGAAATGCTATTTATTCCCTTTACCTTTAAAAAAGGTAAATAGGGTATACTAATTTTGTGCTTTTGAAACGTGTTGCAATTTCAAGAAGAACGCGTGACGCGCGACATACGTATAGTTACAGATATAATCAGAATCACTTTCAATTTTTTTTTTTTTTGTCCTTTCTACTGACTGTCTGTGGCCACTTTTTTTCTACACCGTATCTTAATGAAATTTTGCAAAAGTATAGTTTGGACAAAGATACAGAACTAGATTGCAATAAATGGGGTTGATGCGGGTGCTATTATTAAACACCACACACAAACTGGGCATGTTATTTTTACAGCAACGCCCACTATTGACATATTATTATAACTTACGACCTACAGTTAGCAGAAAAAGTCTACGTACAACATATGAAAATATCAAATTGAAGTTATTTATTCAATTTCGGGATGATATTTTAAAATTTTGTTGATGCAGTAGCATAGTCTTTTATGTTTACTATATATTTGCAAACAAAAAATTGGCAAAAACAACAACAAACAAAAAATAACTGACCTTAAATCCAAAAAGAGCGAAATTCAATGCAGAAAAAGTCTACGTACAAAAAGCATAAAGTACTTATTGAGACAAATAAACAGAATTATTCCAAAATATCAAGGCTGTTACTTCAGCAGTGGTATTTTTATTTCTAAATACTTCGACATTTAAAAAAAAAAATCTATTTGAAATATTTTTTTGTGATAAAAGCTAAACGAAGTCTACGTACAACATATGAAAATATCAAATTGAAGTTATTTATTCAATTTCGGGATGATATTTTAAAATTTTGTTGATGCAGTAGGATAGTCTTTTATGTTTACTATATATTTGCAAACAAAAAATTGGCAAAAACAACAACAAACAAAAAATAACTGACCTTAAATCCAAAAAGAGCGAAATTCAATGCAGAAAAAGTCTACGTACAAAAAGCATAAAGTACTTATTGAGACAAATAAACAGAATTATTGCAAAATATCAAGGCTGTTACTTCAGCAGTGGTATTTTTATTTCTAAATACTTCGACATTTAAAAAAAAAAATCTATTTGAAATATTTTTTTGTGATAAAAGCTAAACGAAAGGAAATCAACGTCAGTGAACGAAAGATCATGATGCATCTTTGGCAAAAAAGGAAAATCTACCTTGAAATTGACGCAATTCTAGATCGAGCACGATCTTCTATACAAACAGTTATTAATAACTTCAAACAGACGGGTAAATTAACCTCAAAACCACGCTCTGGTCGTCCATCACTACGAAGTACCAGGGTAACCCAGGGTCTTATTGGGCAAATAAAAGTCAATCCACGAATAACGGCAGCAGAACTGGCAAAGGATGTTGAGGAGAAGGACACACAAATTCTATGTGCCGATATTTTACGAAAAATTTAAAAAAATCACTACTAACATGCAAAAAACCGTATGTTCAATTCAGTTAATAGACTAAAACGACAATAATTTGCCCAAAAATATTTAAATGCAGGTGAAAACTTCTGGAAGCAGTTAATGTTTTCTGGCGAAAGCAAATTTTGAATTTTTGGCTTTAAAGGACCTAAGATAGTCTGGCGGAGACCCGGTGCAGCCTTCCAAAAACATCACAGTTAAACACAGCGGTAGAAGAGTGTTGATCTGGGAAGCATGGCACCTGCCGAAATGTTTAGCAGAGGTGGGCAAGAGAAAGGGTTACCAACCAGTTATTAAATATATATGTTTTTATTTTAATTTTGAAAGTTATTGTTAATTTTTTCATTCATTTATATTTTGTAAGTAGACTTTTTCCACATTGAAATTTGCTCTTTTTGGATTTAAGTTCAGTTATTATTTGCGAATGTACAGTAAGCATAAAATACTATGGTACTGCATCAACAAAATTTTAAAAAATCATGCCGAAATTGAATAAATAACTTCAATTTGTTATTTTTATATGTTGTACGTAGACTTTTTCTGCTAAGTGTATATATATATATATATATATATATATATATATATATATATATATATATATATATATATATATATAATTATATATATATATATATATATATATATATATATACATATATATATATATATATATATGTATATATATGTATCTATGTATATATATATATATATATATATATATATATATATATATATATATATATATATATATATGTATATATATATATACAATTGTAAATTGTCATAGAGACTTGATTGGCAGCAAGCTCCGGAATAAACCAAAACACAGTTTAGACTGCAAATACATGCCGAAAACACAGTTTAGAGTGCAAATACATACATGCAGTTACTTTTTTATTTAATGAATGATTAGAAGCTTTCATATGTATATATGTACGTTGCAAAATGACTTTACATTAAAAACAATTTTTTATGTGATACTCATCTAATTGATAAAAAAAAAAACAAGAATATAACCAAAGTAAAATAACATTTGTATTCATCCGAAAATACTTTATTTTACTTACAAAATTAACTTGAAATTCACCCAATTTTGAATTGATTTTCTAACTATTGTAATTTATACTGATGTAAAGTATATTTTTTTTTATCGAAAAATAGAAACAATAGCATAATAAATAAATAGAGTGAATAAAAAGAATATTTTATATATTTTTATTATATGTATGTATATCGAGAAAAAAATTGTAAATTAGAGATTTGCTTACTTAATCGAAAAAAGTAAATCAATGGTTTCACTTAATACAGGTATAATTTTCTTACAGAATAACTGTATTTCGGGCGCGAACGAGCACAGATTTGTGTCATTTATTTTAATTGAAGTTTTTAAGACGACTGTTTTAATTGTTTTTTTTTTTTATTTGGTGGAAGCTGTTGATGGCAGATGAACTATTAAGAAAGTGAGGTATCAATTTCCATCCATATTCAAATACATATGATAACAACTACAAATATCACAACTGTTTATTTAAAAAGTGAAATAAATTTACTTTCGTTCGCAATCGGGAACTATTTATCGCGGATATAAATTGTCAAAAGTTGACTAGTTTGTGGATCGATTACGGATTTAATAATCGCAATTTTTAACCAACTTTTGACCAACTGCGTTACCAAAAGAGAACGAAACATATCAAAAGAGAGTAAAAGTCCAGGAATAATTTGAAGGTTTTTCTTTTAAATGTTTTTATTTTCGGTATAGGCGTTTATCGAACCATCTATTGGGAATCGTATTGTTCCGATTTTGGGAGTGGCTTTGTCATATGTTAGTTTCGATGACACCGCAACCTATTAAGAAAGATATTATTTGTTCTGAAATGTGGTTCAGGTCGTTGTCTTGTTGAAAGTAAAATTGGCTTGGCAACCCAAATTTCTTTTTGAAATTGTTTGTTCATTTTGAATTCAAACATGAACCCGTACAAATATTCTCCACCACCTCCATGGTTTACTGTTGGTGAGAGGATATTCACATATCAGGCAAATCTTACAGTTATGGAATTAATGAACCCTTTACAATTGCAAATACAAATTATAAACAAAAAAGGAAAGAAATCCATTCACAAAAATGTGACACTTCTAAATTCTTTATTATGAATAATTTTTCGGCAAAACGTATTGAAAGCTGCAAAACATTTAAAGTGCCTCCTTACCATTTTATATGTATAGAACGTTGTGGTATGAGATAATTTTTGTAAAATCACCCAGCAAAAATTTTGACAGATCTCCCCTGGAGAGTACAAAGGGAGTGTTGATATTACCATGGATATTTGATTATAAAACTTTTTTGCTCTCAACAGCAATTGTGTATTGCTTTTGATATCAAGCTTCTTGTGCATGGAAGCTGCATTCCTTCTCTTCTACTCTCACTGTATAATTGAAAATTAAAAGTTTATATTTGCTTAGTGTACCAATGTTATTCGGCTTTGTGTGTCTTCGGTAAAGCGAGTGTATGTTTTAAAAATTAATTTTTTATATTAATTTTAATACCAATTTTTGTTCTAAATATTCTATAAAATATTAAATAAATTAAATTGTTTCATTTTTTTATAATTTTTGTATAATTAATTTTTATTTTAGTTTGAGTTTTCATTGGAGAAACTTTTGTTAAAACGAAGGATCGCGATAATAATCAATTTGCTGCGTCAAAAAATATCCCCACCAAAATTGGACCATCTACGAGTACTAAAGCACCAAGCATATGCTCAAATAACGAAAGGCTCTGCCCCCAATTTTGCCCCACAAAGCACCGATTCACTGTCAATAATCTTGGCAAAGCTAGACCGCCAGGAAAAAATTTTCAAAGCATTGGAATTGCGCTTGGGAGCAAACACAAAGATGAGCTGGAAGTCGTACTTAACAATGAAGATATTGATATATGCTTAATTGCTGAAACTCATTTTACTAAGCAATCGCATGTGTCCTTTAAAAAATACGCGATTTACCATACAATACATCCTGACAATTGTGCAAGGGGTGGTAGCGTCATTATCAAAACCTCCATTAAACATCACTTGGAGGACCAAATCAGCACAAATGAGTTTCAAACCACATCCGTTTCCGTTGAAACTTCCAAACAACCACTGGTTCTAACTGCTCTATATAGTCCACCTAGGCACCAGTTGAAATATGAAGACTATTTGTCTCTTTTTAATCGTTTCCATGGTCGTTTTATAATTGGAGGCGACTTCAACGCAAAACATACGTTTTGGGGCTCAAGACTCACCACGACAAAAGGAAGAGAATTATTCAAAGCCATGCAGCGTACATGTTGTAATTCAAGTTCAACTGGTAAACCAACATATTGGCCATCGGATACTAGCAAAGTACCAGACTTAATTGACTTCTTTGTCTACAAAAACATTCCTGCAGCGCATTTAACTAGCACTGAAGGATTTGACCTGAGTTCTGACCATTCGCTAGTGCAATTGGTAATTTCCCAAACCCCAGCATTAAATCAAAGCACATCAACGTTAGTAAATGCCTGTACTGACTGGAATTACTTTCAAGTGCAGCTAGAACAATTAGCCAAGTTTGATTCTATTGTTACCAGTGAGCAACTTTATGATGTTGTACTCCACTTTACACAGCAAATACAGATGGCAGCGTGGAATAGTACGCCCACACTAAGACTTGTTCTGCACGGGAAAAAATATCCACCTTTTATTAAGAGCTTAATTGCAAAGAAACGGAAGCTACGGAAACGTTGGCAACAAACCTGATCTCCAGCAATCAAATCGAATTTAAACTTAGCCAGTAAAAATTTACACACAGCAATCAAGTCATTCAATAATGACACATTTAATCGATTTCTGATGGATCTTACAGCTGACAAGACCACAGAGTACTCTTTGTGGAAGGCGGCTAAATCATTCAGCAAGCCAATACAACACTGTGCTCCAGTTAAAATCAACGATACACTGTGGGCCAAAACAAGCGCACAAAAAACAAAGTTGTTTGCTGAACATCTTGAAAAGACCTTTAGTCCAAATGAAGGAAATGATGAAATAGTTATTAATGAAAGTTGGCTAGAGTGCGATACCCACATTACTCAAGTAACTCCCGAAGAAGTTGGTAAGCTAATTCATAAAATGAAACTAAAAAAAGCGCCAGGATTTCACTTAATAACGACGGAAGTTCTTCGTAAACTGCCCAATAATTGCGTCTCTTATCTATCTGCTTTAATTAATATGTGCTTCAGGTTGAGGCATGTTCCTATATATTGGAAATTCGCAGAGGTAATCATGGTACCCAAGCCTGGGAAATCACTCAACGACGTATCATCGTATAGGCCAATATCCTTACAGCCAGCATTCTCAAAACTATTTGAAAAATTGCTTTTAACGCGCTTAATGCCAATAAATGAGAATAAAAAATTGATTCCCGCTCACCAGTTTGGTTTTAGGAAAAATCATTCGACAACTGATCAAATCCACAGAGTTGTGAATATGGTCGAAAATGCGTTGGAAGGGAAAAAGTGTGTTCCGCCGTCTTCCTAGACGTTTCACAAGCTTTCGATAAGGTGTAGCATGCAGGTCTATTACAAAAGCTGCGGACATTGTTGCCAATGCAATATTGCGAGGTGCTTTCATCATACCTTGATGACAGGTACTTTAGTGTCAAGTACGAAAACGCCCATTCTTCTTTGAAAAAAATTAGTGCTGGTGTACCGCAAGGGAGCATCCTGGGGCCTCTGCTGTACCTCCTGTATACATACGACCTACCAACAGCAAATCAGCAAGTAACCGCAACATTTGCGGACGATACTGGTGTTCTGGCTACAGGTAACACTATCGAAGACCCGACGGCTAAGCTACAAGAGGCTGTTAATTGTATTGCTTCATGGGCTAAAAAATATCGCATTAAGTTAAACAAAACCAAATCAGCGCATATAGTTTTATCACTGAAAAATATACCTTACAGACCGATTTTCATGGATGAGTTTATAATCCCACATGTCAACGAAGCCAAATACCTGGGTATTACACTCGACGCCAAATTGCGTTAGAAAAAACGAGAGGAGCTTGACCTGAAACTCAACAAATTGCACCACCTTATTGGCAGACACTCTACCCTGTCAATTCACAACAAACTAATGGTGTATAAGCAAATACTGTAGCCGACCTGGACCTATGGCATCCAATTTTGGGGATGTGCTAGTGAAATATACATTGCCGCTATCCAACGCTTTCAAAATAAAGTGCTGCGATGTATTGTTAATGCACCATACTATGTTAGAAATAGCGATCTACATCGTGATCTTGGCATGCCAACTGTCACTGATGTTACAAAAAAATTTTCCATTTCTCACAAACAGCGAGGGAAATCGCATGTCAACGTTGCAGCATCCAGTTTACTTCTGATGACTTCGCAGCGTAGGCGGCTAAAACGGAAAACAGTGTCAGACCTAATGGAACTCGAGTAGCCGATATTTTATTTATATGTTATATGTTAACATGTACATAATACACTTAACGCTTTTCTTTTAATTTGTTTAATTTATTCGAACAAAATTGCTAGTTAGTATTACCAGTATTTACAAGGTGCAATTATAAAACGTTTCTGTATATGGTATAAGATTCGTTAATAAAAAAAATAAAAAATTGAATTAGAGAAATCTATATTGAGATGAAGTACTCCTTTTATGCTCCCAAAAGATGTTAAAAGGAGTACTCCTCTCCAATGACATGCTTATGTATAAATAAGGCAAAATGGAGTATAAAGGCCGATTTACATATAGCGTAAAAACGCCAGGCAGCAAAACGCTGGCAGCAGAAAACACTGTAGCTTCGATAAAGTTTCCATGTAATCAAATGGAGCCATTTACACATAGCGTTTTGCAGCTAGCGTCGGCGGCGCGTCATCGGGCAGCAAAATTTCAGTTGCCCCTGGTAGCGTTGCGAGCGTCGTTTCGGAGCGGCCGAATCTCGTATGTCGCATTGTGTGCGTATCAAGTGATGTGAATTTGTTTCAGATTTTAGTTTGTACCCGTTGTTTAGGTATTTGGTTTCTTATTGCAAACATTTGTCGCTTGGGCAAATTTGTAAATGACAAAGTAAATATGTAAAAGTGTATTTACGGTATTTCTGGGATAAATTTTAATTTGATTTTGTAAAATTTTATATTTTTTACTCTCTTTCATTTTATGAAAGTATTGCGATGCATTCTAATATTGCTACGTTGCTATGAAATGCGTGTGTATACAATGACAACACATATACTGAAGTTATATGTACGTAGCTAAGCAGTTATATTACGTTGTAATTAAATGTCGAATGTGTTTGTTCACACACTCCCATTGCCTCTTGTATTCTGATTTTCTATTCGAATTCATTCGTTTGTAAATCAGAGAAATAAAGCAATACTAAACTCTTACATATAGTATGTGTTAAAGTACCTTTTCAGTCATGTAATTTTTCTTGATTTAGTGCAAGTACCAATTGGATTCGGTACCAATGTGAGTACTTGTATTTGGAGTTTTTACATCCCAATTCAAATATAAAAAAATTTCAATTTCTGCTTCTCGCGTTGCGGTCGCTTAGTGTGAATCAAGAAGCGTTTTTTCTCCGCCCTGCTAGCGTCACGCTGCGCTATATGAAAACCGGCCTTAAAAGGGAGTTCTCATTTTGTGCTCCCAAAGGATGTTAAAGGGAGGTCTCTCAGACAAAACAGCTTTTTAGCTTTCGCTCTATACTCCCCTACGTAGGTAACAAGGAGGCCAAATTGAGTAAAAAGGGAGTACTCACTTTGTGCTTCCAAAGGATGTTAAAGGGAGGTCTCTCAGACAAAATAATTATTTCTCTTAGAAAAAAAAATTTAATTTTTTTAACTCTCACCTCCCCTCTAATGACATGCCTATGTAAAAAGGAGGCGAAAGGGAAGTCTCCAGGGTGCAATGATATCTCTCGTTGGAGACTACGGGGGTTAATCCTTAGATGATTCCCTTTCTGCTGGGCACTTCTATATTATGTATGTGTGTCGCCTTGCTTAAATTCATTTCGCCCGATACGGATGGCAACACAACAACCAATCTACTCGATAACACACAACATATTATTGATTGAAAAAGAGAAACATATCCTGCTTCTGGGACACAGCATCAACATTTTTGAGTGAAACAAATCAAATATTTGGAAATATTTTAGTTTTTTTAAATTTTGTGAGTATTGCACTTTATATATGTACATATGTGTGTATATATAATGACAAAAAATGCCGCAATTAAGAATAAGTAAAGCATTTAACATATAAGTACTCAGTTAATTCTTTTGTTTGATTTTTATAAATATTCATTGAGCTGAAAGTTGCTGGTGCTTTAAAGGAATTTATTCAATGGGAGAGACTCTAGAAGCACAGATGTCTATCTCGCTTTTCTTTGCAAAATTCCGAATGTACAAGAAATAACCTTATGAAGTTTTTTTAAAACCACTGTTACTATTAGTGGTGCCTTACTGCCAAAATAGTGCAAAATTCGTAAAGCGAAAATTCAAACAATTGGAATTGACCTTAAACTATAATTTGTATCAGCAGCTGTAGAAAGGTTTAATATAATCCATGCATCAGTTGCAGTATGATGAAATTTTATTTGTTGAATTACACAGTAAATTAAAAATGCCTAAGATATCCTCCTGCTCTGGGAGTTTATTCCATTCGTTCGCATTTCACAAGGTCTAGCATAGTATTCATATTCTGTCAGATGAAATTTCAATGGATCAATCATGCAATGATTATAATATTTAATTATTTTATTTTATACACAACTAATTTAATCAAAGTTATTTGTTTTGGAATATGATATTATGAAACTGATAAAACAACAATAAACCAAAAAAGGACCGAAATACTATATAGTATACGAGTAAAACCGATATATATATATGGACGATGGATAGTTACAAGGTAAAGGTTGTGGGAAGTTTCCATCTTTCTCAGTTAATTCCCCCACATCTCATATTCTTGTTGAGGGGGTTTTAGTAATTGTAGTTTTCGTAACAAAGCTTATTTGTGTTTTGCTTTTCTTTGTGATATTTTCTCTTTTTTGCTGATTTTATACGATTTACTCTGAATAATTGTTTTTAAATGTCTCCAAATACATAAAAACAAATGAAAAAACAATTGTGATTGTTTTTTAGAGAGTAGGATAATGAAGATCTATTATTGTAAATAATTATTTTATTTATACTGGTGACTGTTGCCTATGATTGTGAGTTGCCTTGTGACTAAACTTACAAGTGGGGTAGTGGCCCTTACATTCTGTTGAAAGTAGATGTGGTCAAAACTGACTATAATTAATTATACCAATAAACATGTTACAATAATAGCTAAACAAATGCTGTCATGTTTTTTATGTATTAACATGCACTACTGCAATTACTCGTAAATCGTACTTCTTTTAATGTGCAGAAGTCTTTAGGTTTTTTTTGAGATATTTCTTTCGCAAGTTTAAGTTTAAGGGCTACCGAACTTGAAAAGGTTAATTTCCACCACCCAATATTGACATGCAGCTTATGTTGAAAAAGTACCCGAAGTTTGTCAATAAGACGAACCGTGCTGGAGCTATTGTCAAACTGAAAAACCACAAAAAACCACAACAACGTCGATCCAAAATCAAGGCTTTGTTGACTGTTTTCTTTGACTGCCGTGGTCTGGTCCACTCCGAATTTCTTCTGCCAGGCCAAACAATAAATAAGGTGTATTATGTGAGAGCACTGAAGCGTCTGAGGGAGAATATTCGTTGCCAGAGGCCGGAATTGTGGAGAAACAATCGAGGTCTTTTGTAAGCGACTATTTTACCAAAAACAATAATAAAACCGTTCTGCACGCTCGGTATTCACCTGACATGGCTCCGTGTGGCCTACAAAATTTCAGACAGCTTCTTGCTGAACTTAAGTGGACGTTGCGAAATTCGAAAAATACACCAAACAATGACCTGTATACAAAGATATAACGTACTAACAATCTGACTGATTGCGTTCAAAACTGACATGTAAACAACTGACAGATGTACCAACCTAAAAAAATGTTGACAATATTTCAAGCGCGGTTCGTTTTATTGAATTAATTTGTCAATAAAACGAACCGCTTTTGAAATCTTGTCAACAATTTTTTTTATGTTGTTACATTTAGAAGTTGAGTTATGTAGTAGTTGAAAAACATTTATAACTATTTACTGCAAATAAAGAAATTATTTATTGCACCTTATAGCGGTGAATTGAATTGTAAATAAAAGTAATCTAAATAGGAGTTTCTTGTAGATCAAGTATTAAATTTAATTGACAATTTATATTTAAAAATTATATTTATAATGATAATTGCTGTAATTATAGGATATGTATATATGTATCTTTTTAACATTTGTAAATATCATAGCGTTTTCTTAAAATAATATTGTTGTTGTGTATTTCCATGAATACTTCATGCTTTGGACATTTAGTTCTCGATTTAATAGAATTATAATATTAAGTAAAATGAAACTCCGGTTTTCCTCCAACCCGGTGTTACTTGTTGTTACTTTCTCGTTCCCACGGATATTGTGGAGTCTACGCACTAACCCGAGTCTTAGCTGAAGTGGCACATATCACCTAATCGTCAAATAAGTATATTCCGTACTAAATGCACTGAAGTTTTGTTGAGGTATTGATCTATCCTACATGTTCATTACTTTTACTACTTATGTTGGAGCATTGCTAATCTATGTTCAACATTAATGTACCATTTTAAAGGTATAAAGTACAAAATTATTTATCGATCTCAAAGTGTACTAATATATTGTATTTTTCTTGCATAAAACACTTGGTTTAATTCGACGTTGTGGAGCACGATACTTGATAGTTCAACTTATTTGCCCCTGAAAATCCTTTTTCATTTCCATTTTAAATGGTTTGATGCTGAAGTCTTTAATATCTTCTCAAATAGTGGTACATAAATGATGTCCTTAGAATATTTTAAAATCAAAAGTGAACAAATCCTTTTCTTTTTTATTTCATGCCTTTCTCAACGTAGATTTGGATCCGCATATCTTGTTACACTCCAAAAACCATCAAACGAAATTGCAACCGAAAATGATATTTGATAGTTTTGCAATGAACGAATGATTTTTTTGACTAAATGATAAAATAATCAGAGCATAATGGAAGTAAATTAATAAACAATAGGATTAATTTACTAATTAAAGAGCTCAAACCAGAGCTCCTATGAAACATCTCTTCAATTAATAAAACACTGAGAAACAATACCAGTTCGGACGAAGCAGTTGGCTTAGTCTCAATAGAAAACGCTCATATTTCAACCAACTGGAAATAGGCACATTATACATCCAGGGCATTGTGTGCACATTAAGAGCATTCAATTATGAGCTGCCATAAAATAAAGCAAATATATGGAGAGTTTATTATACACAAAAGGAAAAAAAAAAACGAGTTGGGAGACAAATAATTATTTATTTATCAAATTATAATTTGATGGAATTAGATTTCCATAAATTTCAAGCCGATGGTACAACAATATGCATCTTTTTTAATAAAGAATGCATATATATATATATATATATATATATATATATATATATATATATATATATATATATATATATATATATATATATATATATATATTTATATATATATATATATATATATATATGTATATATATATATATACATATATATATATATATATATATATATATATATATATATATATATGTATATATATATATATATATATATATATATATATATATTTATATATATATTTATTTATATCTATATTTTTTATATAGAATATTTTTACAAAAGAACGCGATTTATTTTTTAAGTTTTTTTGGAAATTAAATATAAATTACATAAGTTTTACACTAAGCTAATGTTTGAAATAAAGTTTTCTAGAAAGTGCAACGAAATGCATGCGAATATAAAAATCGGATTCGATTTCTGAAACTACAATCAAATAAAGACGAACTCAAAAGTACTTTATGAAATCACTGATATGTTATACCCCCGATCTAGTGCAAACTGTAGCAGATCGGCCGTTTGAAATTTGTTTGCGATATGGGGAGAATTTTAAGATAAAACAGCAGACAAGATTTAAGAAAACTTTCTAAAAAATATTTGGTATATAATTATATGTTGACACAACACTGTCTATATTACTCGAATAATAAATTCCTTTATGGTACGAGTATATGGTATCATGTAAAAAATCTAACCGGACTTCAACCTTCTTTCTTGGGTTTTTATTTTGTTATTATATACTATAAACATATTTTTCATATGTTTTTCGAAATTTATTTATTTGAAGTTTTATCTGTGTTCAGGACCTTAGCTAAGGGAATTGGGGGGTAATGCCCTTAGTAATGTTAGCTATTGTTTCTGATATTGCGCAAATCGGAGAACCGGTAAAGCAAGTTATTTTAGACATACATATGTACATATATCCAAAAGAAAATAATATTGCCTTTATATCGGACTGGTTCAAGCGATATAATTGGTTGCAGTATTCTGTCGATAAAGATGCTGCTTTTTGCTACCCTTGCCAGCAATTTTCGCCTCTTGCAAGCAAACAGACTTCGTATACTTCCACAGGATTCAGAAACTAGAAAAATGTCACTGATTCAAAAACTATTTTCCAAAACACGTAAAATCCATCGTAGCCGTAGCGATGTGGTAGGACAAATTACAAAGAATATGTTCAAAAGCAGTGTTAAAATGTTGATACATGAAAAAAGATTAGAAAAAGAGGTATTATGTGAAGTCTATTATTGAAGTAATGCAATTTCTAGTTGTCAACGAATTAGCTTTGCGTGGAAATTATATTTTGGAGGCAGCAAAAGAACAAGGATTATTTCAGAGTTTGTTTGAATATATGCGCATGTTAGATCCGAATTTGAACGAGGCTTCAATCATATATCACAAAATGCAAGATATCCTTTACCTTTTCAAAATCAAATAACTTAGGCAATGGTTCAGGCAGTACGAAGTTCCATTGTTAGAGATATGAAGGTATCTGACGTGAAGTAATTTGCTCTAATGGAGGATGGGACGAGAGATAAAAATAACTGCGAAAATATTGCAATATCAATGGGTTACGTTAAGGATGGGATCGTCAATGAGTCGTTGCTAACAATTGAATCCACTTTTACGGAATTAACTTTAAATATCCTTACGGAAAATAACAATGACCTCTCTCGTACGCTAAGCCAATGCTATGATGGCGCGAGAGGCGTTTAAAGATATATATGAACTTTTTGCGTCTTTGGCAGTCATAGGATGTAGCACTGCTGTGTGCGAATCTACGTTCTCAACTTTGACTAAAATAAAATTGTCGCGGCCTCAGAGGCTGTCAGTGGGTCACGAAAAAATTGCAGTCTTGGTATTTCTGGCTTTTGAAAATAAACGAACGAAGTCAGTTGATCTGAATGAATGACTTTTCATTATTATATTTAATATAATATGTTTGGAGAAATAATATATACCCGAATAAAGGAATTTTTTCCTCTTATCTATCTATCACCCCCTCCCGACAATTAAGTACTGCCTCACTTACTCACACTTACGAGGCAACTACGACGAAAATCGATTGACCAGATCAGATCAAGTAGAATTTTTATTTCCACACTAACTGTAACCAGCGCTGCCCTATCTTAAATTCAACTCTATCTGCCCTATTTTATTTAAATGTAACGTATAACGATTTAATATTAATTTTCGTTATTAACTGATTTTCTTCAATTCTGAATATAAAATAAATTTTAAAATATAATAAGATATTATTAGTAAGTATATTTATGAAGATTTTTGTAGACCATTATAATTGCGTACTTACGCGTCAAGTCTTCATTTGAAAAATATTTTTATACAGATATAAAAAAAACTAAAAGAAACAGATTTGGAAATTTTATATTTATTTATAATTATCCACACATAATTTATGGATAAATTTGTTATCATAAGAAAATTCCCAGCTTACTACAAAATTTGGCGTACTGTTTCCAACAAGAGTTTAAGTAAATCCAAAATTTACTTGATGAAAATATAACCATATGCCAATCTTTAATATAAACAACAAATATAACCAAGTTTTCCATTTTTTCCAAAAAGAAAAACCCCACGAAAAACCAAAGGTAGATTTTCCATCGGGCTGTGGTTTCCTAATATATTAATATCCACCTTATATTATATCTTTGCTGTACGTATGGCTTCCGAATTCCGTTGAACTGACTGTAACAGGATCTACCACACTATTCATGAAACATGCTCAAATTTTATATTAAGAACTGATCAAATTACCCAAATTAAATTAACTTTCCTGTAAAAGCGTGAGACACCAAGTTTATTAACTTTTTTTATATATTGAGAATACCATCCATCTTTTTCAATAACTTCAAATTAATGAGAAAGCTTAAATATGCTATAATCAATTGCTTCAGATGTTGGTTTTGCGGAAAGTTTCAACTGAATTTCTTATTTAACGAATGCAACTAATTTTTCACCAATATAGGCCTTTATGAATGCCATTTGATTGGTCAAACTATTTTTGATTTTGTATCATGATGGCCGTTCGATTTCGATTTACCATATTATAAATTTCGCTTATTTGGTAGCTACTGTGGTTAATATTTTTATCAGATGATCGTTATTTCGCAGGTTTGCCAAAACTCAAATTTATAACATAAATAAATGTGTAAATTATGACTTAATATAGTACAGGTAGTATTAACCAGGAAATATCCGGCCTCCATTGGTCAGCATGCTAGACTCACACTCCGAGGATCACGGGTTTGTATCCTGCCACGGGCATGGTCTCAAAAATACTTCTTTATAAATATTTTTTCTTTTTAAATTGAAAGCATTAGTTGCTTCCCCAAACCGTTGCAGACATAATTGTTGATAGTGTAAAGTATAATAATAATATTATTATTATTATTTTTTATTTCCCTTTATTTCATACATCTGTCACCATTATATTGACACCTAGTACATGATTTGACAATTTGTTTGGAAATTAATATAAAAAACATTTTGGCCAGTGCCAAGAAGTGATACAACAAAAACGATTTACATTAATTATAATAAATAATTCACTATATTTATATTATAACAATTTATGATTAATTATAATAAAAATTATGTTTATAATAATAATTTACATTTACATTTACAATACTACAAATATGTGTAGGTTGGATTTCCTAGTTTATTAGGTGGTTTGGTCGAGTTCTCTTTAAACGGCGCATGGTGGTTTCTTCTAGATGTAGCAACTCGTTTATTTCTTCGTTAATGTGCCCATGCAGTTTAGTGTTTTGTGGATATCTTTTTTATTTCTTCGTGAATTCTTGTCATATTTAGTTTGTGGTGTATATCTTCATTTGTTGTGTACCAACCAGACTTTATGATCACTCTTAATATTCTAGATTGCTGTCGTTGAATTTTTGCTATGTGTGACCGCTTTGCCGTTCCCCATACTTGGAGTCCGTACGTCCAATTTGCCTTTATAACACAATTGTATAACAGCAACTTGTTATTAATTGTGAGTTTAGATTGCTTTCCCATTAACCAATATAGTTCCCTAAATTTTTCGTTTATTCGGTTCGTTTTTTGTTTGATGTGGTAGTGCCAATTTAACTTTGAGTCCATGTGTATACCAAGGTATTTAGTAGTATACCCTATTTTTATATCTTTGTGAATCAATGTTATAACCAAAATAGCCGTTGATCGAAACTGAACGAAACATTTAGACGTGACGTTCGGTTCCGTAAGAATCGAAATGCAAACGTCTGCTACTCGTCACAACAGCGACTTTGTTGACAAAATTGTAATTTTTTAAAGAAATTAAAATTAAAATGACGGAATTTTGCTACAATTTAATCGCCGCTGTGAGGGATGAGCTCGGAATTTATGTAAAAAGACATTCATCGATGCGTTTGATAGCGTCACATTTTGGATTAAATGTGAAAATCGACGTAACGAGTGCAGACGTTCGTCCAATCGCTATCGTTACGTCTCGTCTATTTTGGTTCTACCTTTATCTTCATTTATTATCAAGCACCATTTATCAAACCATTCCTTAACATTCTCTGTGTATACTCGTATCTGCAGATTTGGAGTCGCAGAATTTAGATTTTTGTCAGATGTTAAGAGGAGTGTGTCGTCAGCAAAGGTAGCAATTGTGGTATTCAGTTCTTTTGGATATGGTAAATATGACATATAGCAGTGGTCCTAAAACACCCCATGGTGTGTTCTCTTCATTCTATTTGACGTAAAAGTAACGATCACTAAGGTAATATTCAACAGTCAAATAGTAGTCAAGTGGCGGCATCGTCTTTAGTTTATGCAGCAGTCCTTTATGCCATACTTTGTCAAATGCTTTTGCAATGTCCAAGAATACAGCAACGCAGTACCGCTTATATTCTATGTCTGTTTCAATTTTGTTTGTTATACAGTGTATCTGTTGAATTGTTGAATGTCGTATTCTGCAGCCAAATTGATGATTTGGAATAAGGTTTTTATTGTCAAGGATGTGGCTAAGTCTATATAATAGTTTTTCAGCACCTTTAGAAATTATGGGAAGTAGGCTAATTGGTCTATACGACGAAGCAGTTGTAGCATCTTTTCTCGGCTTCGGTACTGTAATAATTTCAGAAACTGTTCATACTTTGGCAAAGAATTGTAGTCGGAACATTTTAGTTGATAACATTCCTTAAGTAATTATAAACAATAGTAGGTAGCTCAGCGTGTGCTTTGCCTGTCACCATATCGTATCCTGGTTCTTTTTTGTGGTTTATTCGTTTTTTAATTCAATTCATTATTTCTGTTGTGTTTGTATTCTTTATTTTGTTTGTAATGTGTATATTTAAGTCATTGCATGTTTCAATATATTTATCTTCGTCATTTGATAGGACTTTTTCAAAGTATTTAGCCAATGTTGTTGCTTTTTCTTCATTGGTAGTAGCCCATGAGTTGTCATCTTTCCGTAGTGGTGGCTGATACCTTATCTGAGTTTTTAATTTCTTTGTGCATAATGAGTAGTTAGTATCCTGGGTAAGGCGTCAAGTTTTTTAGGTAATTTTCAACTTCCATATTTTGTCTTTTAGTTAATATTTTCTTGAGTTTTTTGCAGGCTTTATTTAAATTGTGTTTATCCTCAGGCGATCTAGTTAGGTGCCACCCCTTTCTCAGCTTTCTCTTCTCAATAATTTGCTTTCTTATCAAAAATATCCGTTGTATGTTTATTTCTTCTAAATTTATAATGTTGGCTTCATTTGATTCCTGCGTCTAGGACCACATCGTTGAAGTGAATAATGACATATTCAATGTCTAATTGTGTTTTCAATGTGATAGATATCATCAGTTGATTGTCTATACTCATTCCAGCTTCTTTTGTGGTTAAAAATCTTTGCTATTGGTTGATGTCAGCTGTGTAGTCAAGTATTATCGGAGAGTCGTCTGAAGTTCAAAACAAGCTTTAATTTTTGATTGGTTACACTTCATGTTTTTTGTTATGCTAAAGTCGATTAGATCTGGTATCTTTTTCCTATCTGTTTGGCCAGTATGTGGGTTCACCTGAGCTTAAAAATTTGTCAGTTATTTTTGTTTATAGCATTAATCAGATTTCTTCCTTTTTTATTGGTTAGCCTAGATCCCCAGTCAGTGTATTTTGTATTCAGATCTCCAGCTGCAATGAATTTTACGCCAAGCGTCTTTATGTAGTCATCATATTGATCCGTCGTTATTAGGTGTCTGGGTGGACAGTAAACTGAGGAAATGAGTATTGCCCCACTTGTATCCTCAATTTGCACAGTAGTGGTTGAATATTAAGTGTTGCATATGGTTGCCGTTCATTATGTTTTAATAGTGAATTTATTATGATAGCTGTCCCACCACGAGCTTTACCATCAGGATGATCTGTCACATAAATTTTATATCCAGGAAATACTAAATAGCTTTTGTTCGTAAAATGTGTTTCTGAAACTAGTGCTATCTCAACTTTCTTGTCAGACAAAAATAGCTTCAACTCAAGATCAATCAAGGACCAATATATCCAAAACCTTTCTCCGACTGACGTCACCAATTACTCTCTATGGAAAGCTGTCAGAGAAATGAAAGTACCTACACGCGGAATTCCACCGATTCGTACAAAAAACGAAAACTGGGCAAGAAGCGATGATGAATAGTCTGCTGTTTTCGCCGAACACTTATGAAATGTTTTTACCCCCAACCCACCTCGCAATACCAATAACCTAATATTAACCCCCTCGCCAGATACAACATGCTCGCCTATTAAATTAAAAACCAAAGGAGTAAGTAATGCGATTAGTAACCTTGCTCTTAACAAATCTCCAGGACACGACCTCATTACTGGAAAAATGATCAAGGAGTTACCCCAAATAGCTATCATCTTACTTACTTCACTATTGAAAGGCTTGTTGCGCTTAGGGTACTTTCCTAATGCCTGGAAATTTTCAGTAATCACAATGATCCCGAAACCAGGAAAAGACCCCTCCCAATCGTCATCATATAGACCGATTAGCCTCCTGCCTATCTTATCAAAACTCCTAGAAAGGCTTTTTCTTGCAAAACTAATGCCGCATATAAACGAAAAACGCACTATTCCCACTCACCAATTTCGCTTCCGCGAACACCATAGTACAATAGAGCAGGTTCATCGAATAGTGAACGAGATAAAAAACGCATTCGACGAAAAGCAATATTGTTCAGCCATCCTTTTAGATGTGACGCAGGCGTTTGACAAGGTCTGGCACGAGGGGCTTATTTACAAAATAAAAAAGCTGTTGCCCACAAAAGTACACGACATATTGGAATCGTATCTGAGGGGCAGAAAGTTCAAGGTAAGGTACAATAATGCTTACTCTAAATGCTTTGACATCAAAGCAAGGAAGCGTGCTAGGTCTGGTGTTGTATCTACTATTTACCTCAGATCTGCCTACCAATAAATACATACACAATACAATACATTAACAACAGCAACTTTCGCAGACGATACAGCTATCCTTAGCATTCATCAGAACTCCAAAATCGTCCTAGTAACAAATTGGTTGGCTGACTGGCGAATAAACGTTAATGAATCGAAAAGTACGCATATTACCTTTACTATAAAAAAGGTACATGTCCAGGGATAAAACTCAACAGTGTTCCTATTCTTCAAGCAAAGGAGGTGAAGTACCTAGGAATTCATCTTGACTCACGTTTGACATGGAAGCGCCACATCGAAGCCAAAAAAAAAAACAAATGACTTTGAAACAAATAGCCTTCACTGGCTCATGCACAAGACTTCCAGGTTGAGCCTAGAATACAAAACAATCCTGTAAAAAGCCATTATAAAACCAATTTGGACTTACGGCAGCCAGTTATGGGGCGGCGCAAGCAACTCTAATATAGAATTGATACAAAGAGCACAGTCCAAAATTCTAAGAACCTTTACTGGCGCACCTTGGTTTATAAAGAATACCAAAATTCACAACGATCTGAACATTCCGCTGGAAAAAAAGGAAATCTTTGACGCCAACTTAAAATATGCACCAAAAATGAAAGAGCATCCAAATCATCTAGCTAGAATAATAACATGTAATATGGTTCCAAGTCGCCTAAAACGTACGAAATCCCCAGCACAACTAACATCGACACCTTAATCATGTGCAAACACTAATATAACATTTATTACAGTAACTAACATATAACATTGTGATTACTAAAAAGCACTAAGCATTGGCAAGGTGTTAATATTAATTATTTAGTTTGTAAGATATGCTTACTTATTGTTAGTCTAAGCTTAGAAGGTACAATAAATAAATATATGAATTATAAAAAAAAAAATAATAATAAAACTCAAGATAATGTTTTGTTAGGAAATTTGCATTCCAAGGTACAATTTTTAAACTATTACTTTCGTGCATTTAAGTTTGTTAGTAATATTGTAATGATATTCAGCATATCAGTCAGAGTGATTAGGGATTTCACCATGTCTTTAAGTTCATTAATATCACTATCGTCAAAATTTTTTATATTTTCTTCAGTTTTATTTGGATTTGACGACCCTGCAATTTCGGCATAGCTTACGCCTGGTTTAATTACTAATCCATCCATATTTTTGGTCTGTAGTAATAATGGATCCTTTCTGCGTAAAGATGGAAACCTTTGAATTTGTATGGCTTAGTATATTTCACAGCCTTTGTAGTTGGCAGTATGATTTCCGCAACATAGGGCACATTTAATTTCAGCTGTGTTGGTTATTTTTTTTGGTATTCACTTGTTAGATACTTTCCATCGCATTTCACACATATTGGATCCCTTCTGGTGTTAAATATTCCAGCCAACGTACTTCTGGAGGCAGTCTGCGTAAATCCAACCGATGCTGATTTTGATCTCTCCCTATTCAGTGAGGTCCTATTGGTCACCCGTCCTCTTTTCAATTCCGTACACTCCTTTTCCAACAGCGATGCTGCTTCCTCTGTTTCCGGCATTCTCTGAGAAAGTTCCTTTACCTTATTCTCACGATACTCTTTTTGTGCTCTCAAATGTTCTGTTTTCTTATGAAACAGAACAACTTCTCTTCTCTGGGTTCCCCTAGTACTTAATAGTGATGGACGACCAGAGTGTGGTTTTGAGGTTAATTTACCCGTCTTTTTGAAGTTATTAATAACTGTTTGTATAGAAGAACGTGCTCGATCTGAAATTGCGTCAATTTCAAGGTATATTTTCCCTTTTTGCCAAAGATGCATCATGATCTTTCGTTCACTGACGTTGATTTCCTTTCGTTTAGCTTTTATCACAAAAAAATATTTCAAATTGATTTTTTTTTAAATATCGAAGTATTTTGAAATAAAAATACCACTGCTGAAGTAACAGCCTTGATATTTTGGAATAATTCTGTTTATTTGTCTCAATAAGTACTTTATGCTTTTTGTACGTAGACTTTTTCTGCATTGAATTTCGCTCTTTTTGAATTTAAGTTCAGTTATTTTTTGTTTGTTGTTGTTTTTGCCAAATTTTTTTTCGGCAAATATACAGTAAACCTAAAGGACTATGATACTGCATCAACAAAATTAAAAAAAATCATCCCGAAATTGAATAAATAACTTCAATTTGATATTTTCATATGTTGTACGTAGACTTTTTCTGTTAAGTGTATACAATATTTTTGGACGATATTTTCTATTAGTACGTACATATATGGACCCTACAAAGCCATACACAAGAAATGAGGTCGATATAATCAATTCAAGGTACCCTACCGAAAATTTCTGTAGATATGCTATTAGTGTGATTTATGAAGAATTTTCGCGCACAAGGAAAGGTAAAGGGTATTTCGAAGACGGTCTAACTTCTGACTTCAGACTTCTGTACTCGTTTTATATATTTCTGATTATTATGATTTTCGATTATGATGGGATTTATTATGCGTTGGAATACAATCATGGTTGAACTACATTTTTCCATAGGAAATAAATGTTTATATATATGTAGTTTATTGCATTATATTTGGTTTTAAAATTTACTTCAAACATGAAAGCATATACTATGAAAATTCGTAAAATCTGTGTTCATACATGTACATATTAAATTTACATACGAGTGGTATAATTTGTAATAGAATTTGGTTGTAGTATTTCAAAATTGGGCTTTTGTGCACAATTATTCTTTCTTTGGACACACTCACAAAATGTTGGATCGTATGCTCCTAAAGTGAATTATTTCATATATTAAGAGTAAATTTTGCTGATATTTGTCGTTCTGCTCCACTCTATATTTAAAGAATAAAATAAAAACTCCAATGCTAGGCGCTTTATTTTCAAAAATGCTTCTTGTGGCAAAATTCACTACCTGGGAAAATGATCCAAAAAACAAAAAATAGTATTGCTCTCTAAAACCAAAGCTTGTAGCAAAGAGTATTTACGTATTGTGTATTGTTTTTGCTTGTAGGTAGCCGAAATTATTGATGTGTATCGGATGAGGGATTCCTCTGTTTTGTTCTTATCCTATACGAAAGGCACACACATGCTCAAGTAATCACGACAGTGTGAAAGAAAAGAAAAATGCCAAATTATGCAACAAGTAACTGTAATTTTCAGTTTTTCTTTTTATTGTAACAATTATTATTATTATTATTAGTATCTCTTACGCCATAATTAATTATGACTGCAAGGTGTTGGGTGAATAATGGGTACTAGCTTCAGAGGTTTTCGACTCGAAGAGAGAAGCATTTTATAGAATGAAGCATTTTGGAGACCAAGCCCGTGGCAGGATTTCAACCTGCGACTCTCGGGGTGTGAGTGTAGCATGCTTACAACTGGACCAAAGAGGGCGGTAATTAATTGTTCCTATTACTCTAAAATGAGACATGAGACAAATGATGCAGATAAAATAAAAAGAAGACAAATAAAATACAGAAAGTAAAATTAGTAAAGTACAAAAAGTCAAATTCTATATAAATTTGTTATAAAAATAGGGAATTTTTAATATTGATCCTTGTTTAAAAATATTCAATATACAGATGTACATACATTTGTACATACATACATATGTACGTACATACATATGTACTGATGGCCAGCTGAAGTGAGCAACGCACCCAGAGAGGGGTCAGGGGGGAACCAGTCAGGCAAAGCATCTAATTGCCCCTCACTGGGAGGGGCTAGAGCGATCCTATTGTGGGACACCCTCAAGAAGACTCACTGCCTCCACGTGGCGGCCCCGGGCAATGGCACATCAGCACCCGCTGATGGCCAGCTGAAGTGAGCAACGCACCCAGAGATAGCGATGACCCCCTCATGGAGCGGCTGTCTGGGCAACGGGGGACAACGAGGGATCAACGATGGAACAGCGAGGGACCATGGTGGGACCACAAAGGGACATCGTGGGATCTGTTGTACCTCAAATCAAGGCCGAGACCGGTAAGGCCTTGATTATGGCATACCGGAAACATAGAAAATAAGCTGATGCTTGTGGGCTGACGATTGCGGTATGCTGCCACTTCAGTAAGTAAGAGTGAAATCTTAGAGAAATGGCTGGTAGCTTAATGCCGCAAACGCCCCCGCCCCGTTAAAACCATGGCAGGTCTCAGGAAACGCTCGATGCTCGTCGCCATTAAATTGGCAGTGCAGTCTCGGATGTAACATTCCCGACTAGCGCTGGTCTGGCTCTTTTTTTTTTTTTAATTCAACATGGATTTATTTATTGCATCTTTTCAATCGAAACCAGCAATAATTTTACAAAGCTTACAACTAATAAATATATTGATGCTCCGCGCCAGTGCTTAGAGCAATTTTAGTTCAAGTACATATTATATAAATTATGTTATGTAGAAAAAAAAATATATATAAAAATATTAATATAAAGAAACTCTATTTTTTTTAAAAAGTGGCCTTTTAAGTCGAGATGTATTCATCCTATGAAGCAGATTCCTTGCTAGTTCGTTAGGATGACACTGAAGTTTGAATTGGTATTTTGTTTTTAAAACTGTTAGTTCTTCTTCAACGGGTGCTATATTAAGGTCGCGGTGAATATTTTCGTTTCTGACGAACCATGGAGCGCCGCTGATCGTTCTCAGAATTTTCGATTGATCCCTTTGAATTATTTGCAAGTTTGATGCACTAGTAGTGCCCCATATCTGAATACCATAAGTCCAAATCGGTTTAATTACAGCCTTGTAGATAAGTACTTTATACTCTAAACGTAGTTTTGATTTTCGGTTGGTAAGCCAATACAAGGAACTTGCCTTGAGTTTCATTTGCATTTTCTTGGCTTCTATATGTTTTTTCCAGGTGAGCCGTCGGTCAAAATGCACTCCTAAGTATTTAACCTCTGTTGCTTGCGGGATTACAATGCCATTTAAGGAGACTGCCGGACAAGAACTGGGCTTAAGAGTAAATGTCACATGTACACTTTTTTGTTCATTTACTTTGATGCGCCAATCTGCTAGCCAACTTTCTATTGTTTTAAGGTGTTCCTCTAAATCCCGGGAGGCTATCCGTGGATTTAGGTGAGAGCTCAGGATAGCTGTGTCGTCAGCGAAAGTCGAGGTAACGAGGTTTTTATCCGTTGGCAGATCGGAAGTGTACAGAGTGTAACGCATAGGTCCAAGCACACTACCTTGTGGTACTCCAGCCATAATTTCAAAGTCTGGCGTTACAAATTCTTTATATTTAACCCTAAATTTGCGATTTGTTAAATATGACTCCAGAATCTTATGCGAACTTTTTAGCAAAAGTTTTTTAATTTTATATATGAGTCCTTCGTGCCAGACTTTGTCAAAGGCTTGTGTGACGTCTAGGAATATTCCGGAGCAGTACATCCTATGTGCAAATGCTCGCCTTATTTCAGAGGCAATACGGTGCACCTGCTCAATAGTTCCATGATGTTTGCGGAAACCAAATTGGTGGTGAGGAATGATTAAATTGAGCTTTGGTGCTAATTTTTCCAGCAATAAGCGTTCGAGCGTTTTAGAGAGCGTTGGCAGGAGACTTATGGGCCGATAAGAAGATACCTGAGTAGGGTCTTTTCCGGGTTTTGGAATCATTATTATTTCCGATGTTTTCCATATTGTAGGGAAGTAGCCCAGACGGAGTATTGCGTTAAAAATGTGTGTGAGATGTATTAGAGCTATTTGCGGCAATTCACTTACCATTTTATTGGTAATTAGGTCACAACCAGGTGCCTTTTTTGGGTTTAGACTCGTTGTACATAGGCGTATAACTTCCTTTGGTTTGAAATGAATTGGTACTGCTGGTTTCGTAATTGAAAAGTTCTGTATGCTAGTGTTGTTGCAGGTCGGCGGGTTAGGTTGAAATACAGACCTCAGATGGGCTGCAAAGAAGTTGTCTTTTTCTTCTTCTGTTTTTGCCCAAGTTCCATCGCTTTGTCTTAGAGGCGATTTACTATCCTTTGGTGTTTTAACCATTCTTGTCGCTCTCCAGAGTGAGTAATTGGTGACTTTGAGAGGAGCCAAATCTTCAAGGTACTTATTAAGGTTTTCTTCCTTTTCCTCCCGTAGAGTGTTTTTCAGCTGATTTTGTAATGACTTTAATTTTACTCTTAGTGCTGGAGATCTGTATTTTTGCCATTCACGCCTTAATCTCCTCTTTTCTCTAACGTGGCATTCCACATAGTGTGATGTAGTGTGTCTCGCGTTAGTTTTAGTTGAGTTTTGTGCGGGCGTGGCACTAATAGCAGCTGCTTTTATTATTGAACCAAGAGCCTGCGTCGCTGATTCAATGTCCTCTCCACTCTTAAGTTTTGTTTTAACGCACACGTGGGTACTAATATATTTGCGATATTTGAGCCAGTTTGTGTTCTTGGAGGTCAGTTTTCTTGTTTTTTCAATGAATTCTGGTCTTTTTTTTAAATATATTATCACCGGTGAGTGATCGGATGATAAGTCGAAACAGGGCTCGGAAACACCTTTCAATATTTTTAGTTATGCCAAAGTCAATAAGATCGGGAATTTTTCTTTGATCAGTTGGCCAGTATGTAGGTTTTCCAGATGATACAAAGTCTAGACCATTCCGAGAGTCTATCAGTGCATTAAACAATTGCTTCCCTTTAGGGTTGCTTAACCGTGAGCCCCAGTAGGTATGTTTAGAATTGAAGTCTCCGGCAGAGAGAAATTTGTTACCGAGCGATTTAAAGAAAGAAACAAAATCGGTTGTGGAAATAGGAAACCTAGGAGGACAATAGACTGATGAAATTACTATTGGCTCACCCCAACACTGTAAAGAGATGGAAGTAGAATGGATGTTTTTTTTTGCATAGGATTCCTGATAGTAATGCTTTAATCGAGACTTAATTAGAATTCCCGTACCACCATAACCTTTTCCTTGTGGGTGGTTTGTTGAGTAAAAATTATAGCCTGCTAGTTTGAAGTTATATTTTATAGTTAAATGTGTTTCTAAGATAAGCATGATGTCTATGCTGTTACTGTCTAGAAAATTTTTTAATTCAATTTTGTGTTGGTTAATACCGTTAGCATTCCAGTGACATATTTTTAGAACATTCATTTTTGTGAAAGTAAAGTTTTCATAAGTAAGTTTTGGTTATGTACAAGCTCTTGAATCATAGATTGCACATGAAGTTAGTAATACATTGAGACAAGTTAAATATTAACGCTTCTAAATTTTGAGGTTGCATAGGGTGACTCAGTTTATCAGAAACGCCAGTTTTCAGTACATTCGCATAGCTAGTGGATGAAGAGATATTTTCGGTGGTGCTTCCAATATGGTTTGTGTTGGTAGGTATAGCACTATATTTTTGGGTTCGAACTGTCTTAGCAGTTTGGTTCATACTGATTTTTAGTTGTGTATATATCTCTATATATCTATAGGGTCTACTTCAGTTTCTATACCTTTAATAACAACTGTCAACCCTCTACTACTTGTAATCTGATACGTGTAGTAATTTTTCTTTTCATTTTCAAGGAAAGAAACAACTGCCCGATAGTTTTTTTTCCAAATATATTTGAATTTTTGTTTCATTTATTTTACCCTTCAACAGCGGGACCACATGAAAATTATTTTTACCAATCAAGCTGGGAACACTGTCTATTAAAAAGTTGGAACTGCGTTCCCGCAAGTAAATTGGTGGTGGTTTGAATGCAATACTCTTAGTTGGTTCAGACTCTGCACTATCGCTTAATAGAGCAAAACGGTTGTTGTTTAGGGTATCTGTATTATTTTTAACAAGTTTATTCTTTTCTGCTTTGGCAATTGGGCTGCGTTTTCGTTTTATTGTTATGTATCGATCAATACCTGTTTGTGTGCTTATGTTTGGTTTTGCACACTGTGTTTCTATAGTTTTATTTGCAACATTGGTAAGTTGTTGTTGCTTATATATACTCATAGCAGAACCTTTGTTGTTTTTGATTTGTGTTGGAGATGCTGTTGAATTTGGAGAGGCACATTGTCCACTCCAAGAGAGCTGAAAGTTTGCTGGCATATTTAGCGTAGCCGAGTCTGCTTGAGAATCTGTGCTTATTTTTTTGTTGTGCAAAGAGCAACGTTGTATTGCTCCTGCGTGTTTATTAGTTTTATTGGTGTGGGTGTGACTAGCTTAGAAGTTTGAGCGTGCTCAGTGCTTACCGTTTCCTGAATTACTGGTGGTGATTGCGCATGTGCTGAACTATTGTGAGAGATCATCTCCGTTGGGTTTAAATTGATTTGTTGATTACTGTCTATTGCTGCATGCGGGGGACACGCGCGGGTGAGACATCGATCTCTCGCTTGTGGCGGTGAGTGTCGAATGCTCATGTAAATTGTTTTTGTTTATTTTTTTTCCTTCTATTGTTGTTGTTTTTTGTTTGGAACCACTAATTTAAAATTTTTGTTTGTGATTTAATTAATTGTTTTTGGCCTGCCCATAAAGGCTAGCCAACAAAAAATGTTTACCACTTTGATGCTAAATTTTACAGTCGTATATATTTTTAAATTTTTTATTTTTGATATACTCGTATTAAAAAGAAAAAAGAGCGGAGAATTGAACACCGTCACGCCGACCGATACATGACTTCTGGCTCTGAACATAAGCGCCCATGAGGACTTGTGTCAACCCTCGCATGGCCTCCCTGCTGCGGCAAAGATAACCATGGGACCATTAAGGCGACTGCACTACGAGCAAAGATAACGGTCCTGAGCGGGGACCCAAACAATAAATGAAAACTAACAATACCAACAAAACAAGCAAAGACGACGGTGCGATGAAGGACCCCTGCGGCAGGAGGTCACTATTCAGAGGACCCCTCCTCCGGTAATAAGAAAGAGGGTGGTGCGGAGAAACACACTGGCAGACACCAGTGAGCTTCAGCGAGTGATGGGCATGAGGGCCGATCCGACGGCAATGGTGGTCATCCCTCCCGATGAGGTCATTGCCAAAGGCAAAATGGCGGTGCTGGAGTGGCACATTGAAGCACTTATAGCTTTCCTTGTGCCAAGGCACAATGTCCATGCCGACATCAAGCGGAAGGCATCCAAAATCCGGGATGTCTGCTTGCAGGTCGTCGAGGAGCAGGACGCAGGTACGGCTGCGAGAGTGCCACAGCTGGTGCAAGCCGACAGGGCAGTCCAGACTGAAGGGCGGACGGAGAAGGTGGACAAGGAGGTGCATGTTGGCGGCCCTCCTATGAACAACCAGGGCAAAGCCGGTGCGTCTTCGCGGGCAGCCCCTGCCCAGGAGGGGGGATGCCCTGACACTGGCGGCCGAGAAGACGTTAACCCGGCCAAATCTTAAGACCCATAAGCCTATGGCTGGAAAGGCGGAGGGTGCAAAAGTTGAGTGGACCACAGTTCGTTCCATACCACAAGCGAAGCGGAAGGGCCCGAAGCCTAAGCCAGCGCGCCCCGATGCCATCGTCATCAGGGAAACTGGCACGGTGAGCTACGCGGACATCCTCCGCAAGATCAAGAGGGACCCGCAGCTGTCAGAGTATAGGCGCAAGCACCAAGGAGTATGGGCCGAAGACACCACTGGTGGTGCCGCACTTTGGGTGTGCGAAACCAAGCCTATACAACTAAGCAACATATAGGGAACCGATTTCTACGTCAGAGCGACCATTGGAGGGACCACGGTGTACAGTTGCTAAATGCCTCCGAGCCTAACTGCGGACGAGTTCGAGTCAGTGGTAGACAGACCTGGTCTGGACGCGCTAGGCAGGAACCCCGTAGTGATTGCCGGCGACTTCAACGCATGGGCAATTGAATGGGGTTGCGCCCGAACCACACCGAGAGGTCATATCCTCATGGACGCGTTTGCGGCTCTTGACGTAGTCGTCATGAACGCGGGAGAGGCGAGTTTTGTGAGAGGAGAAGCCACATCTGTGATCGACCTTACGTTCCTCAGCAGCGGTTTAGTCAGAGGAGCCAGGTGGATTGTGAGTTCCGCGTACACCCACAGCGACCACAATGCCATTTGCTTTGACTTGGAAAGGAACAAACAACGGCGGAGGACAGGCCCGTGGCCGAAAGGCTGGAGAGAGGACGCCCTCGACGACGGCGCACTCGAAGTTATGTTGGAGGACTTTGAGCTGCAAGGCAGTGCGGCGGAAATGGCGAACCAGCTAGCGAGCCAGCTAGAGAGCGCCTGCGATGCGGCGATGCCCAGGCGGCCTATGGTGGAAACTATAAATCCGTTTATTGGTGGACGGACGAGATCGCCGGCCTACGCAAGGAATGCCACGCAGCAAGGCGAAGGCACCAGCGTGCAATAGGCAACCCAGACTGCCTGCAACTGCGCCAGTTGTACAAAGAGGCTAAAAGAAGGCTGAAGACGGCCATAAAGGCGAGCAAGCGCAGGAGTTTCACCGAGCTATGTGCACAGGTTGAAGACAGCCCGTGGGGCAAGGCATATAGGCTCGTGATGAAAAAGCTCCCCTGCTACAGGCAGCCAGCCCCAAGCTGCCCAAACTTGCTCAAACGCATTGTGGGAGAGCTCTTTCCAGTACAAAATTATGTGCCTGAGCAGTTCTCTCCCGAGCTGGGCGAAGAAGTACCCAGTGTAATGACAGAAGAGGTGTTGCGGGCGGTTGGAAAATTTGGGGACCAGAAGGCACCTGGCCCAGATGGAATTCCCAACCGAGTGCTGAAAACCGCAGCTTCACTACACCCAGAAACACTGAGGTCACTTTACGACGCCTGTCTTAGGGAAGGAGTCTTCCCGAAACGGTGGAAAAGGCAGCGGTTGGTATTGATACCTAAAGCCGATAAGCCAGCAGAGGACCCATCGGCCTACCGTCCCCTGTGCATGTTGGACACAGCAGGGAAGGTCCTGGAGCAGATTATATGCGACCGGATCGACGAGGCGATAGTGGATGCTGGAGGACTGGCGAGGCGCCAATATGGCTTCCGAAAGGCCAGATCCACCGTGGACGCCATTGACGAACTCGTCCAAACGGCGAAGGAGGCGATTCAGGGCCAGAGATGGAAGGGAGGTGCCAAGAGGTATTGCCTCGTGGTCACCCTCGACGTCAAGAACGCGTTTAACTCGGCCAGCTGGGCGCGCATAGCAGAATCGCTGGCAGAGTTCAAAGTTTCCTTCTATCTAAGGCGAATCATCACCAGTTATTTTAGCGACAGGATGCTATTATACGAGTCCGATAGAGGTGTAGAAACGTACAAGATCACCGGAGGAGTTCCCCAGGGGTCTGTACTGGGGCCACTTCTGTGGAACGTTATGTACGATGGCATTCTCCGCATACGGGTGCCCGATTACGTTAAAATAATCGGGTATGCGGACGACATAGCGCTAGTGATCACGGCGAAACACCTGGAAGAGGTAATAGCAGAGGCCAATCACACAGTGGCCACTGTTGGAAGATGGCTGGCGGATGTTGGACTGAAGCTGGCAGAGCAAAAAACGGGGGCTATCCTTGTGTCAGGTCGAAAGGTACAGGAGGTGGTGGAGATAAGGGTTGGTGACTGCACCATTACCACGACCCCACATCTCAAATACCTAGGTGTCTGGATTGACGCAAGACTGACGTTCAAGGAGCACTTTCGGCGATTAGGTGAGAAGGCAGCGTGGACCTGTTCCCAGCTCTGCCAGATAATGCTAAACCTCGGAGGGCCACGGCACTGGAAAAGACGGCTCATCTCAGGGGTCGTCAAATCCATAATCCTGTATGGAGCGCCCATATGGGCTGAGAAGTCGAGCGAAAAGGCCTACGTTCGCACCATAGAGGCGGTATGATCCCGCTGGACCTGCTGGCCAAGGAGGCGTGGAGGCTATACTACGGCGAAAGTACGCACGAGCTGAGTGCGGCAGATCGCGTAGCAGACATTATGCAAAGCACCATACACGAGTTGCAAGCCCGACGGGATGCATCCGAAAAGGGCCGTTGGACGAGGAAGTTGATCCCTGATCTCCAACGCTGGATGGATAGGTCGCATGGCGAGGTGAACTATCACGTCACACAGCTGCTGACCGGCCACGGAGGTTTCCGGGCGTACCTACACAGATTCCGGCTGGAGGAATCCCCCTGCTGCGATAATTATGGAGGCACGGAGCCCGAGGACGTGGAACATGTCCTTTTTTCATGTCCACAATACAGCGGTGCCAGAGCGGTACTGCAAAGAGTCTGCGGAGAACCTGTGACACCGGACAACCTCCTGCACTATATTCTCGAGTGCCCGGAGAAATGGGACGTGGTGTATGACACCTCGGCCGCAATTATGCGAGACCTCCGCCACTTGGAGTGGTGGCGACGTTCAGGGAATCAATAGTAGGGGTCCGTTGACTAACCCGCTCCCAGACGAAGTATTGCTTAACGGCTATGTACCGTCTGGGAGTCGTCTGAGGAGGTGGTTTTAGTGCGTAAGAGCCCCACACTACTGGTGCGAGAGCGCCCAGTGTCTGTTTGCAGATTTCCACCTCCGAACCAATCTAAAAAAAAAAAAAAAACATGTGTACATACATACATATGTACATATGTATGTACAAGTTAGTAGGGTGCATTGTGGCTTTCCGTCGGCACGTCATGTGCGCGTACAAGTTGACCATCCGTCAGCGTCAGCTTTTGCTTGCGCGCGAAAGCCGTCCGTCCATCTCGTGCGTGCAAGCCGTCCGTCCATCTCGGCGGTGCAAGCTGTCCGTCTGTCCGTCCATCATGCGCGTGTGGGACATCCGTCCGCTCAATGCACCTCGCTATAAAGTGTTTGCTTCGGTTACTCTTCCGCCCCAAAGCACCCAAACGACAGTGCTGCCGTTCGGTTACCTGCATTTCGCTGATTCTGCATCGATCAAGTGCATTCTGTCAAATCGAATGCGATCGGTCGATGCACCGGAAAGCGAAAGTGGTGGGAACCCAAACTGTGGGAGCGTTGAGGTTTGCTGACGCGGCACTTTAGGTCACGTAGGCTTCCGAAACCAGGCTTCGTGACGAACTCCGAATTAGGGATTAGTTAAGTTCCATTGGGAGTTCGAAAGAATACGGTTATGCGGTTGAAACGAGTAAATTAAACATTTAAATAATAATAAAAATTGGAATTGTGAATTCTAGCTGGTTGTTTAAATATAAAGTAAAATTAGAATTGTGAATTAAATTAAATTCAAAATAATAAAATGAAATTGTAAACTCGAAATAATAAACTAAATTGTGAACTACTTCTGAACACACAAGTGAATAAAAATCTAATTGTTTCCGCAAATAACTGTTTTGATTGACGATCGCCGCTGTCGCTGTGACACCTTCCTTCGCCGTCAGACCGCACGCGTTAACGTTCGCAGGACTGACGCGTCTGGCCTAGACAGCAGCAGGAAGAGCTAATCTATTAATTGACGCCCGAGCAGGGACCGCGGAAATAGTCATGGTCTCAAGGAACCAACCCTTGGAGAGGTTTTAGTGCGGCCATATAGAAGCGGTGCACGGACTACCTTGACCGGTAAGGCCATTAAAAACCATCAGACCACGGTCATCAATAGCAGGGTAATCAGGTCGTAGCATCCTGTAATATATTGTTTTATAATATGTCTATTTATAACTTTTACATTTTTTTGTTGCAATTTATAGTTATAATATTTTTCCTGTAATAATCTCACAACCCGTGACTTAATAGAATCCAATTTAGAAAAAATGCATAGTGGGGATGGACCTCGGACAAACAATCATCCTACTCGATCCAGCACGAGTTGTTGGCGCTGCGACAGTGGCGTCTGACGGTCTCACAGTATTATGATGAGATTCAGAAACGCCTTACGTTGCTCACGAATCAAAACGAGATGAACAAAGCCAACAACAGCGCTAAGAAGGAGGTGCTGAATGAGGAATATAGGAATCTCGCTCGGAGCGTGTTTGTCACCGGACTGAACCAGCCCACAAGCTCTGCAGTGCTTTGTGCCGGGCCCACCGATATGTCCGCCGCCCTGGCCATGGCTTTAAAGCTAGAAGAGAACCAAGCTCGCGCACAGACTCACAGAGTTGCACAGTGGTCAAACCCAAGGCAGCAGGAGGGGTCGTTTCGTTCACCATACTATGATACGCAACCAATCCGGGAACTGCGATCTCCACGAGATGGTCTTCAATTGACGAGCCAGAGGCAAGCGTTACCCGGATATGGAGCGCCATTGGGGATAGAGGGGTCTTCCACTTCTCGAGCAGCATACCCAACATCCCAGGGTACGCAGCAGAGACCACCTTTCGGTAGACCCTCTTTCAGCGTTCAGCCGAAAAACCCTAGGAGGTCATTCGAACCCTTCCAACCATCCAATTCATCAAGTCCGCACCAGCAAGAAGGGCACTCGGCGTCAAATAACGCGTTCAGGACATTCAAAAGACCCCTGAATAGCCCTGATGCAACGCAGACGTATATATACCAGAGGGTGAATCACGTGATGGTTCCAGAAGAACAGGACCCAAAGGCCGAGATGACGGAAGGGCAAGGTCTCCCGCGTCGTCGCAATAGGCGAAAAGGGCCTCATCCACCACAAGCCAGAATGGACGACTCTGGATTAGGGGAAGTTATCGACGAAGTTAAATTTTTAGGCTTGGGCGATCCTCACTACCATACCTCTCAATGACACTGTACGACCGCCCCCTTAAGTTCTTGAAGGACACCGTGTCTGCCAAGAATTATATCAAGGACCTTGATTTTCTTCAGGGGGTGAAGCCGGTAAACCGCCCAATCAGGGTAAAGTCTGCAGGGGGAGTTAGTTTAGTTAGATCAAAGTTTGAGATGGAGGTGCTACACGATTCAATTATTTTGAGAGATCATAAACAATAATTAAAATTTGTTAAAAAAAAATTTTATTTTTATTCATACATATTATATAAATTAAATATCAATTACAATATTCAAATATGTATATTGAGCACTTCAATACAATTCTCTATAAATTGACTTGAATTATTAATTCATATTCGAGAAAAAATATTCAACCAAATGAACGCTTCCAAATGTAAATATATGTTTTAGAAAGACCGTATGATCGTAAAAGCATTAAGAATATAAGAAACAAAATGAAAAAGCAATTAGTCTCCACATACAAATGAGATCATCAACATTAAAAATGGTGACTGCAACAAAAATGTTGATACAAGTTTTTGAAGCAATATTTCAAGATTTTGTACTAAACAGGGGAATGTCACATATTCCTTATGCGGCCCATAGACGACACATCATGACTCATAGTTAATAGTATGTGTGAAAAAGCGAAAAAATATGCATGTATGTGTCACACAGACATGATCGCGCTGTGATCCCTGACCGATCGTCGAAAATCTAAATCATTTAGATTTTGAGGGGAAATTTTATTACGATGTTGATCATGATGTATGGATGATCGTCGTTTGTGGGCAATTTACATGCAAATTTTGCTCATTTGAGTTTGACTGCGAACGTGTGAAGATGTATGCGGATAAAAATAATTTATTTATTTATTTTTATTTACAAAAGAAGGATAAGAATCAATTCTTATCATACGAAATTTAGGAGCACTAGCTGCCAGGGCTTTCAGCTCGCTTATAATTATGTGGGTTAGGAATAGATATTTTGTTTTGGTATTGTCCTTGTTTGACGGGGGACGTCCTTCTGCTGCGCGCGTGTATCTGAAAAGCCTAAACCACTCTTTGTAAAAATCACTACATTACACTTTTTAGTTTTAAAATCACAAGCCTTTATTTCTTAGAATACTAACTCTTATATACTATTTACAATTCAAAATTACAATACAAAAACTGACCTTTCTGGTGTTCCAGTTTCGCACCTGTTAATTGGTGTCAGTTGGTCAAGCCAACTGACCTACGCCAATCTGAAATGTTGATGGTGCATTCTAACTTTGAATGCCCTTCGGTGGCTCGACTGCAAAACTGTAGCACCCTAAAAGTTTACATAATAAATATTACATAGGTAATATTAATTCTAAATACTCGCACCCTAAAAATGTGTGCTTTCTTAAGTAACTTTAACACATGCTAATCACACAGAATGTGTGGCATCTGTTAGGAGTCGATGCTGTGAGACATTACGCGCAGGTAGCTTGATTCTAGCTCACAACATCCCTCCCCTCTTTCTAAAAGAAGTTAGTGCAACTAACTTCTAATGAAACTTTACAATATTTTTCTCTTTTCTGCACTTTAAACAATCTGTGCATTTTCTTAATCCTATAGTACATATGTATAGTTTTTATTTTTTCAAATTCGCCTTATTTGGGTTCAATTGTTGTATTCTTTTCTTTTTTCCTCTTTTGTTTTATTTTGTTCCTTTATTTCTATCTTTTTTTTCTTCTTTTTTTTCTTTGTTTTATTCTGTTCTTTTATTTCTATATTTTTTTTTTTATATTCCCCTTTTTATATTTGGTCTTTCATCGACTCTTTTCTCACTGGCGTATATACAATTTTCAACAACGAGCGATAATACAATTAATCCTATACTTAAGATCTTATATTCTACTATGATATTTATATCTAAAATATTACGTTATACTTCTGCTAACTGCTGATCCGGTTGACGGCTGCCGTTGATGGAGTGAAATCCCTCGATGAACTCTGCATGCCCCTCCCTTATTTCTGGATCGTACGTACAAAGATGTTATAGGTTGGCGATTTGGTTTGCCATTAAAACCTTGCTTTTAGTGGCCTTCTTCTTTCCATTTATATAGTGTGCCCCACGGCTGTAGGTGGTACTGCCTCTGCTTATAGTATTCAACTTGTAAAAAACATTTGGAATACATGAGAGATTACAATACACTTTCTTCCTTTGCAGCAATGCGTTTTATGGTGGAAATGTTTCTCTTGAGCTTCCTCATAATGGTATTTGACATCGTTTGGCTTTGATGCGGAGACAATCGGTATTTTTCTGAGATACACGTTTAATGATGTAATTTGTGTACTCTGATCGGTTACCAGTCTCTGTGTCCTCTTGTATTAAATCATATACTTCAATGAAGCAATTAACTTCCGTGAACCAAATTTCTTCTGCTTATTATATTTGGTGGTGGTTTCAGTCACCCTCCTTAAGCTTTTACCCATCTTCAACTTATCCAAAATCGATTCTGTTGAGATTGTGATTCACTGGGTGGACATTGTACTATAAAATTGTCCAATTCAAAACATGACTCCGCAAGGAAACTTGTTTATTTTTCGTTGCTTATCAATAACTCATCCACAACGTGTTCAAATGCTGCGGCCATATGCCGTTTCGCAAAATTAAAATTACATCCGTCGCCATTCATCCCCAATCTAATATGTTGGCATCCTTGGGGTCACAAACCTTAGATAACTGCCAAAAATCTCTGTTTTTCAAAAACGCATCTTTCCGAATACTATGTTGGTCCCTTAGTCCGCACCGTATTCCAATATGCGGTCTTCCGGGAACTTCGTGCTTCGCTTCACATCATCAGAGCTATTTAGGAACACCTATAATAATTTTCTTAATTTTCTAATATACATTTTAGTCAATTTAATAGATGAATTCCAAAATTATATAATATTTAAATAAATACACTATATGTACTATATATACACTTGGGTATAATTGTCTGATTTAGTATGATTTGTATTTCTTTTATTATAACACTTATTTCATTATAAAGTTAGATTTTAAACAATTAATTTTTAACTAAAATTATTTTCTAAACTACCTTTAATTTTAATCTGAACTTTTACACAGATTATAATTTTTTTAATCTTTAACTTTTCTTAAACATACGCTATTCCTGAATATATAAACAAAAAACAATATTTCTACCAATATGCTTTCTATAATTGAATGCTATATCATTCAATTTGCGTCCACTCGTCTTTTCCCCTTACATTATCGGATTCGCTACCGTATCCTAGAGGAAAAGAGGACTGGACTATGTGTTTTCATAGCCATATAGGGCATCAGTTTTGCTCTGATTAATTTTTCGTGCTCTTTTTCAACACGTGAGTTATCACTCATTTCAACTTTGAACCAATTCATTGGCCCTCCGACAAAAACCAGATTATACAAAATAATCCCGTTTGTGTCAAAACTTTGTCCATTGCATGACTATATCTTTCATTGCATACAATTACTTTTTATTTAAATTAACTTCTAGCCTGATATGTATATATCCATTAATGATTCTATTTTCCATCCTGTAATTAGCTCGTATATGAATACATACATACATTCCAGGCGCTTTAAATTACCTAGAATTAATTGCTTATTTTCCCAATCAACCTATACATTTTTTTTTTTATATCCCAGCATATACATTTATTCAAATTTCCATATGCTAATTTCCTAATCAATAATCAGTTAAAACCTATGTATGTATATCTACATATAGCCTGCTGCAGTATCTGCAAATTCCCAATTCCTAATGATATGTCCCTACATACTTACTTATATGGCCATACCCATTCCTATAACTAGAATACTTACTTTTTTAAATATTCCCTCGTACATTCATTCTGTACATTATACAGTTACATACATATATATTTACTTCACCAGCAGTTCCGTCGCTTGGCGTTAACGCTCAAGCGTCAAAATTCAGTGCATACACCGCTGTAGGTATGTACGTACATATTTGAAGTTAAGTTTTATATTATTTACCCACGACTGTCTTATTATTTTATTTTATTTTTAAATTACGTGCAATATTTATCTTTTAATATTTAAAAAATATTTTTCCCTACTGTGCTTCGCTCGGCCATAGTGCATAATAAGCACATTTTTTATTACGTCAACTTTACTTGCTCGAGTTTAATTGGCACACTTCTGCTGGCCTTGACTTTGAAAATCGGAGCTGTTTGTGTTATTTGATACACACACGTACATGTTTACGTTGTTATTTGTGTGTTTACACTTGTAAAACACTGCTAACACATGTCTTTAGTTGTGGTCTAATGTGGAATAATTTCAGCAAATTATTATGTAGCTTTTTATTCTTGCCCTTAATCGTTACGACTGTTGTAACTGGGCTTCGGATCTCTGCTACCATATACGGACCTATCCACACAGGTGAGAATTTGTTTCTCCGGGCTTGATTTCTCATGAGTACCTGATCACCCACGTTCAAAACGACTGGGTTTAGTACCTTGTTATAGGCCTCCCTAGCTACTCGTTTAGCACAATCCTGGTTTTCTCTGACCAACTCGTGCGCTCGCTGTAGCTGATACTTTTGTACTTTATTAGGGTCATCAGCATTGTACACCGGCACACATTTGCGCTTCAGATTTGCTGGCATATTAAAATCAAACCCGTAGAGCGTCCTGAACGGAGTTTGCTTCGTTGATACATGTACCGTATTATTGTGTACATGCATTGCAGTGGTTAACCATTGATCCCAATTCGAGCCGTCTTCCTTGGCAAAACTGCGCAAGTACTCTACCAGAGGTCGATGACTACGTTCCAGTGAGCCATTCGCCTGTGGATGATATGGCGTTATATGCAACTTCTTGATTCCCAGCATTTTACATGTTTCCGAGAACAGTTTCGATACAAAATTGGAACCATTGTCGGTTATCAAAACCTTAGGTATGTTGTATCGTGCTATTATTTCATCAAAGAATGCCTTGGCCACCGTACCTGCTTCAGCATCAGGTATAGCCACGCACGCCATATACTTTGAGAAATCATCTTGGAACGTCAAAATGTATTTATTTCCCGAAACTGTCTCAGGTAAAATACCTACAATATCCATATGAACTTTATCAAATGGCTGTTTTGGTGTGTCAGTTAACACCATTGGCATCTTTGTCAGCCTTGAACTTTTGTTGGCCTGACATTTTGGACAACTCTTTTATATATTTCTTAATGTCCTTGAGCATACCCTTCCATCCGTATACTCGCCTAATTCTGTCATGGGTTTTCCAGAATCCCTGGTGTCCTCCTAGAGGCGAATCATGGAAACCCTTTAACACAGCCTGGATATCCTTTATATCCTCCAGCCATTCCACACTGCTGGTTCTTTGTTCGTGGGCATCTTCACCCGTCTTGCTAACATCTGTTGTAGCATCAACTTTATCCTTTTGCATTCTCTCGGCCTTCTCCTTATCTGACCGTGCTTTGGACCTCGTTTGCACTACTGATACTTTCTGTGCCTGCGGTACTCTGCTGAGTGCATCGGCATTCAGATTCTTTTTCCCAGGTTTGTATATGATTTCAAAATCATACTCAGACAATTTGTGTCTGAACCTGGCTAGCCTAGACGTTTGGTCTTTCAAATTGGCTATGCCTCTCAACGGCTGGTGATCAGTGTATATCTTAAATGGGCGTCCTAGCAGATATGCCTTAAAATTCTTTGTAGCCCACACTATGGCTAGAAATTCCTTTTCTATTGTGGAGTATCTTTTCTCCGTATCGCTAAGCGCTCTGCTTGCGAATGCTATTGGTCGGTCATTACCGACTTCCCCTTGTGACAATACTGCCCCTAATGCTTCATTGCTAGCATCAGTGGTCAACAAAAAAGTTTGCTCAAAGTCGGGGTACGCCAAAATCGGTGGCGAGCTAATTATTTCTTTTAGCCTCTCGAATGCTTGCTGACATCTCTCGGTCCATTCGAACTTTGCTTCTTTTCGTAGCAACTTATTAATGGGCAAAACAATTCCGGCTAGTCCTTCCACGAACTTTCTATAATAGTTCACTAGTCCTAGGAATGCTTACACTTCCTTTCTGTTTCTCGGAATCGCTAAATTTTTAACGCATTCCACCTTCTGCGGGTCAGGCAGTGCTCCTGCCTCTGAGCAACGATGGCCTAAATAAACCACCTCTCTCCGCAAAAATTGACACTTCTCCGTGTTCAATTTCAAATTGTGTTCTCGCAATTTCTGGAGCACCTTGCGCAAGCGATGCGAATGCTGCTGCAAGTTCTTCCCATAAATTACAATATCATCGAGATACACAAAACAATCTAACCCTTGTAAGCCTGTTAGCACATGGTTCATTAGCCGTTGGAAGGTAGCCGGTGCTGCTGTTAATCCAAACGGCATTCTATTGAACTCATAATGGCCTAAGCCGGTGCTGAACGCGGTTTTCTGCTTATCTTGGGTATCCACCAGGACTTGGTGGTAGCCACTCGCTAAATCAAGTGTAGAAAAATATCTACTGTGTCCCAATTGATCCAGTATCTCTTCTATCCTTGGTATTGGGAACACCTGCTTGATAGTGGCGTCGTTCAATTTCCTAAAATCAACGACCATTCTCCACTTCTTCTGACCCTGAGCACCTCCCTTCTTTGGCACCAAAATTATTGGTGAATTCCAAGGCGAGATACTCGGCGAAATAATGTTATCCTTTAACATTCCTTCCACTTGCCTATTTACCTCATCTTTGTGAGCCTGTGGCAACCTGTATTGCTTCTGGTTAATCGGTGCTTGATCCACCCTAGTAGGTATTTCATGCTCTACCTCTGCTGTATACGTTAACTGGTCTCCTTCCAGCAAAAATATGTCATGGAATGACATACAAATGGCTTCTATTGATGCCTTCTCTTCCGAATTTACGCTTGGGTCTAACTTCAAGGATTCTAGCACCCTCTCCATTCTTTTTCTTATATCTACCTGCTTAATCTGATTCACCGATCTATAATTCGGTTCCTTAAAATTATCATAGCTAGTGAACTTGGGCCTAAAATCCTCCTCCATCAGGTAGTCCTTTTCCGATGCATTGAGTACGCAAGCGTACACCTTACCCTTGTCAACGTGCGTTATGGTTTCCCCCATATATACGCCCTCCGCTAGCTGCTGCTTGTGTAAAACAACAGTCCTAAGTTTCGTATTTACATGCATAGTAACTACTCTGGTTGACCTTGCACTCACTACCTCCATACAATTCTTAACCTTACTCACGGTTCCTTCCTGCCATGACATTAATGGAAAAGTAAGGATTCTATGCTTCTTGTTATCATAGAATGATAACTGCTTGTCGAGCGCATCTAGTATGGTGCGTCCCCAAAGATTATCGCGGCCAATTATCCCATCAGCCGGGATACCTTTCCTATCGACTTCCACTGCGTGCATTCTAAAACTCATGCCCTTAACTTCACTGTGCCTTATTCTGAGCGACCCCAATGTCCTAATGCACCCTCCAAACGCTCCGTTAAGCGTTCTTAAGTCCATTTGATTAATGTCTAGCCCCTTCCGTAAAACACTAGATTTTACGAGGCTAGTGTCCGCCCCTGAACCTACTAATAGCACTAGCTTTCCACTCGCTGCCTCCTCGCAGGGTATCTCGATGAAGGCATCACCTATCCTGCTCATAGCGAAGCAATGTCCTTCTGTTCCCAACATGGACGCGTATCCACACCCTAACTGTTCGTGATACTGGAGAGACTCTTGCTCCTCCTTCTCCTGGACTGTAGTTCCTACATTACTAGTCCCACGTACTTCCGGCCTTATTATTACTTCCTTTCTTTTGGCTTTCCAGGCTCTTGGCCTCGACTGGGCAGCTGGAAGTTTCCCTGGTTCCTTTGTTGGGATTGTCTATCCCTGCATTCCACTGCCCGATGTCCCATCTGTCCACATGAGAAACATCTCAACCCCTGTTTGGTGTTGCTTATCCTTGCTTCACTTCTGGAATTCCAATTTGGTCGTTGCTGACCACTCCTAGTTTTGAAAGGATTTCTTCCTTGGTTAATTCCTTCTGTTGAATTAACTCTGGGACTACTGAAGTTACCCCTGTTGTCCCTCAAAGGTGGAACCGGGCGCCTCGTAGCTGGCTGCCTTTTACTCTGATTCCATTTCGTGCCTCCTTGGCACTGTCTACTTGCCTCATGACCATATGTTTGGCACTCCATACAGTAGGGCGTGTTTTTGCGTGTAATGCACTCTTCCCTTGTATGACCTTGCTTACGGCAGAACGAACATGTGGGTGCCCTCTGTACAAACCCCCTGTAAGGATGTCTCGGATTCGCGGCTCTGCTGTGAGAGATACCGGGATTATATGCTATTCGGTGTATGTTTGGGACGTAATTACTTCCATCTCTGTCCTGTCTATTTTCCAACATGTGTACCTCGCCTAACCCAGCCGTACTCCGTTCCACGAGAACTTGTGCTCTAATCGCTTCTTCTACTAATTCCTCCAGAGATCCTGTTCTGCTATTCAGCATATGAATCTTTAGAACGGAGTTGCGGAGACCCACCACGAAAGTTGTCAACACCGACTCGTCAACTTCGTGTAATAACGCTGTATCTCCAATGCCATTGTACTTATTCCTGATTATTTCCTGGGCCATCATCTGAAGTGACTCTAAACGCCTGGCAAAGGCACGTATGTCTTCACTTGCCAGCTGCTTCCCGATTCTTTTTTCTTGGATTATGTGCTCCAAAGTTCTCTCCTTCAGATAAGTTCTCCTTATAAGACCGTAAAGCTCGTCCACACTGGCGAATTGCTTTGGCAACACAAGGTTGTACGCGTCTCCAAATAACCTTTGCTTAACACAGTCGAAGAAATCCTGCAACTCATCAGGGCTTATGCTTCGCTTTGCAAGCTCACAACCTTGAATGAATCTGTTAACTTCTGACCGTAAATCTTCTGAAGCTGCACCAGTAAACACAGGTACTAGCCTGGCCACTGTCTTTGAAATCTCCTCTACACCCATTTTGCGTATTTTTGTTTTACTTATGACCGGTAAAACTTGAGCGCTATCTTTGTAGGTGATTCCTAGATTCACTTCTCCCGAATCTGAGAGGTAATTGACCAATGACGGACTCAAACTAATTAGTCTTCGATCGTTTGTTCGTACAGGCGAAATACTGTCCACAGTATTGGGACTTTCCTGTACCGTTACTGATTCTGGCTCCTTTGGCGGATATCCCTTATTTTTATTAGTTATCGGACTTCCTGGAGAAAAAGACTTGACACCGATTTCAGATGCGCCAAACAAAAATCCCGCTTGCCTTTCTTCATTAAGTACTAATTTTGGCTTTACCATGCGACTTATCCCTTCTGGTGTTAAATATTCCGGCCAACGTACTTCCGGAGGCAATGTCAATACTGTCTGCGTAAATCCAGCTGATGCTGATTTCGATCTCTCCCTATTCAGTGAGGTCCTATTGGTCGCCCGTCCTCTTTTTAATTCCGCACACTACTTTTCCAACAGCGATGCTGCTTCCTCTGTCTCCGTCAATCTCCGAGAAAGTTCCTTTACCCTATTCTCGAGATACTCTTTTTGTGCTATCAAATCTTCTGTTTTCTCATGAAATTTGAACAACTTTTCTTCTGTCCTTTTTTGGATTGCCGTCAAGGCTTGATCCGCTACTTCTAATGGTGACACAGCTCCTCCGGCGTTCGCCTGCTTCCACAATTCCTGAGCTTCTTCCCTGCTCGTACTCGCTTCGAACTGGTCAACTATTTTCCCAGTAAACAGTTTCACCTCTGACTGTATTGATTTCAATCTGTTCCTTATTTCCTCGTCTGGCGAAACCAAACTCACAATCTCTTGTCCTAGTCCCTCTAATTCAGAACTAAAGGTATCTGCCCATTCGTTGACCAGACTATTTATGTAGTCTGCGTAATTTTCCGCAAAATATTTTCCCTTGCCGTACTCAACTGCGTGAGGCAACAACAGTCCGTGATTTTTGTTGAACTCTCTCCCCAGATTTTGCAACTGTGTTATTCGCTTGCGGTAATACACGTTGTCCTTACGTAAACTGCCGTCTTTCTTAAAATTACGGACCAATTTTTCAATCGTGCGGCCGTTGCTTTCGACTACAGCGAAAGATACACAGTACTCAGATTTAGATCCGTCTGTAAAGATGAATTTCCAGGATTTTGCTTTAAGTGGAAGCATACTTTCTAAAAAGAGTTGTTTGTACATGTTGCTGCTTGTAACGTTTTTTTTATAGTCCTGAAGTTGTAGAAGAAATGATGAGTTGGAGATGAGTTGCCAAGGAGGGAAATAGTCCAGTATGGCATTTTTAATTGGTGGAGAGAACTCAATGTTTTTAGCAGATTTGATACATCTTAAAATTGTGGATGGATGATTAAAGTTTCGCGTATACAGTGATGACGTACGGTCTACTTTGAGTAGGATTTTATTTGCGCTCTGGAAGAGTCTAAGCACCAGCCGCAGTGTTTTGTCATAAGTGCGGCTTTCAATAGACGGTAAACCAGATTCTATTAAGATGCTCTTGATGGGTGATGTTGGGAAAGCACGGTGGCTACAACGAACTGCAGCATGGTAAGGAGGACATACGAGTCTGATCTTCTGGCTGCACAGTGTCCATAAATGGAAAGGCCGTATAGTGAATAGTTAGACCAATTGTTTATATCTGACAGTATGCTAGAAAATTTTTGCTTAACTATATTTGTATCGTATGTTTTTGAGAAAATTAATACATCATCAGCGTAAATTATGTGGTCTATACCTTTATATTTAGTTATAATGTTAGTTAATTCGTTGAATGCAATAATAAATAAGACAACAGACAATGGGGACCCCTGGGGATTATAAATGTTAAATATTTTAGATTGAGCATTATTAACCTTGACACAAAACCTACGGTTAGATAAAAAAGCTTTTACAAACTTGTATATCTTCACACCAATTTTACATTTTTTCAGCTGTTGCAAGACAACGTGTATTCTTATTCGATCAAAAGCCTGAGGGAAGTCGATGCTTAATGCTGAAACGTGGTTTTTACAAGAAATTGCCTTAGAAGTGAAGTGCTCGAAGTATAACAAAGCGTCTGTTGTACCTAGTCCCTTTTTGAATGCAAATTGATGCGGACTTAAAAGGTTATTTTTGATAGCATACTATCTAAGGCGCGTTGATATTATTTATCGAAGGTTTTACCGAAGCATGGAAGTAGCGAAATTGGTCTATAGCTAGAGCTTTCCATAATGGGTTTATTTTGCTTGAGGATTGGTACTACAATCGCTGTTTTCCATATTTGCGGATATACACCTTGATCTATAATGGTGTTATAAAGATTTACCAGCATGTTTTTATAGTTTTCCGGAAGATTTTTTAACATATCCTGTCAAAACCAGGTGTTTTACCTGACATGGAGGATATAGTGTTGTCAAATTCGGACAAGGTTATCTTACATTCAATTTGCATAGCAGAAAGGGAGGGACATGGATTTTGGTAGGGATCGGAAAGAGATTTATTTTTATTAGTGATGAAAGTGGAGTTAAAGCTTGAATCGTGAGAGGACGTGGACCAGTATGATGCAAAGTGATTGGCTATGTCTATAGGACAGAGCAATGGACCAGTGTAAGAGGATATAAGCTGAATCGAGTTATTAACGTATGACCCCGCTAGCCTCTTTATATCACACCAGACCTTCTTAGGACTGGATGTGGGGTTGATGGATTCCCTCAATTTTATGAGACTAGTTCTTTTCGCCATTTTTAGTTCCTTTCTGAAGAGAGCGTTGGCTTTTTTAAATTTAACCAAGTTGGTTTGAGAACGATTATTTTTGAATTGAGACCAGCATTTTTGCTTCTCTGACCTCAACGAGCGCATTACGCCTCCTGGCGACGGACTGCTCAAAGCGCGTATGACCCGTTTGACCGCTTGGAAGGTACCACCAAGCGTTATCAGGCGGTGCACTTAATTCATGGAAAAATAGTTGGGGAAGCAGATACACTCTTGACCTCCTTTAACACGCCTAGCAACTTCAGGGCCATTATGGCTAGGCTAGACTTCACGTACGCGGACAAACAATCATCCTACTCGATCCAGCAAGAGTTGTTGGCGCTGCGACAGTGGCGTCTGACGGTCTCACAGTATTATGATGAGATTCAGAAACGCCTTACGTTGCTCACGAATCAAAACGAGATGAACAAAGCCAACAACAGCGCTAAGAAGGAGGTGCTGAACGAGGAATATAGGAATCTCGCTCGGAGCGTGTTTGTCACCGGACTGAACCAGCCCACAAGCTCTGCAATGCTTTGTGCCGGGCCCACCGATATGTCCGCCGCCCTGGCCATGGCTTTAAAGCTAGAAGAGAACCAAGCTCGCGCACAGACTCACAGAGTTGCACAGTGGTCAAACCCAAGGCAGCAGGAGGGGTCGTTTCGTTCACCATACTATGATACGCAACCAATCCGGGAACTGCGATCTCCACGAGATGGTCTTCAATGGACGAGCCAGAGGCAAGCGTTACCCAGATATGGAGCGCCATTGGGGATAGTGGGGTCTTCCACTTCTCGAGCAGCATACCCAACATCCCAGGGTACGCAGCAGAGACCACCTTTCGGTAGACCCTCTTTCAGCGTTCAGCCGAAAAACCCTAGGAGGTCATTCGAACCCTTCCATTCATCCAATTCATCAAGTCCGCACCAGCAAGAAGGGCACTCGGCGTCAAATAACGCGTTCAGGACATTCAAAAGACCCCTGAATAGCCCTGATGCAACGCAGACGTATAAATACCAGAGGGTGAATCACGTGATGGTTCCAGAAGAACAGGACCCAAAGGCCGAGATGACGGTAAGGCAAGGTCTCCCGCGTCGTCGCAATAGGCGAAAAGGGCCTCATCCACCACAAGCCAAAATGGACGACTCTGGATTAGGGGAAGTTATCGACGAAGTTAAATTTTTAGGCTTGGGCGATCCTCCCTACCATACCTCTCAATGACACTGTACGACCGCCCCCTTAAGTTCTTGATTGACACCGGGTCTGCCAAGAATTATATCAAGGACATTGATTTTCTTCAGGGGGTGAAGCCGGTAAACCGCCCAATCAGGGTAAAGTCTGCAGGGGGAGTTAGTTTAGTTAGATCAAAGTTTGAGATGGAGGTGTTACACGAGAAATCCACATTTTGTTCTTCCCGGCCTTGCCACATTCGATGCTATCCTCGGTTTCGATTTTCTTACGGAAATTGAAGCTACTCTAGATCTCAATAAGGGACTCTTCCTCCACCGTAAGGGCATCGAATTCATTAAGGAATTCCCATGCCAGGAAATAAATGCCGTGCGTGAGGACGTCATAGGGACTCTGACAGAAAGGGACGATCGGGAACAGCTTCTAACAGAGTTGGACAGGGTGTTCGCCAACCCGGAGGAAGGCCTCCCTTTTAACACAAGAGTTGTAGCAATCATCGAAACCGAAGGTAGGCAGCCAGTGTACGCCAAGTCTAACCATATCCTATCGCCGCTACCGACTTCGTGAATAACGAAATCGAGACCATGCTCGGGGAGGGAATTATTCGGAAGTCTTACTCGCCGTACAATAATCCACTGTGGGTGGTCCCTTAAAAGGGCGTGCTCGTCTACGTCCGAAAACTAAGGGGCGTCCTTGATTTCAAGAGACTCAACGACGTCACCAAAAGCGACAAATATCCCATACCAGACCCATCTGTGATTTTGTCCAACTTCGGCAAATCAGAATACTTTTCCACTGTTGACCTGAGAAACGGATTTTACCACATTGCGCTCGCAGAAGAAGATAGGGGCAAAACAGCATTCTTCGTCAACAAAGGCAAGTACGAGTACTGCCGACTGCCCATGGGATTGAAGAATGCGCCCAGCATCTTCCAGCGAGCTATTGACGATATTATGCGCGACGAAATCGGCAAATGTTGTTACGTCTACATGGATTTCGTTTTGATATTTTCTGCCAACAGGGAGAGTCACCTCAGAGATGTTCGCCTCATTTTAGGTAAGCTATCTGAAGCAAATATGAGGGCATCTCGGGAGAAATCGAAATTCTTCATGACCGAAGTGGAATTATTGGGTTTTGTAGTGTCAAAGGAAGGTATAAAGACCTGCCCACAAAAGGTGAACGACATCGTACAATTCGAGCGGCCCAAGAGCCTAAGGAGCCTCAGATCATTCCTGGGCCTTGCCGGATATTACCGACGCTTTATTAGGGATTACGCAAGTATCACATGCCTCTGACGCGATATCAACGAGGGGAGAATGGGCATGTAAGCGCCTCGCGCTCTAAAAACACGCCCGTGGAACTCGACGGGGAAGCGACCGAAGCGTTTAACAGGGTAAAAGCGATATTGGCCTCCGAAGACGTCCTACTTCTGTACCCCGACTTTAGCAAACCGTTTGACTTGACCACCGATGCCTCTTCACATGCATTGGGGGCTGTGCTATTGCAGGGAAGCCGCCCCATAACCATGATATCCCGAACGCTGAATTCCGCTGTGGAAAACTATGCGACGAACGAGAGGGAAATGCTGGCAATAGTTTGGGCTTTACCAAAACTCCGCAATTACCGCTATGGTGTAAGAAGCTTGAATATCTATACCGAGCACCAGCCACTAACGTTTGCGATGTCGGATAAAAACGTCAACTCCAAAATGCGAAGATGGAGGGCGTTCATTGAGAAGTATGCGCCGAAGTTTCATTATAAACCCGGTAGGCTTAATGTGGTAGCAGATGCCTTGTCTTGCCAGTACATGCACGCCCTGATAAGCGAAGGTATGGAGGACAACGTGGACGAGTCATGCGACTCTAGCTTCATACCAGAGGTGGTTAGTCCGGTGATCTGCTTCAGAAACCAGATTGTGATCATGGAGAGAGCAAAAACTGGAAGATTGCAGTCAATCCTGTTCCGGAAACAATCAAGGCACAAGCTTACCATAACATCAATGGAGGATCTCCCCAAGCTAATGACCGAAGCCGTCCACGTCGGGGTGACGAACGGGATCTTCTGCAACGAAAGGGTTATATAGCGTCTCCGCGATATCCTGCCAGACATATTCCCCATGGTAAAATTCCGGTACTGCAAAAGCGAAGACAAGAATATAGTGGACCCTAGTGAGCAGGTCGAAGCCCTAACAAAGGAGCACAACCGTGCACACCGTTCAGTACAAGAAAACACCTTTCAGATCCTCAGAATCAGATACTCCCCAAGCATTCGGCGAAGTTTGGAGATGCTGACGAACTGTAGGGTGTGCTTAGAAGCGAAATACAACCGCCGACCCAGGAAAGCAAAAATTGGACTTACACCTATACGCACCTACCCAGGAGAAATACTCCACATCGATATCTGTTCGACAGCAGGGAGTCATTTTCTAACATGCATGGATAAGTTCTCGAAGTTTGCCTCCGTTAAACAGATTAGATCTCGAGCCATAGTCGATCTCAAAGGGCCCTTGCTAGAAACCTTGAATCTCTTTAAAGGTACCCGCACGGTCGTATGCGACACCGAAAAGTCTCTGAACTCCCTGACCATCAAATCACTACTGCTGGATCAATTCGGAGCGAAAATCCATGCGGTTCCTCCCCTGCACAGTACCTCGAACGGGCAAGTGGAGCGCTTCCACAGTACGTTGACGGTTGCAAGTACGTTGATTGCAAGATGTCTAAAACTGGTGGATCACTCATCCGATATGGTGGAGTTAGTGCTTCTTGCTGTATCCAGATACAACTGAACGATTCACTCGGTCACAGGCCGGAGGCCAGTGGACATACTTCGCTCCATTCCGGACAAGCTAAGGGACACGGTGATTGAAAGGTTGAAGACCGCACGGGAATCGGAATTGAGAAACCTCAATAGGGGAAAGCGAACGCGGTTATTCCAACCAGGGGATAAGGTCTTCATAAAATCGAATAGGAGGCTAGGTAAGAAATTTACGAAGATTTATTCGCAGGCCATAATTAAGGGAAGGTAGGTTCATAAGGACGATCTGCGCTAGGCAGGCTGCACGAATGAAACAAGAATCTAGCTTAGCTACCCCATAAATAATTTATAACCATCCTCGCCACTTACATCCACATCGTTGCAGGTTACTATTGGGTCTGCATGACATGCGCTGCAGCATCCATGATTACAACCATTCCTATTATGTGCCTGTCACCGGAGGAAAGGTAGCCTTGTTTACGGACCACGGGTATTTGCGTCATGCCACCAACTTGTCGGAGTATTGGGGAACGATTGAACAGTCGGAAAATATCCTTCAATACTTCCCGGAACCCCACATGAGGAAACAAATTCAAGCTGACATAGAGCAGATCAGCCGCTTACTGCAGCTGATTCAAGTTCATCATAGGCATGCCCGCGGCATTGATATATTGTGTTCGGCTTTAAAATTCATTGCCGGCACTCCCGACGCCGATGACTTCCAAGCTCTTACGCGCACTCAGGACCGGTTAGTCGCATCACATGGGCAACAAATACACGTCAATACTGTAATGCAGGAACAAATTCGGCACCTAAGCCACACCGTGAACGAGCTCATGAGAGCCACGAAACGGGATAGGTTCGACTCAGCCATCCTATTCTCTTTGGTGACCAGCCGCAATAGGGTGATCATGATGGAATTAAATAACCTCCTGAATTCCATCGCGATGGCTAGGTTAAACGTCGTAAATCCCACGTTATTAGACGCTCGTGAGGTGGAAGAGCTAGTAAGGGAGGAGCACTCGGGAAATGTGACGGTAATGAGCATTATAGCCGTCTCGAGTATTCCATTGTACCAGAGTGAAACAGAGCTGTACTTCCTGGTCAAATACACAATTGTGGATCGAGTCTGCAAGCATACTTTAGTCTTTCCTGTCGTTAGGGAAAATAAATTTGTCCTGTCCTTGGGCTCGTCTGTTTTAGCCAACTGTGACAGAACTTTCTTGCCCACTTTAACCTGCAAACCATCCGACAAGACGATGTGGTTTTGCGAGCGCAACCCATCCGACACTTGCATTATTCGCTTAGCGAACAACTTTTCTTCATCCTGCAATTCGGCTCCAGCCCACGTCACGCCAGCTCTTCAGACTATCGACGACGGAGTCATACTTTTAAGAAGCCAACCCACCATAATCGAGGTATCAAAGAGCGAGCCCGTAAAGGTGAATGGCACTGTGCTAATAACATTCGATTCGGAAGTTCTTATAAACGGCACCTCTGACATAAATCCCAAAAGGACACCTTCACTGAGGGCGGGTATTCCTTCTTTCCATACAATGAACCGTACTGACTTCACGTCGGTGTTATCCCTCCCTTATTTGCGCGATCTCAATGAAGTTAATCTCGACCAAATAAACACGGTACGCAACGAGGTCGTTGCTATGTCACTGCAGAACCTGATCATAGCAGGGGCTATAGCCGTGGCCTTGCTGGCACTAGTCATAACCCTTTGGGCCTGCAAATCTAGAAAGAGGAAGAAGGAGGCTCAGAATAACCTAAGAGTGCTCCAATTCATTAGGAATTGGCGCTCCAATAGATCTACCGGCCCGCCTGCACCGCCAGCCGAGGTCGGCTGCGTTTAAGAGGGGGAGGAGTTAGTAGGGTGCATTGTGACTTTCCGCCGGCACGGCATGTGCGCATACAAGTTGAAGATCCATCAGCGTCAGCTTTTGCTTGCGCGTGCAAGCCGCCTGTCCGTCTTGCGCGTTCAAGCTGTTCGTCCATCTCGCGCGTGCAAGCTGTCCGTCTGACCGACCACCATGCGCGTGTGGGACATCCGTCCGCTCAATGCACCTCGCTCTAAAGTGTTTGCTTCGGTTAGACTTCCGCCCCAAAGCACCTAAACGACGGTGCTGCAGTTCGGTTACCTGCATTTCGCTGAAATTGAAATTGTGAATTAAATTAAATTCAAAACAATAAAATGAAATTATAATCTCGAAATACTAAACTAAATTGTGAACTCTAGCTGGTTGTTTAAATATAAAGTAAAATTAGAATTGTGAATTAAATTAAATTGAAAATAATAAAATAAAATTGTAAACTCGAAATAATAAACTAAATTGTGAACTACTTCTGAACACACTAGTGAATAAAAATCTAATTGTGACCGCAAATAACTGTTTTGATTGACGATCGCCGCTGTCACTGTGACACCTTCCTTCGCCGTCAGACCGCACGCCTTAGCGTTCGCAGGACTGACGCGTCTGGCCTAGCCAGCAGCAGGAAGAGCTAATCTATTAATTTACATACATACATAGTACATATTCTGTGCGGATTAGTCAAAATATTCAATTATTTTGAGAGATCATAAACAATAATTAAAATTTGTTATAAAAAAATCAATTAAAATATACAAATATATATATTGAGCATTTCAATACAATTTTCTATAAATTGACTAGAATTATTAATTCATATTCGAGAAAAGAAATTCAACCAAATGAACGCTTCCAAATGTAAATATGTGTTTTATTTATGTGTGTACACATAAAATGCGTAACGCTTTAATTTTATATGAAATCAATATAGAGAAGAACGTATGATCGTAAAAGCATTAAGAATATAAGAACCAAAATTGAAAAGCAATTAGTCTCCACATACAAATGAGATCATCAACATTAAAAATGGTGGCTGCAACAAAAATGGGGATACTAGTTTTTGAAGCAATATTTCAAGATTTTGTGCTAAACAGGGGAATGTCACATATTCCTAATGCGGCCCATAGACGACACATCATGATCATACTCATATTTAATAGTATGTGTGAAAAAGCGAAAAAATATGCATGCATGTGTCACACAGACATGATCGCGCTGTGATCACTGACCGATCGTCGAAAATCTAAATCATTTAGATTTTGAGGGGAAATTTTATTACGATGTTGATCATGATGTATGGATGATCGTCGTTTGTGGGCAATTTACATGCAAATTTTGCTCATTTGAGTTTGACAAAAATAATTTTTGATAAAAATAATTTATTTATTTATTTTTATTTACAAAAGAAGGATAAGAATCAATTCTTATCATACGAAATTTAGGAGCACTAGCTCCCAGGGCTTTCAGCTCGCTTATACTTATGTGGGTTAGGAATAGATATTTAAATTCTGTAATTAGAGATAAGGCTTAAAATTAATTATACGCTACTTAGTGGATACTGTTAAGCGTTGGTAAATAAGAAAAAGAGTAGGCAATATTATCGTTCAACTACAAGCAAAGAATAAAATTAGAAAGTTTTATCAATTTTAAATAGAACTAATAAGTTGGGAGTCACATAAAAATATGTAAATCTTATTAATGTTGTCAGCACTGGGTTCCTGTAGCAAGGCCGATGGTTTTACTTCTTTAAATAAGATAGAGCGGATGTTGTGCAGATGAGGGCAGTGGTCCAGTATAGTTGGTGGGCTGGTGCCATTAAGGAGATGCCCGTGGGTGAGCAATGTCTCCAATACGAAGAAGTACGAAAGGTTTTAATTTGATTGGATTTACTCGAGGAAGGATATATTGGTTTGATGTTGTGTGGGTTAACTCGTGAGTAATGATTAACCTCTCTGGATCTGGTAAATTTATTATTATTCACTTACGGAGGGATCAGACGATAAAAGTCCTTTGCTTCAACATTATCGATGGTCAAGAGTGGCTCCTTTAAGGCTAGCTTGGCTCTTCCATCGGCTAGCTCATTTCCTTCGATGCCCGCATGCCCAGGAATCCACATAATTTTTATTTTGCTGTGATACTGAATGATTTTGTCACGTATAGAGGATATCAGAGGGCTTTTGCAAGACGTGTTCAGTAAGGCGGAGATTTTCGATTTGCAGTCTGAACAGATAATAAATTTATCTTTCTGAGTCGATGCAAATACCATAGCTTGATGTATTGCTGCGGCTTCAGCTGTAAATACGGAGCAGAAGTGTTGCAGATGGCCCACACTAATCGTGCGGCCGTTGCTTTCGACTACAGCGAAAGATACACAGTACTCAGATTTAGATCCGTCTGTAAAGATGAATTTCCAGGATTTTGCTTTAAGTGGAAGCATACTTTCTAAAAAGAGTTGTTTGTACATGTTGCTGCTTGTAACTTTTTTTTATAGTCCTGAAGTTGTAGAAGAAATGATGAGTTGGAGATGAGTTGCCAAGGAGGGAAATAGTCCAGTAAGGCATTTTTAATTGGTGGAGAGAACTCAATGTTTTTAGCAGATTTGATACATCTAAAAATTGTGGATGGATGGTTAAAGTTTCGCGTATACAGTGATGACGTACGGTCTACTTTGAGTAGGATTTCATTTGCGCTCTGGAAGAGTCTAAGCACCAGCCGCAGTGTTTTGTCATAAGTGCGGCTTTCAATAGACGGTAAACCAGATTCTATTAAGATGCTCTTGATAGGTGATGTTGGGAAAACACGGTGGCTACAACGAACTGCAGCATGGTAAGGAGGACATACGAGTCTGATGTTTCTGGCTGCACAGTGTCCATAAATGGAAAGGCCGTATAGTGAATAGTTAGACCAATTGTTTATATCTGACAGTATGCTAGAAAATTTTTGCTTAACTATATTTGAATCGTATGTTTTTGAGAAAATTAATACATCATCAGCGTAAATTATGTGGTCTATACCTTTATATTTAGTTATAATGTTAGTTAATTCGTTGAATGCAATAATAAATAAGACAACAGACAATGGGGACCCCTGGGAAATTCCATTATAAATGTTAAATATTTTAGATTGAGCATTATTAACCTTGACACAAAACCTACGGTTAGATAAAAAAGCTTGTATATCTTCACACCAATTTTACATTTTTTCAGCTGTTGCAAGACAACGTGTATTCTTATTCGATCAAAAGTATGAGCGAAGTCGATGCTTAATGCTGAAACGTGGTTTTTACAAGAAATTGCCTTAGAAGTGAAGTGCTCGAAGTATAACAAAGCGTCTGTTGTACCTAGTCCCTTTTTGAATGCAAATTGATGCGGACTTAAAAGGTTATTTTTGATAGCATACTATCTAAGGCGCGTTGATATTATTTATCGAAGGTTTTACCGAAGCATGGAAGTAGCGAAATTGGTCTATAGCTAGAGCTTTCCATAATGGGTTTATTTTGCTTGAGGATTGGTACTACAATCGCTGTTTTCCATATTTGCGAATATACACCTTGATCTAGAATGGTGTTATAAAGATTTACCAGCCTGTTTTTATAGTTTTCCGGAAGATTTTTTAACATAGTATAGGATATCCTGTCAAAACCAGGTGTTTTACCTGACATGGAGGATATAGTGTTGTCAAATTCGGACAAGGTTATCTTACATTCAATTTGCATAGCAGAAAGGGAGGGACATGGATTTTGGTAGGGATCGGAAAGAGATTTATTTTTATTAGTGATGAAAGTGGAGTTAAAGCTTGAATCGTGAGAGGACGTGGACCAGTATGATGCAAAGTGATTGGCTATGTCTATAGGACAGAGCAATGGACCAGTGTTAGAGGATATAAGCTGATTCGAGTTATTAACATATGACCCTGCTAGCCGCTTTATATCACACCAGACCTTCTTTGGACTGGATGTGGGGTTGATGGATTCCGTCAATTTTATGAGACTAGTTCTTTTCGCCATTCTTAGTTCCTTTCTGAAGAGAGCGTTGGCTTTTTTAAATTTAACCAAGTTGGTTTGAGAACGACTATTTTTGAATTGAAACCAGCATTTTTGCTTCTCTGACCTCAACTTGGAGACCTCTTTGTTCCACCATGGAACAATCGTTTTTAATGGGCGATTGCTTGTTTGGGGAATTGCATAGTGTGTTGCGGAACATATGGCCCTTTGCATGGTAGCAGCTTCTTTGTTGGTATTAGATCCAGCGGGTATACTGGATAATATGTTTTCCAACTTTAATGCAAAATTAGACCAGTTTGCCTTTTCAAGAATAAATTTTGGTTTTTGTGTTATTATTTTTCCCTTTCTATGTGTTAGCTGAGAAATTATTGAGTAGTGGTCGCTATTGTATAAGTCATTGGGAGTGTATGTTGTGAGTTCAGGAGCGAGGAGCATGGAGAAAATAGTTAAGTCAACATGTGTAAAAGTATTGTGAGAAGAGAAATGAGTCGGAGATCCATCGTTCATAATTATAAGGTCTTCTGTTAAGATTATGTCCTCAAGGAGTTTTCCCCTAGTATTGGGATGAGGGGAGCCCCAGAATGGGGACCAAGAATTAAAGTCGCTAATATCAAAAGAGGTGTACAAAAGAGGCGCAGAATATCAATGATATCTCTAGAGTTAAAAGATTGCTGCGGGGGAATGTACATGGAGATGATGGTAAATTTGAATTCTGTGGTAACTTCAATTGCTATGGTGGCTATGTTTGAATGCACTGGAATAAATTTATGGGGGCAGTTTTTCTTGATAAGAAAACCTACACCTTGTTTGCTGGATTGATTTTGTGATAAATTAGTGAAGTTACGTGAATATTGTCGTGGGACGATGGCGGAGGTGTTTGCCGGAAGGTGGGTTTCTTGTATGGAAATGAAGAAGGGAGAAAATTCCTTAATGAGAATTTGAAGTTCAATATAGTTGTTATAGAAACCTCGCATATTCCATTGTAAAATTTTAAACATCTTAGTGCTTAGAAGTAATGGAAGAAATTAAATGTTAGGTTTTCACAGAGGTGTGAAGTTTATAAATAAAATTTATATAGAATATTATATACAATGAGTATAAAATATATATACGAAAATATTTATATGTAATTTATTGGGAAATTTATATTAATTATCAATATGTGGTTGTGATAATGTGTTTTGTACAATTGAGCCCTGAGAGCTACTCATTACCTTGAATTTAAAATTGATTGTTTCAGTAATGGGATAGAATATGCGGAATGTAGAGTTTTATTTAGAGGAGTAGTATTAGATATTGTTGTGTGTGTGTTTTTGTTGTTGTCTGTATCATGTGATACAGGTTTTTGTTGATTTTTGGCAGAGTGTTCTGAAATTGGTGTTTTAATGTTATTATGAATATTGTCTTGGTTGGAATCTGCAATGATTGAGGAGAATGAAGGTGATGAGTGGTTGATAAACGGAACATGTGTTGGTGTATCGTGTTTTTGTTATCGTTATTATTATTATTATTATATTATTATCGTTAAAATTGAGAGGAGTGGTTAATGTATTATTGATTGGACTGTTTAGGTTTGTTTGTTATAGTGGGTTTGACGGTGAGTGGTTGTCCTTTTTGTGTGGAGCAAGAATAGAAGAGAAGCTCGGCTTTAAGGAGAAATTGGGTTTTGTGTTCTACGTATTTGTTGAGCTTCGCGCAGCGAACATTTGTTTCGAGTTTTAATTTGTATGATTTCTTTGTGTTGTATGAATTTAGTGCCTTCTTTAGAGGAAGCAGGGTGTTTCTCAGAGCAGTTAGCAGTTAGGGATTGTGAGGAGGGAGGTTGCAGTTGACACATGCGGGCGTGTTTTTACAGCGTTTAGCTGTGTGACCGAGAAGCTGGCAGTTTTTGCATCGCATAGGGTTCGGAATATATTCTCTGACACGGTCTGTATACCAGGATATTTCAATCTTGGATGGTAGAGAGTACAAGTCGAATGACAAAAGGACTACTCCACTTGGTTGAGCTTTGCCGTCAATAGTTTTCAATGGTCGTTTTTAATGGGCGATTGTTTGTTTGGGGAATTGCATAGTGTGTTGCGGAACATATGGCCCTTTGCATGGTAGCAGCTTCTTTGTTGGTATTAGATCCAGCGGGTATACTGGATAATATGTTTTCCAACTTTAATGCAAAATTAGACCAGTTTGCCTTTTCAAGAATAAATTTTGGTTTTTGTGTTATTATTTTTCCCTTTCTATGTGTTAGCTGAGAAATTATTGAGTAGTGGTCGCTATTGTATAAGTCATTGGGAGTGTATGTTGTGAGTTCAGGAGCGAGGAGCATGGAGAAAATAGTTAAGTCAACATGTGTAAAAGTATTGTGAGAAGAGAAATGAGTCGGAGATCCATCGTTCATAACTATAAGGTCTTCTGTTAAGATTATGTCCTCAAGGAGTTTTCCCCTAGTATTGGGATGAGGGGAGCCCCAGAATGGGGACCAAGAATTAAAGTCGCTAATATCAAAAGAGGTGTACAAAAGAGGCGCAGAATATCAATGATATCTCTAGAGTTAAAAGATTGCTGCGGGGGAATGTACATGGAGATGATGGTAAATTTGAATTCTGTGGTAACTTCAATTGCTATGGTGGCTATGTTTGAATGCACTGGAATAAATTTATGGGGGCAGTTTTTCTTGATAAGAAAACCTACACCTTGTTTGCTGGATTGATTTTGTGATAAATTAGTGAAGTTACGTGAATATTGTCGTGGGACGATGGCGGAGGTGTTTGCCGGAAGGTGGGTTTCTTGTATGGAAATGAAGAAGGGAGAAAATTCCTTAATGAGAATTTGAAGTTCAATATAGTTGTTATAGAAACCTCGCATATTCCATTGTAAAATTTTAAACATCTTAGTGCTTAGAAGTAATGGAAGAAATTAAATGTTAGGTTTTCACAGAGGTGTGAAGTTTATAAATAAAATTTATATAGAATATTATATACAATGAGTATAAAATATATATACGAAAATATTTATATGTAATTTATTGGGAAATTTATATTAATTATCAATATGTGGTTGTGATAATGTGTTTTGTACAATTGAGCCCTGAGAGCTACTCGTTACCTTTGAATTTAAAATTGATTGTTTCAGTAATGGGAGAGAATATGCGGAATGTAGAGTTTTATTTAGAGGAGTAGTATTAGATATTGTTGTGTGTGTGTTTTTGTTGTTGTCTGTATCATGTGATACAGGTTTTTGTTGATTTTTGGCAGAGTGTTCTGAAATTGGTGTTTTAATGTTATTATGAATATTGTCTTGGTTGGAATCTGCAATGATTGAGGAGAATGAAGGTGATGAGTGGTTGATAAACGGAACATGTGTTGGTGTATCGTGTTTTTGTTATCGTTATTATTATTATTATTATATTATTATCGTTAAAATTGAGAGGAGTGGTTAATGTATTATTGATTGGACTGTTTAGGTTTGTTTGTTATAGTGGGTTTGACGGTGAGTGGTTGTACTTTTTGTGTGGAGCAAGAATAGAAGAGAAGCTCGGCTTTAAGGAGAAATTGGGTTTTGTGTTCTACGTATTTGTTGAGCTTCGCGCAGCGAACATTTGTTTCGAGTTTTAATTTGTATGATTTCTTTGTGTTGTATGAATTTAGTGCATTCTTTAGAGGAAGCAGGGTGTTTCTCAGAGCAGTTAGCAGTTAGGGATTGTGAGGAGGGAGGTTGCAGTTGACACATGCGGGCGTGTTTTTACAGCGTTTAGCTGTGTGACCGAGAAGCTAGCAGTTTTTGCATCGCATAGGGTTCGGAATATATTCTCTGACACGGTCTGTATACCAGGATATTTCAATCTTGGATGGTAGAGAGTACAAGTCGAATGACAAAAGGACTACTCCACTTGGTTGAGCTTTGCCGTCAATAGTTTTCAATGGTCGTTTTTAATGGGCGATTGTTTGTTTGGGGAATTGCATAGTGTGTTGCGGAACATATGGCCCTTTGCATGGTAGCAGCTTCTTTGTTGGTATTAGATCCAGCGGGTATACTGGATAATATGTTTTCCAACTTTAATGCAAAATTAGACCAGTTTGCCTTTTCAAGAATAAATTTTGGTTTTTGTGTTATTATTTTTCCCTTTCTATGTGTTAGCTGAGAAATTATTGAGTAGTGGTCGCTATTGTATAAGTCATTGGGAGTGTATGTTGTGAGTTCAGGAGCGAGGAGCATGGAGAAAATAGTTAAGTCAACATGTGTAAAAGTATTGTGAGAAGAGAAATGAGTCGGAGATCCATCGTTCATAACTATAAGGTCTTCTGTTAAGATTATGTCCTCAAGGAGTTTTCCCCTAGTATTGGGATGAGGGGAGCCCCAGAATGGGGACCAAGAATTAAAGTCGCTAATATCAAAAGAGGTGTACAAAAGAGGCGCAGAATATCAATGATATCTCTAGAGTTAAAAGATTGCTGCGGGGGAATGTACATGGAGATGATGGTAAATTTGAATTCTGTGGTAACTTCAATTGCTATGGTGGCTATGTTTGAATGCACTGGAATAAATTTATGGGGGCAGTTTTTCTTGATAAGAAAACCTACACCTTGTTTGCTGGATTGATTTTGTGATAAATTAGTGAAGTTACGTGAATATTGTCGTGGGACGATGGCGGAGGTGTTTGCCGGAAGGTGGGTTTCTTGTATGGAAATGAAGAAGGGAGAAAATTCCTTAATGAGAATTTGAAGTTCAATATAGTTGTTATAGAAACCTCGCATATTCCATTGTAAAATTTTAAACATCTTAGTGCTTAGAAGTAATGGAAGAAATTAAATGTTAGGTTTTCACAGAGGTGTGAAGTTTATAAATAAAATTTATATAGAATATTATATACAATGAGTATAAAATATATATACGAAAATATTTATATGTAATTTATTGGGAAATTTATATTAATTATCAATATGTGGTTGTGATAATGTGTTTTGTACAATTGAGCCCTGAGAGCTACTCATTACCTTGAATTTAAAATTGATTGTTTCAGTAATGGGATAGAATATGCGGAATGTAGAGTTTTATTTAGAGGAGTAGTATTAGATATTGTTGTGTGTGTGTTTTTGTTGTTGTCTGTATCATGTGATACAGGTTTTTGTTGATTTTTGGCAGAGTGTTCTGAAATTGGTGTTTTAATGTTATTATGAATATTGTCTTGGTTGGAATCTGCAATGATTGAGGAGAATGAAGGTGATGAGTGGTTGATAAACGGAACATGTGTTGGTGTATCGTGTTTTTGTTATCGTTATTATTATTATTATTATTATATTATTATCGTTAAAATTGAGAGGAGTGGTTAATGTATTATTGATTGGACTGTTTAGGTTTGTTTGTTATAGTGGGTTTGACGGTGAGTGGTTGTCCTTTTTGTGTGGAGCAAGAATAGAAGAGAAGCTCGGCTTTAAGGAGAAATTGGGTTTTGTGTTCTACGTATTTGTTGAGCTTCGCGCAGCGAACATTTGTTTCGAGTTTTAATTTGTATGATTTCTTTGTGTTGTATGAATTTAGTGCATTCTTTAGAGGAAGCAGGGTGTTTCTCAGAGCAGTTAGCAGTTAGGGATTGTGAGGAGGGAGGTTGCAGTTGACACATGCGGGCGTGTTTTTACAGCGTTTAGCTGTGTGACCGAGAAGCTAGCAGTTTTTGCATCGCATAGGGTTCGGAATATATTCTCTGACACGGTCTGTATACCAGGATATTTCAATCTTGGATGGTAGAGAGTACAAGTCGAATGACAAAAGGACTACTCCACTTGGTTGAGCTTTGCCGTCAATAGTTTTCGTGAATTTGTAAGCTGCGACTACTCCTTGCGGGCTCAACTCTTTAACAATTTCGTCTTCCGGAATTTTATTTTGCCAAGGGGCATAAACAGTTCCCTTGGAGAAGTTTAAATTTTCATGGTACTTTGACGTTATGGGACATAAGCCATGCAGTTCTTTAGCATTGATAAATTTATCAGCTGCCGTTTTGTTTTTTATTAAAAGTAGCAAATTGCCATCGCGTAAAACGGTAACTGAAGTTCTGTCTTTGCTTATTAGCTGCAGTGGCTTATTAGCTTGCGAGAAGCAAGAAAAGTCGGAGAGAGGTTTTTTTCGTTTGTAGAAGAAACAACTAAAAATTTCGGATTCGGCAGTTTAGTGGAGGGGAGTTCCGGGAAGGTATTGGAAGTGAGTGATTGTGTGAATTTTTTCTTTTTTGCCTTGGGGCTACCAGTTGCGAATATAGTAAACCGGTTATCCCCTAAGTTGGGGGGTCCGGGGACCATTTTCACTGCACACGCGTGTCAACCGTGTAATAACCAATATGCTGCAGAGAAATTGAAAAATAAGAAATTATATATAAAGCAGAAAACTAATTAAGGAGTTAAAGAGTACACTATGAACTGATCGCAACGAGTGATAGTCGGAGACTGATAAAAATAATAAAAATGCGTTTTTGCTGGAGTCCCTTGAATGCTATTGTACTATTTTTTTTGTGCCTTGCTTTCATCGAAAATCATTTTTTTTTATTTTTTTACAATTTTTCCTGCACAGTACAAGCGCTAGCACACACAAAACTTCATCATCCGACAGAGACACGACAACCTCACTCAACGACGACTACGAGAAAATGATGATCTTCGATTTTGATCACTCGTCTGTGGCGGAGCTTCATTCAACACATACACGAATGAGTATGGTCCTGATGTATCGTCTATGTTCCCAAAACTCCAAAACCGACTCTATCGTCAAGTTTGGATCCGTCAGTGTAGAAATTAAGTTCCCCCTTCTCCATGGCATTGGTGTTTGCCACTCTCTTCTAGGCGGAATATATGTCTGGAAGTGCCTATCGCAGTTGAGATTAGGTATAGAGTGGTCAATGTGTTGGATATAACTACTCCAGGTATGCGCAATAGTCGAGTGACCTATTTCCCGATCATGCCATAACGCCGCACATTTCAGCCTTAGTGCTGATGTGGCGGCCACTTGTTTCCCTTCTAGCTCTAATGCAGGTAGGTTGAGTATTACTTCTAAAGCTTTAGTAGGCGTGGTCCATAAAGTACCACAGATGCATAGAAAAGCCGCTCTTTGGACCTTGCTCAGAAACTTCAAATAGCTTTGTTTCTGAGTGGCTGGCCACCATACCAGTATTCCATATAGCAATATGGGTCTGACCACCGAAATGTACAGCCAGTGAATAATTCCTGGGGATAGCTCCCACCTGATTCCGACCGCTTTTTACATGTGTACAAAGCAATATTGGCTTTTCTGAGTCTTTCTTCAATATTGGGTTTCCAGGTAAGTTTTCTATCTAGTACTAGTCCCAAATATGTAACTGTCTCCTTCATCGGAATTTCGCCACCTTCGTATATTAGCGGGGAGACATCAGGAGATCTATTTTTCTTAGAAAAGAGAATTAATTTCATTTTATTAGGGTTTAACCCTAATCCCCTTCTTCCAGTGGAACCAGTAAGCGTGGCCATGCTAGAGCGCAAAATATCCATAAGAGTGTTTGGATATTTCGCTCTAATCACAATTGCCAAGTCATCAGCATAGGCGACGACATGGCAACCCTCCCTCTCTAGGGCTAGCAGTAATGAATTTACCGCCAAATTCCAGAGCAGGGTGGAAAGGACTCCTGCTTAAGGTGTGGGAACTTAACCTGATTGATCAGCTCGTCTTATTCCACAGGGTCTGTGGGATCAGACGGGGGATTTCTTGGCAGTGAAGCATTGAGAGTCTTGCTATACTTCCCCCAGTCCGTTCTCGTTATATTTCTAAAGGTCTTAACTGGAGATACTGGGAAGTTCAATTCGTATTCTATATAGCGATGGTCATAGTAAGAATTTTCATATGACACTCTCCATCTTTTTATATTGTTAGCGAAGTTATCGAAGGTCAGGGTATTATCTAACACTTACCTTCTATTTTGTGTTATAAACGTCGGCTCTGAGCCTAAATTTACGACACTAAGCTTATTCTCTATAATGAAGTCTAAAACTGGCTCACCTCTTGCGTTAGTGTTCGAACTTCCCCACAATGCTGTCTCCATGACCAATGACCGAACCTCCTCCGGTGGAGCGTCCTTGTCATGAGTCCTCTGGCTCCCGGCCAAATCTCGCCGACCTTGCTTACCGCAATCTTGTAAAGGTTGGCTGACCTGCTGTCATCGCATGCGATAAGCTTGGCCCTGCCCTGATACCAGCCCGCATCGTGACAGAAAGGGGGGGTCGAGGGTTTTCCTCTAAGACTTGGAGGTAGACTTCGGCAATCACTTGCTCCACCCACCTCCACTTCTCTTTGGGTATGACCCCTTCCTCCTCCTTCCGGTCAATGATGGTCAGCATCTCACCCCCACCTTTGACAACGTCGCTATAGGATGGGATTTTTCTGGCCGCCGACGTTTTGTCTTTTTGCGACCTTACCCGCCGCTTCAGCCGAACGTTGTCTCTATGGGGCTGTACCCGCCGGTTTGCACAAGCCGGATAGCACAACCCACTCTACCGATTTGGCCTGCTCCTCATTGAGCTGGTCAGTTGGTAAAGGTTCGTATTTTATCAAGACCTTGAAGGCCGCCTTCTTTTCGTAAAAGGCCTGCTTTGACGGACGGGTTTAAACGACCCCCCCTGGCCTACCCCAGCAACCTTCTTTGAGCTGCGGCCCCTCTACTGTCTGCTGTCGATAGATCCACTCCTGACCGCAGTCAGCGTTTGGGTTTTTACCACCTCCACCGGGTTTCTTCCTTCAGCACCTCTCTGAAAGAGACAAGAGATCGGTTTTCCAAGCCTTCACGTCCCCTCGTGCTGGGACCAGCCCTAACGCTTAAGCCCTCTCTACCTCCTGCTGCTATCGATCTGTCTGTCACCCTTGTATTAGCGGTAGACAGGATCGCCTCTGTCGGTTTTTTGGGAGGACTGCCCTCCTTTGGTTTTGTTTTTGAATTTATTTGGTTGAATGACAAATGTGGTCCCACGAGTATCGGACAAGAGAGTTCCGCTCGCGCAAAGGTCCGTGTGCGCGGGTAAGGGTAGATAGAACCGGTGGACGCCAAGTATCCGGAGCACTCCGTTAGAGACTGGGCTATTTTTTCTGACCTGGGTCCTCAGCCAGGATGAGCATCGACACGGGTCGTATGACATCTTGCTGCAACCCAGAGGTTTTTATAGAGGTTTGCTCCTCCACACCCTGTATCCGGGGAGGTGTTTATTGACTCCTCAGTCTAGATCCGTAGTGTTCTGTTATAAATAGCAGGGTTACCTCGTGCAGGATGTGGCTCTTCGGCACGCACTATCGGTCTAGATGGAATAGAGGAGAACTATATTCCCATCCAGCGAAAAACGAAAAATAAAAATAAAGAGAAAAATTTTCAAGATATGTGTTGTTGAAAATGTTTCCATTGTCATTGTATACAAAAGATCGGTTTTTTACATATTCAAGTTTCTGGTAAATAGTAGACTTATAGTGAAAATATCTATGTATGCTAAACACACTCCCTGTCGGTATTATCGCTGGCTTCATCAATATCATCATCATAATTTTTTTCACCCAACAAGCTCATCACTGATTTCACCGTCATCATTTATTGACACTGATGGCGATTTTAACATATTAAGAACCATTTTTGGTATTTTGCTTTAATTTTTTCTTTGGGAGTTCTCTGTTGCCTGAAATAACAGGATCTGAGGTAACCCAAAAAAGTTAAAAACATCTTCAAGAGTTTTCTCTGATTTGTTGAAAAGTGCTCTCTGAACTTTTTAAAGTATTTGTTACATGCTTCCTGTGCCTCTTCACAGAGTTGGCCAATCTGTTGCACTCTAACCATGAATAAATTACTTATGCAGAGTAGGAGGCATGTTGTACCACGAGTACTTTACCTAGCAGAATTTTGCGCAAAAGGTCGAAACTTTTCTATATCGACTTCGTGGCTGCACGAAAGTGCAATGAAATTTGAATGCTTCTGCTTTATTAACCCGATATCAATATTTGTTATTTCAGCTGAAATTTCTGCGTTTGGAAAATATCGCATGGCTGTATTTCCATCAATGAATTTTCCAAATCCAGGTTTCGGCTGATCGATTATCAGCCCTGTTTTGTTTCTAAACTCTCTTTGAATGCGAGCTTTGTTTTCAGCGATTATATTTTTTTCGGATTCAGTTAGATTTTTGCCATTTCTTTATAGGTAGCTGGTAGGATACGTATAGTAATCATTGAGAAAATCTAATCCACCCATGAAATACGGATAAACCAAATTGTAAACTATCTGTTTTTAGACTTCTTGCAATTATATCATCAATTAAGTTAAATTGTTTAATAGTGGCATCACATAAATAACCTTTCTGTGTCGAGGTCGTTTTGGTAATAGCGTTACATTGTTAACATCAGATTATGATTTACTGCCATACAGTTTTCCTCAATGTGCAGAGTTGAATATTTAATGTCTTCTTCTTCTATATCTTCTTTTTCGTTTTTTGATATATTTGCAGTTTCTTTGATAAATTGTATTCTAATTGGACGGCAAAATCTGGTAGAGGTTTGTTGAGGATTTTGCCAAACCACATTGCTGCCACAAACCAAGGTCAGTGGAACAATTGATGTAATGAAAACGGAAGAATCATTAGCAACTAGCCCAGTATAAGCTTGTTTCTAAAAGCTCTTAGCTGAAATCCCATTTTGTATACAAGCATAGACTTATTAAATTATCGTCCAAAATGTCGATTAGAGATTTTTTGAATATCAATATACTCGTACGTTTAACGTTTCCGTTAATTTCACACTGTCTCTAGCAGGGTAACAAGCTTTTTTGCCAACTGCACTGCGGTATAACAGGGAAAGTTTTCTGGAGCAGACTGCTTTATGACATTGTATTGATGTCGAGATAACTTAGCTTCAATATAAACTACTATTGCGCCTTCTTTTGACATTTGTGTTTGATTTTCAGATTTGGTAATAAATTATCTATATTTGACTGTTCGGGCTGGAGTTAAAGCAATTATTTCGTGAACCAATTTCGAAGCTTCTATGTCTCCTGCAGCTCTTAAATATATTTTTGTGCCGTGAGTTAAAACAGACAAAGGAGTGGTGTTTCGTAAGTCCTTACATTTCGCAGGAACCTTCGAATGATACCCTTTTCCTACCACGTTTTTCATGCATTGCACAAATAAAAGATTAGATCCATCTAACCAGCTACGACTACTACTTAAAAATCGTTCGTCTACCCTATAAATCCTAGTCCATCGGGACTTGAATGAGTACATAAACTGGTTAATCGTGTCTTCAAAGATTTTTTGATCTGCAGTTGAAGGGCAGGTTCGTCCTTTCATTTCCTTTCTTAAAAATTAAATCTGTCGTGGAATGCAGTATAATTGGTATCTTTCATTATACCGAATAGTTCTCTCCGAGTAATATATAAAATATTAGAACTTTTTCCTGGGAAAAGATAAATGTTGAAAACTTTAAAGGTGAATTTTGTTTGCATTTATAAACTGTTGCGGAAAACAGAAGAGATGTGAAAGTGAAGTCGCAACCGTTAGCAATACACTAACAACAGTTTTCAATTTTGTTTATATTTACACATACCAGTACGAATATGACTGCCGCCATAGTTCATTTAAAAAAAACCTACATATCTTTTAAAGGTTAAGTTTAAAGATTAATCTTCAAGAAACAACTTTATGTTTACTATTACGGTCAAAAAACACAATTTTCTGGACAAATTTTAAAAATTTTTTAAAAATATTTATAATCATTTTGGGTCCAAATATTTCAGCGTTTTACAACCGAAAATACGTGAGCTTGAAAGTTGCATCATCAAAAATTGTCTGCAATACACTTTTTTATACAAAATATACTATGGTTATTGGTTATCGACGAGCTCTTACAAACTCTCAATGACCTCGGATACGCAGTTCAGGGCTTTGTGGATGATTTGGTAATTATGGTCAGAGGCAAGTTTGACTCTACCATAACAGTTCGCATGCAACCAGCTCTTGACATCAATCAAAACTGGTGTCAGGAGAAAGGACTATCGATAAATTCGAATAAAACAAATGTGGTACCCTTCACCAAAACAAGGAAACTGAATCCGGCGTCCTTAAGTTTAGGGACCACGAACTTAACAATGTCCAATGAAATGAAATATCTGGGAGTAATCCTAGACAAAACTCAAACTTGGAAAAACCATTTATCATACATAACTAGTAAAGCCTTAAGAGCAACCTATGCTTTCCAGATATTGTACGGTAAAACATGGAGACTACGGCCACAAATGATGGCGTGGTCATATAAAACAATAATAGTACCAATGATTACATACGCGTCGATGGTCTGGTGGCCAAAAGTAAACCAAACAAAAGCTCAGATGACTCTTAACAAAATTCACCGTATAGCCTGTTTGAGTGTGACGGGAGCAATGAGAACGTGCCCCACACTAGCTTTGGGAATGATCACTGGACTGACTCCTCTACGCCTTGCAGTTAAAAGGATGGCGGCCAGCGCGGCCCTAAGGCTATCTAATCTAACCCATCTTAAAAAAGGCAACCTATCGGGGCACGCAAAGATTCTGGACACTGTCTGGAATTTTCTGTGCCTCATGGTCCTCGACAAAATGGACAGCAAATTAGACTTCTCCAATCAATTCAAAGTGGTCATCAGTGATCGTTCAGCTTGGAGAAACAAGGAAATAATAATTAAGCAGGGCTCACAGTTGTGGTATACAGATGGGTCCAAAATGAAAGATGGCAGTGCAGGAGCTGGAATTGTAGGGCCAAATTTCCAAAAAGCAATTGCAATGGGAAAAACAGCTTCCATTTTTCAGGCGGAGGTCCACGCTTTAGAGTTATGTGCTAGAGAATGTCTACGCAGGGGTACACGCAACACCAAAATATGCATACTCTCAGATAGCCAGGCAGCTCTGAAATCATTAATAAACTTCTCATTCCAATTAAAGCTGGTCTGGGTAAGCTCTAAACTTCTCAATACCCTAGCAGCGAGAAACTCTGTTACGCTAATGTGGGTAACGGGGCATGAGGGACATGAGGGCAACGAAATGGCAGATTCTTTGGCAAAAAGGGGTGCAGACACTGCCTTAATAGGTCCAGAACCCTTCTGTGGGGTAAAGAGTAGCTTCACAAATAACTTCTTGGACGAACAAGAAAAACGAGGTCTGCTAAACTACTGGAGAGCCCAAAAAGGCATGCGGCAGTCGAGACTTCTCATTGATCCTGAACACATCAAGGTAGATGCTTCTTTAAACATCAGCAGAAATGACATCAAACTCTATACTGAACTTTTAACAGGACACTGTAGACTAAATTACCATCTGAAAAAAAAATAGGCGTGGTAGAATACGATTCCTTTCGACTCTGTCAAGAGGAGCAGGAAACAGCAGAACATATTCTATGCACTTGCCCAGCGGTGGCAAGACGCAGACATAATTACCTAGGCAGTGGGTTCATATCTCCAATTCACCTAGTTAAAATTTAGCCCCCAGCAGTTACGAGATTTATAAATAGTCTATGTCTAGTCTGTTTTAGTTGGGTACGAGGCTGCTCAATAGATCTTTTAGGTCGCGGTGTTCTTTTAGCCTGTTAATAATAATAATAATATAAAGTATAAATTAAAAGCACACAAAAATTTCGTTTTACGTTTGTGTGCAACTAAAACCAAAAATAGAGCAATTTTGACAGTTCACTACTCAGATTCCAATAACTTCACAGTAATAATTGTTTTGTTAGAGATGTATAATTACAATATATGAATCTTTTTAACAATTATATGAATCTTTTTAAAAAATATTTTTTAATCCAGCTCCGAAAACAGTATCCGATACCCCATTGTGTGTTGTCTTTGAATTTTAGTGTGCAGTTGTGTGTGCAAATTGAAAAACGTTACAACCAGCGAAAGTAGACTCACCAAATAATTTTAAAAATTTATTTTTTGTATATTGGCATTGCATCCGCTGTCAAACAATATTGAGCCATCGTATATCTACGAATCGAATGAGATTGTATCAAAGCTGCATCAAGACACTCCTGCCAAAGTAATGCAGCAGATTGATTTGGGTTATCTGTAGTGCTTAGGAGAAGCAGAACTTCTCAAAGAAGATAAGTTTATGAGAGAAAATATGTACTCTGCAGCCTACAGCCGCTACATACAGTGTATGACTATGCTGCAGAGCCGCAAACTGCCAATATCATCGCACTTGCTTTATTGGAACCTGTACATCGATCATCAAATGCAAAGGGACTATCTACAATGGACCTCATTTCGTGACCTGTTCACCGCCATATATATATATATATATATATATATATATATATATATATATATATATATATATATATATATATATATATATATATATATATATATATATATATATATATATATATATATATATATATATATATATATATATATATATATATATATATATATATATATATATATATATATATATATATATATATATATATATATATATATATATATATATATATATATATATATATATATATATATATATATATATATATATATATATATATATATATATATATATATATATATATATATATATATATATATATATATATATATATATATATATATATATATATATATATATATATATATATATATATATATATATATATATATATATATATATATATATATATATATATATATATATATATATATATATATATATATATATATATATATATATATATATATATATATATATATATATATATATATATATATATATATATATATATATATATATATATATATATATATATATATATATATATATATATATATATATATATATATATATATATATATATATATATATATATATATATATATATATATATATATATATATATATATATATATATATATATATATATATATATATATATATATATATATATATATATATATATATATATATATATATATATATATATATATATATATATATATATATATATATATATATATATATATATATATATATATATATATATATATATATATATATATATATATATATATATATATATATATATATATATATATATATATATATATATATATATATATATATATATATATATATATATATATATATATATATATATATATATATATATATATATATATATATATATATATACAGCTAGATCCGCTTACCAATGATGGATCTACGACGGCGTGGGAATATCTGATAGACAGGTATGAAATATGAAACCCAGCGTATCCCTATAAACAACCAACTTAAGACCCTTTTTAACCTCCCATATTGGAAGTCTGATTATGGCCCCGCTCTGAAGGAGCTGCCGCAAAGTTTTCCTACTTGTAACGCGGCGCTACAATCAAACAAGATTGTGGCGCCGCGGCAGCTTTTATTTGCTCACCAATAGGATCTATATCTCTGTGGGAACCGTCATTAAAAAGCAAGTTTGATATTACGCAATGGAAGCAATGGGACGATTTCTTGACGGAATGGTTCCAAACGATTGAAGCCATGTCCGATTTGAGTTCTCCTACCGCGCTGTCCACATCTCGTACAGGGAAAAATCCTGCCATCATCCCATCACACACTGGTGAAGCGCGCAAGTTTTTCAGTGTACAGTGCACATAAGCATCCGATTTACGCCTGTCGACAGTTTCTGCGACTAACAATAGAGGATCGTATTGCTACTGTCAAGAAGTTGGGCCACTATTTCAATTCTTTGTGAAGACATCATGGATTAAAGCACTGTCCAAGTAAAAACACTTACTCTAAATGCCTACAATGTCACCATTCTATCCTGCTGCGCGATACGTACTCGACTGCATTTACTCTTGCACCCTTCGACAGAAATTGTAACTCCACGGCCAAACATAGGTCAAATAATTTGACGATTGATTACAGCGCATATCAAAACAATCAAATATAGCCCACTGTATTGGAAAAGTCAGTACAACAGTTCACTACATGTCTCAACACCACATCAAAAGGCGTTCTTTTAGGCACAAATATTGTGTTAGTATTCCATCTCGGATCAACACATACTGTTCTTGTTTTAATTGACCACGCTTCGGAACCATCCTTTGTCTCAAAAAGGCTAAAGCGTTTGTTGTGTTTGCCATGCAAAAGATGCGCTACTACGATATCCGGTCTTAATGATGTCGTCAGAATTAACTCGAATCAATTATCTTCTTTTTGGATTGGTTCGTTACAGGATAGCAAGTTCCAACTGGTGGTCTGCGCTTTCGTGGATCCTAAAATCACTGTCACACTCTCTTCATATGTGCTTGATCCTGAACCACTTAATTTATTTTCACGTCTGGATTATGCGTACCCATCGTTCTCCAATCCTCTTATTATATGTGAAGGACTCAAAAGTAATACCCTCAATTCACTTGTGGCACAAAGCACGTTGTTTGGGTGGATACTCACCTATGGCTGCAGCACGCGACACATCAGTCCATGCTTCTGTATCTGCCCACTTTACAGAAGCTTCCCTTGACGTAAAACTCAAGAAGATCTGGGAAATGGACGAAGTTTATGCGCCTCCACGCATCTCGCAGGCCGACTTTGAGAGCGAAGAAATGTACACAAAAACGACTCGGAAATCTTCAATCAATAAATCATGGCGCATATGAATCTTTAAGACAAAATTGGTTCATCACGTGTATGCAGTTTCTCTGAATGAACGAACATTGATACAGCGCCCAGAATTGAAGCTAAAATACTACCAAGTTCTAACCGAATATATATATTTAGGACATATGGTGCCAGTAATGCAACCTCCTGCCAACATGGCTCCACGACATTATTATCTGCCCCATCATGCGGTCATCAAACGTGACCGCACCACCGCGAAGCTGGGTATAATATTTCGAGCAGTCGCAGCTTAAATGATATTTTTCAAGTTGGTCCGATGCTACAATAGGATTTCACAATTCTTATATACATTGTTTTTATTGCCGACATTCAGAAGATGCACCGACAAACTTTTAGTTAATCAGACAGCTTATCAGCGCTTAATCTCTCGAGAAACTCCATATCAGGAGTTACAGGACTTCGAATTGACGACAATAACTTTTGGAGTTAACTGTCGGACGTACTCCCCACCAATTGGCATTTGATCAACGCCACCGTTTTCCAAAAGAAGCTCTCATTTTGTGTGAAAATATGTACGTAGATGATGTCCTAGCGGATGCTAACTCGGTTGCCTCGGTGATTCATGCTCGTGACGACATCAAAAACATTCAGCAGGTTGCTTCGAGATAAGGAAGGGGGCTTCCAACTACCGTGAAACCCTTCAATGAATACCGTCCGATCAACATTGTCTGCTAAGAGCACGGCCAAAACTCTAAGTATTAGATAGAACGCCAATACTGAAGTGTTTTCCTTCCTGGTCTAGCCATTATTTACGCCCATGTTAGCGACAATGGATCAGTTTCATACCACCATGTTACCGCCAAATCAAAGGTGAGTCCAATAAAGTCGGATTCTCTACCAAGTTTGGAACTTTGTGGTGCAGTTCTGGCACCGAATCTATCGGAAATGGCATTGAGACAGCTGCCTTTCACATCCTATATAACTTACTTCTAGGCAGATTCGATATTTGTTTTCGATTGGCTTAAGAAACTTGCTCGTACGTGGACAACATTTTTTGCAAATCGCGTCTTACTTATCGAAGAGAAAGTTGGTACTGGCCACTGGGCTCACGTTAATTCTCATTCGAATCCCGCAGATACCGCTACTCGGGGCAAATACGCACATGAGTTGTCGCATTGTGAGTTGTGGTGGCACGGTCAAATGATAACCGAAGTGGAAGCAACAGTAGACCATAGAGTAATTAAATCTGATTAGATTACAATATCTGAAATAGACTTCTTCGAACGTTCTTCGTCATTACCACGGGCACTACGCGTTATCGCATACATCCTCAGGTATCGGCTCAGCGTACTCGATGCCAGCCGCACTTTCATGTCAAAAGACTTGTCAGGCCCTGCAATTACTCAGGCCAAGACATGATTGATTCAATTGACCCAGTTCACTATTCAAAGGAATACGATGTACTGAACAACGAACGGCCTCTTGAAAAATCGAGTCACATACTCGATTTTTCTTCATTAAAAATTCCAAAGCCCTTCTTAGAGCCAATGGTCACTTATCTTCCGCCGCTGGATTGACCTATAATGAAAGACACCCACTCATCCTACCGTACGAATGTGAATTATTACGCTTGCTTGTTCAATTCATCCACGAACTTTCTCTACATGGCGGAAATCAGCTCATGCTTCGCGTTCTACGCCAAGAGTTCTAGATCCCACGAGCAAAACCCTTTAATCAAGTCAACAGTATTTAAGTGCAAAAAGTTCACCTTCGACAAACACCGAACTTTCGGACAAATAATGGCAGCGTTGCTCGTTGAGCGCACGACTTTATCCAAACCATTCGCCAACTATGAAGTGGATTTCGCAGGGTCCTTCAATCTGCAGAGTTTTACGGGCCGTTATACTAGACTCACCAAAGGCTACGCCTGCGTCTTCACTTGCTTTGCTACACTCTCGGCCAATCTAGATCCGCTTAGATCCATTGCTGTTGAGACCTTTCGTGTCGTTTTATTTTAGTCTCGGCACCGCATCTGGGCGGTCTTTAAGAATTTGCAGTCAAAGTTGAACAATCAGACAATAACAAATACACATTTTAGGAGCTTACAACTATTGTGTCCCGGGTCGAAGCATGGGTGAACCCACGTCCCTTAAGTACCAGTTCATCTGACCCAACCGACTTGACAGCACTTACTCGTGGGCACTTCTTAATTGGTGGCCCGTTATTGTCTCCGGCCGAGCCTGACACTGCTCCCGACTCCATCAATTTGTTCAACCGATGGCAAAATATTAGAGCTATTGCTCAAGTTTTTGTAACCGTCCGAGTCAAAACTAAATATACCTTACTTCATAATCAATTACGATTTTATTTTTATTGGAGTTTATTAGAATAAATTGCAAAGTGAATTAATTTAAATTTAATATACAAAAGTCTGCTGTGCGGGAAAAATATAGATAAGATCATTTATGTCAGAATCAATAAGAGACTAGGCTCAAAACTTTCAAATAAATACAAAAAATTAAGATTATTTCTCCTCCAATTTATTGACAAGGCAAGTTGCATACAGTAGTTACAATTGCGTATGTTACCACACATACATTAATTTAAAAATATTCACACACCAGCAGAACTCGCACAAATATATTCATATTAAGTGTCTGTTCTATTTGTTTTTTGTCATAATTACCCCACATTTGTTCCGTTAAGTCTTTTTTTATTACATTTCAGTGCTGTCATAGTACATTATTTTTTTAGTGAACAGGGTAATTATACCTGATCGACACTAACTTTTTAGGGTATATTCTTTACTTAGTTCACTTAGTTAGTAATCTTTATACAGAGACTTAACGGAACAAAAGAGGGGTAATAATCAGACACAGTAGTTAAGAGAGTGGTGGAATGAGACATTATTTTTGGTAGGATACCCTGAGTTGATTATAATAGAGGGAGGCGTGGCCTTTATCTGATCAAATTAATTTTTTGCAGTTATTTTTATAATGTCCACATGTTGCTTCTTTTAAAATTTCGTCCATAAATCTCTAATATATCTTAAGTTATGAATATTTGTTAATAGTTATTAGGCGTGGCCAAAAAATGAAAATTGCTCAGTGATTTTCAGCATATGTGTATACCTGTTTCCATACCTGTCTCCTTCTTGTAGTTGAAAAATCTCTCAACCGCACAAACTTTTTATAGCCCTTTTCATCATTTTTAAGATACTGGGAATAAAATTACCATATTTGTAGTTAAAAAACTCACCAAATCAAGTACATACTGTTAAGAAATTGCCCTCATGACAGTTTATTCGGTTAGGAAATTGCCCTCCTGACAATTTACTCTAACTCTCTGTAGTCGGATTCGTACCACTGGATCGTGTAGTAATCAAATAATCACTGGTAAAATTAAAATAACTAACTTTATTGAATTATTGCAATTTACAAATTCAATATTAGGCTTAAAGTTTACTTTGTTACAATTTGCGCTTTATTTCACAATTCATTAATCACTTTATTTAATAATTAATTTCATCGCTTTACAAAATAACAAATACTGCTGCTTCGATGTACACACTGTTACGACCTCTGTTCCACTGTGTTCGACTTTGAATAGTCTTGTGGTTTTATAGCTTTGAATGGTTGAGGTAGAAACTTCTAGAATCTTATATACACCACGTTTTCATTTTCGAGAACTTTCTTTACACCACTATCTCTACAACGAAAGAAGCTTTTATTCGAATAGATCGTGTCCTGACTAATAAATACACAGGGTGGTGCACTCTTTCTCAAACTCCAGATGGGACCCTAAAAGTATGCAATCACGTTTCAGTGTCCTCCGCTTAATCTTGTTCGTCCCGAACAAGGATAGTACTGCAACCCAAATGTACGACTTTCAATTTGCTCCTGACATTTCCAGCCAACTGAATGCGGTATACTACACCGTTGATCCTCTTTATCACATTATAAAGCCCTTTCCAGTGTGTTTACATTTTTGGCCATAATCCCTTTTTCCTTTGCGGATTATGAAGCATAACTAGCTGCCCTTCCTGAAATCCCTTAGAGTTTGCTCGTACATCATATCTGGCTTTCATTTTATCACTCATCAGTTGTGTGCGCTTTCTGCTGTTTCCATGAAATTCATTCAACTGTCTTTGTTTGTCAGCTATATATGTGCTACATGAAACTTCCGTAGATGAGTAGGCACCGAATTTCAGATCTGCAGTTAATCTTATGTCACAACCGAAAATAGCCTTAGCTGGTGTTTTAGATGTTGTTTCGTGAGTTGCCGACCGGTATGCCATTAAGAAGAGGGGTGTGTGTTGGTCCCCATCGGATTGTGGGTGCAAAGGAGTTGTACGAGTTTTACGTATGCCCTTCGATTCACTCTGTTTCGCACAGGGACGATGGTCACTGCATGAATGTCATTTTCGTGCAGGGATGATCGTCACCGTGCAAATGTTATGTATTCTGTGTAAAAGAGTTAGTTTGGTTTGGGTGCTTCCTGGCACATGGTTGCGCGAGATTCCGAATAAATATTGGGTTTTTTAAAAGCTATTTTTCCCAATTAAAATCGTGTGGTTTTATTTCTTTGAATTTCATTTTATTTATTTTATTTTGTTTATTTTTCTTCTCATTTTCATCTAGTATGAAGTTTCCGTGAAGGCCTGAGCGTGCATGAAGTCTCGTTAGGTCTTTACGAAACATTTTGGTCCATGTTGAGTCAGGATTTAGCTACCAAAAATGGGTTCTGCCGGTTGCTGGGAGAGTGCGCGTGCAGTTGCAAATCACTTGTGAAAGAATCGTTGAGTAGTAAAGAGCTTTGAGCAGTGAACATTCAACATTTTGAGTAGTGAAAATTAAAAAATATATATATAGAAACATATAAAATTACAGCAATCGGTATGTACAGTCCACTGAAGTGCTAGGTGCGGTGCAAAAAATGTGTGAGAAAAGTGATGAAATACTATGGCAATAATAAATAAATGGGGCAAGATAAAATGGAAATTTAAAGAAAAATTAATTTCGTGATGTATACAGGCGCTAGATGGGAGCCATGTGCAACGGGAAGAGAATTATGTATAAGCATACATACGGTGTGTGTATTTGCGCAGCGGTGCCAGTAATTTTTATATGAGCGGGGATATTTGGTGCTTGCCGCTACTTTCTATGTACAATATCTTGTTGTTGTTTTGAAAATTCCGTTGAACAGTGGTTTCGCTGGAGTATTTTTGATATTTTTGTGCTAAGGAATATATAATGGTGCTAGAATTCGAAGAATAATTTTTGTTGCAATGTGCGGTATTGATGCATTGTAATGCGTGCCTGAAAGAATAAGAAGATCAGCAAGATTGGAGCAAGAAGAGAATAAGAGACCTAGACTGCCTGCAGGCGGCGTGCATATTTTAGAGAGCTAGAATACTTACAAACAAATACGCATATTTGTAAGAACTGGTATGTGTTCTAGTTATGAGCATAGTTGTGAGTGCGGTGCGTGCATAAGAAACTGAAATAGCATGAAACGAGTCGATTTTTTTAAAATTAGAATTTGTTTTTCCACGGATTTCTCATCACTTCTCAGTAACACTGTGTGCTTGCGTATTTTTTTTCCAAAATAATGACGCCACTTATGTGCCATTCTTTTGAGGTTATATGAGCGAACGGGAATATTTACGTATTCCTTTTGGCATATGGCATAGCTTATGCTTAAATTAGATCAAAACTTTGCTTCGTATATTTGGTTTTGTTTTTTCTTCTTTTTAAATCACAGCAATCGAAATGGCAGCAAATAATCGTTTGGATTCCTTGGCAGCTACTATAAAGCCTGCAGCAGATTATGCTAAGAGTGCTGAGTTGAAGCAAGCAACAAGGGGGCAAGCAAGGATTCGCCTAAGTACTCTGGAGACGGTGTGGCAGCGGTATAACGATGAGTACGAAGGGATAGTGGGTGCGATGCTTCCTGACGATGCTGGGAAGATCGAGCAAGAAAATTTGGTGCTACTAGAGTGCCAGTATTTTGAGGCGCATGCTTCGCTGTATGCGAAAATAGATGCCATTTGGCCAGCACAAAAGGAGCAGCCGATTAGCGTGCAAGTGCAGTTGCCAGTGCAGCAGAACGAACTAAAAAATACATGGGGCGAGTTTGATGGCACTCCAACCAAATGGATGGGCTTCAGAGACCGCTTCCGAGCATCGGTGCACGAGAACGCAGCCGTTGACCCAGCGTACAAATTTTTGTACCTGACGAGCTCGTTGGTGGGGCATGCTAAGGTGACTTTTGGCCAGTGGCAGTTCTCGGCCAACAATTATGTGCAAGCATGGGACCGCCTGAATCAGATGCATGACCAGAACTATCTGATCTGCCGGGAGCACTTAAGAAACTTCATCAGGCTGCCAGAGCTAAAAGGCCAGATTAAGGCCAACGACCTGAGACTGATGTCGAACGTGACACACGAGGTGCGGCGCCAATTACAAGCGCAGGGTTTGTCAGTTGAGCACTGGGATTTTTTCTTGGTGCACATGTTGCATGAGCGGCTGGATAACGAGACAGCTAGACAATGGGAGCTAGCGCGCGAGAGTGATATGCCAACAGTCGATCAAATGTTACGTTTATCGATAAGCAGGCCGGAGCTCTGGCGAACACAGCCAAACAACCGCGGCTATCTGGTGCTAGAGAGGCGAGAGGCGTCATTGAAGGCGCGCCCACCTCTAAGGGAGCTGCGCGAGCAATGACATGTGAAGCGTGTCAAGGGAACCACATGTTATATCATTGTCCGGAATTTATGTCCCTCACGCTAAGGACACGCAAGGATTATATAGCTCGGCGCCATCTTTGCCCGAACTGCTTTAAGAAGGGCCATAGCGCTGGTACGTGCTACCAGGGAGAATGCTGGAAATGCCCGGGCAAGCCGAAACATAACAGTGCGCTATGCCCGAATTGAGAGGCAAATAGACAGGTCAATAGTGTGCAAGACAGGAATGAAGGCATAAGGCAGCAGAGGTTGAGGAAGAAAATCGAATGATGCGACGATGGTGCGAGAAGGCGATATAGTGAGGTGCGAGCGGAGCTTGACGGTGTGCCAGAGAATTGTGAGCGAGATGATAGAGGGCGAGTGGCAGAGTTAGAAGCAAGTTCGAGTTATTGCCGGAGCGAGAAATCTTCTTAAATAAAAGAGCCAAAATTATGGAAGAGTGCAGATTTGAACCTGTTGAGCGAGATCCAATCAAGGTCTTATTACCAACAGCTATGATTCGAATTGAGGTGAATGGCTATACGTATGGACCTGTGCGTGCATTGTTAGACACCGGTGCGCAGATAAACTTGATCACGTCCACTTTACAGCGGAAGTATTGTCTTCTCACACAGCCTACTGTGCAGAGGATGGTTGGGATTGACGGTGAGCCATTGCAAGTGAGCAAGAAAGTTAATTTGGCAATTAAGCCATGGTATGATTCAACGAGTCAGATTGAGGCAGAATTCTGGGTTCTGCCGAAGGAGAGCCAGTGGGGACCGGTATTGCCCGCATCCGATGCGCAAGTTTCCCCGACAAACAATCTACTGAATATAACACTTGCTGATCCAGAATACTGGAAGGCAAAGAGGGTGCATGTGCTAGTAGGAGCAAATTTCGTGGCCAAATGCATTATTGGCGTTATTCTAAATTATGCATATGGCGCAAAACTGATAGATACGATGCTTGGTGCAGTTATTTTCGGGGAGCATACTCAACAATTTAATGAGCACACAGGTGAGCTAGTATCGACCGTTGAGTGCAAGGGCAAAGAGAACTAGAAAAGTTATTAACAAGATTTTGGGAAGACCAAATTAAAGAGCACCCAATTAGGACGCCGGAAATGAGGTGCAACTATTGGGCGAGAAATTACAAAGTGATCTGTACGAAACGATTATGCGATTTAGGCTTCACAAAATCGCCTTTAGCGCAGATATTAAAATGATGTTCCGTCAGGTCAGGGTTGCAAGACATCAATGGGATTTACAACGAGTTTTTTGGCGCGAGAGTAGATATGAACGTTTGAAGGAATATTGGCTAACGGTTGTCACGTATATCATGAAATCATCGGCGCACAATACAGTGAAATGCATATTATTTTGAGTGGAGCTGGCTTCATGCTTCGCAAATGGAAATCAAACAGTAAACCATTGATGGAAGCGATGAATGCTGACGAGGAAGAAGCTTTCCTGCACTTCGATAGCGAAGCGAAGGTGCTTGGCCTGGTATGGTTAGTGGCGCAAGACAAGTATACATTTATGGTGAAAACGCCATCGATTTCAGATGTGCCAACAAAACGCTTAGTTGTGAGCTATGTGTCGCAATTGTTTGATCCAAACGGTTACATTTCACCGGTGATAATTATAGGGAAAATTATCATACAAGATCAGTGGCGCTTGAAAATTGCTTGGGAAGCAGAAGTACCCGTAGAACAGAAAACAAAATTTATAGAATATTGGAGCCAGATAAAACAACTTGAGAGATTCAAAATCCCACGGTGGATTGGTGCAAGAAGCAATGGCAAAGTTGAACTCCATGGTTTCGCTGACGCTTCTGAGTGTGCATATGGTGCTGTTATTTATGTAAGAACGGAGCATGCCAATGGGACAATAAAAGAAGCTGACGATTCCAAGACTAGAGCTATCGGAATGTGAGCTACTGACCAGACTTCTAGAGAACGTTAGACAATCAATGAACTAGAACGATGTTAGCTATACATTATGGAAAGATTCATTTGTTACGCTTTAATGGCTAGAGAAGCTCCCACGGGACTTAAAGACATTTGTAGGAAATCGTGTAGCGATACAACATTGCACTGGAGCCAGAAAATGGAAACATGTGAGCACGACGAATAACCCAGCTGGCTTGTTGAGTCGTGGGTTAAGTGCAACGAAGCTAATAGAGAACAGACTTTGGTTACTAGGTCCAACATGGCTATGCAAACCAAAGAAGCAATGGCCAGATGATAAATTTGAGCGAGCGAGAATGCAAGTATCAAAGGAGGCGCAAGAAAAGGTCAAGGTAAATGTGGTGAATGTTTATAAAGAACCATTGAGCATTTTTGTGTCAAAAATGGGAGGAGGCGGTGAGCCACTCACAAACTATGAGAGCAGGTTAGAAAGGGTGCTGAGCACATTGGGATATGTGAAATGGTTTACAGATGTTCTGGTAGCCAGACACTTGACAGGTGATAGAGTGAGAAAGTCGAAGAGAATTCGCAAGACAAAAGTTGTGAATTCAAAAGGTTCACTTCCAAGCAATGAAGAGAAACTGTGGGCAATGGAATATCTGTTGAAGAAGTCACAAGAGGAGCATTTCTATAAGGAGCTAGCAATGATAAGAAGAGATAACCGATTGCCAGAGCATAGCAAAATAGAATCATTACGACCATTCTTAGATAGAAATGGGTTATTAAGAGTTGGAGGAAGGTTAACGAATACTGACGGAGACTATGAAATGAGACATAAAGTAATCGTTGCGAAGGGTTCAAGGTTAGCTCATTTGATAGCAGATCATGCGCACAGGCTGACTAAACATGGAGCGGTGCAAGTAATGACCCAGTTCATTATTGGATTCCTCGTATAAGAGATGAGCTGAGGAAATTCATACATAAATGTGTAGTGTGTGTGCGTTATAACTACAAGCTGGAGCAACAGTTGATGGCAAATTTGCAAGCGGAAAGAGTGCGTGCTGGTAAGCCTTTCTTATATTCGGGCTTAGATGACGCTGGGCCATTCAATGTTCATATAAAGGTGCGAGATGATTACGTACCATGAAGCAAATGCTGGATTGTAATATTCGTATGCCTGAGAACACGCGCTATTAATATAGACATGGTGTGCTATGAAAGATTCATTGGACGGCGTGGGCGATGTGAGAAAATTAATAGTGATAACGCAACATTTGTGGGTGCTAAGAGGATGATTAAGGGAGCGATTGGATACTGGAGGGAGCGAGAAGTGCTAGAACATTTAACATGAAGGGGACTGAATGGCACTTCATGATTCCTGCCGCTCCACATCAAGGGGGAATTTATGAAGCAGCTGTTAAGTCGATTTCACAAGGATAGTGGGCCAGAAAACACTGGCAGAAGACCAGATGTCAATCTTACTGATCGAAATAGAGGCGATATTAAACTCTAGACCATTATACCCATTATCAGATGATCCAGCTGATGTGCAAGCTTTGACGCCGGCTCACTTTCTAATTGGAGAGCCATTGGTTTTACCACCGCCATTTGCGCTAGAAGAGCAACCAAAAACAGAAGGCATTAAACTTTGGGAACAGCGTCAGACTATGATGCAACATTTTTGGGCTAGATGACAAGTCGACTACTTGAATAGTCTACATCAGAGAAAGAAATGGCGTAGACAGCGAGAAAATCTAAAGGTCGGTCAGCTGGTTCTGCTAAAGGCAGAGAACTTTTCACCAGCACAGTGGAGAGAGTGAGCGAGTTGATCTGGAGCAAGGACAAACTGGTAAGATCTGTTGTAGTAGAAACACAGACGAGCCGATTGACAAGACCAGTCCAGAAGGTGTGCATATTACCAATTGATCCTTCTAATGTGGAGCAAGGATAATCGGAGTATCTGGAGCGAGGAATAGGGGAAAACTGTATGTTTTCGCTGGCACTGTTTCGCACAGGGACGATGGTCACTGCATGAATGTCATTTTCGTGCAGGGATGATCGTCACCGTGCAAATGTTATGTATTATGTGTAAACGAGTTAGTTCGGTTTTGGTGCTTGCTGGCGCATGGTTGCGCGAGATTCCGAATAAATATTGGGTTTTTTAAAAACTATTTTTCCCAATTAAAATCATGTGGTTTTATTTCTTTGAATTTCATTTTATTTATTTTATTTTGTTTATTTTTCTTCTAATTTTCATCTAGTATGAAGTTTCCGTGAAGGCCTGAGCGTGCATGGAGTCCCGTTAGGTCTTAAAGAAACACACTCATTTCCCTGAATATCGTTGACTCGAAATTTCTGCCTTGATCCGAGTGCAACTCGAGGGGAGCTCCGAATCTGCAGACTCAATTATTGATAAATGCATCTGCAACGGTCTTAGCTTCTTGATCGGGGATGGGATATACTTCTGGCCATTTACTAGTAGTCGATTACGACGAGAACATATTTGTTGCCGGAATCGCTAATTGGAAACGGACCTGCTATGTCCATTGCAATACGCTCAAATGGCGTTTCCACGTTGTATAAATGCATCTTCCCCTGACTGCGACGGCTCGGTCCCTTGGCAGCTGTACACTTTTCACAAGCTCTAATCCAGTCAACAACCGATTGCTGGCAACCAACCCAATAAAATCGTGTTTTAATTTTCTCGACTGTTTTTGTTATTCCCAAACGCCCTCCGCTTGGCCCACTATGGTATTCCTTGAGAATTTCGCTTATTCTTGCCTTGAGTACCACAATCAAGTTCTTCGTGGTTTTTCCATCTTCGCTCTCCCACAGGCGGAATAGGCATCCATCTTGCAGCTTTAAGCTATTCCATTGAGCCCAATATGCTTTAGTTATGGGACTTTCAGTCGAGATTTCGTTCCAATCAGGCCGTTTTCCTTCATTCTTACTTGATACGATTTTTGCCAAATCTGGGTCATTTCGCTGTTGTTCTTTTATATTTTCCGCTGTCCATTCATCGTCTGGTAAAACAGCCATTAAGCGCACATCGACTACTCCTTCTTTCCCAACCTGACCTTCGGGATTTTTTAACTGTAATAGCCAGCGCAGAGCAGCGTGATCCGTTCTCAACAAGAACTTTTGTCCATACAAGTACTTGTGTGCTTTACGCTCTGCATAACCGCCAAAATTTCTCTCCGTGTTACACAGTAATTTCGCTCTGGCTTTGATAAGATCTTGCTGAAGTAGGCTATTACTCTTTCATGTCCGTCAATAACTTGCGACAGGACACCTCCAATCCCGAATCCACTTGCATCTGTATCCAAAATAAATTTTTCGCCAGGTATTGGATACGCAAGGATCGCAGCTGAACACAATAGCCCTTTCAATCTGTTGAATGCCTTCTCTTGTTCGCTATTCCACTCAAAAGGACAATTTTTCCTCGTTAACGCATGCAGACTACCAGCCACGTCTGCAAAGCCTGGAACAAAGCGTCTGTAATAGGTGCAAAGACCCAAGAAGCTGCGTAGCTCATGCAAACTAGTTGGTCTTGGCCACTCCCTTACTGAGTCTATCTTATCTGGATCTGTGTGTACTCCTTCAGGTGTGACTTTATGTCCAAGGTACTTGACTCCTTTCTCGAAGAACGAGCATTTCTTTGCGCTCAGCTTCAACCCTGAAGCTCCTAATCGCATCAATACTTCTTCCAAATTCTTCAAGTGGTTCTCGAAGTCCTTTACCATAACGATGATGTCATCTAGGTTCACCAGATATGTTTTCCAGTGGAGACCCTTTAGCACATGTTCCATTAAGCGTTCAAATGTAGCTGGAGCATTACACAATCCGAATGGCATCACCAAAAATGCCATAGTCCATCACCGGCATTGAATGCTCTCTTTTCCTTGTCTTGTTCGTCTACTGCCACTTGCCGCTTTACAATCCAGCGTTGAGAACCAATTTGAACCAGAAAGTGTGTCTAACGTATCGTCGATTCGAGGTAATGGATAACTATCTTTCTTCGTTACCTCATTTAGTTTACGATAATCTACACAGAAACGTGTGGAGCCATCCTTCTTCTTGACTAATACCACTAGAGAACTCCAGGGGCTCGCTGAAGGCTCAATGACGTTGTTCTGATGCATTTCCTTCAGCAACGCATTCACCTCTGCTCTCTTTGTCAGAGGTACTCTTCTTGACGCTAGACGAATGGATTTGGCATCACCAGTGTTGATTGTGTGTTTCACCATCTTTGTTCTGCCTTCGTTTTTAACCTTTTCAGCAAAGACTGACCAAAAGTTAGCTGGCCGTCTTCCTCTGCTCTGTGGATAGGTCTTTACTCCATTTTTTCGTCAGATCGTCGAGTGCCTTTTTATTAGCTGGTATCTTCATTTTTTGTCTCGCGGCTGGCTTTCACAGTTTACAATTGCCGAAATTGCCCGGCAATTTCCAATTATCTGTCCTTTCACTATGGTTCTAGCGGAATTTTCAAGATTGACCACTCTTACTGGGAATATTCTGTTCTGCTGTTCTTCAACGCAAGTTTTTCAAATTATGATATCATCCAGTGCAAATTTTTCATCATTCTCCAGAACCCACAACTTGTTCTTCTCCACATCTCCGTCCATTTTGGCCCATATAACTGCCTCTGACTTTGCTGTGATTTTTGTCCGCCACGATACAATGGCTTGTCGGATACCTCCATACTTATCCTCACCAACGGATAACGGTATTTCGGTGTTCGCATACTTCAACATTCGGCATTTCAAAATTAGGGTGAATCCATTCCGAATCATAAAATCCACACCTAAGATTAATTCGTCCACAATATCCGCAACTACAAACCCGTGCGTCACTGTTGTGGTGCCGACAGTGATTTTCCGTGTAACTTTTCCCAGTACCGGTGCATCATCTCCAGTTGCCGTACGCAATCTTATTCCCTGAAGCGGCTGGATTCCCCGAACGAGATCCCTTCTAATTATGGAATGTGATGCGCCCGTTTCCAATTTTACCACGATTTTTCTTTCCATTTATTACGCTGTCGACAGTTAGGCGGTTGATTTTCCATGCCATCTGAGAAACGAAGATTCTGGGGCTACATGTTATGGGAGTCAGATCAAGCCCTTCGAGACTTACTCCATCTAGTTTGTCGACGGCTTATCAATATTTTCTGATTCCCTATTTTGGAATCTGACTTGCTTTAGTGGTCCTACCGGTGAGCGGGATCTAGAACGTTTCCGTCTCGACTGACAATTACGATCCATGTGTTCGACCTCTCCGCAGGTGAAGCATTTGCCCATGAAAATTTGTCCGCTTTCGACTTTTACCTGATGGGCTCTGTATACTGGCCGACACACCAAGGCTGCTGTTTCTGAAGTTAAAGCGCCAGCTACTGTCGCCATATATGTAGCTTTCGAATTAGTTATCCAGAACGCTTTATCTCCACATCGCGAATGTCATATACGAATCTGTCCATCATACACCTCTCAGTAATCTCTCCTGGGGAGCCAAGATGACCCAACCGTTCCACTTCCGCCGTAAACTGTTGTAGAGACCCACTACTCTTTCGTACCCATGTTCGTAGCTCTACTTGCTACATCTGCTTCCGATGCTCACTACCATACTTGCGCTGAACGGCATTCATCAAGTTTTCATAGCAGTCTCGCTCACTTTCTGAGATAGTTTGAATCACATCAGCGGCAGCACCTTTCAACGAAACGGTTAAAGCAGCCACTTTTTCGCGAGCACTCGAACCATTTGTACTAGTCTCAAACTGCATTCTGAACACAAAATTTGTGGTTCCATCATAGGTAGGAGGCTTCAGTTTTACTGAGGATAAAGCTGGCACAGACAATGCGCCTTCCTGTAGTAGGTGAATTCTTTGCTGTATTTGTTCCTTAAAATCGTTCTGATTTTGCTCGTTCGCAATGAATTTTTGTTCTACAGATTTTTCGAACGATTCCTGCCGTGTCTCAATATCACAAGCCTTCCTGTCTACCATCTCGGACATTTCTTTCATCTGCTGTGAGTTCTGTTCCGCTAGTTGAATAAATCGTGTTTCACTTTGGTGTAAACGCTGCTGCATCTTGTCGTCGCTTTGCTGTGAGCGTTCTTTGATGTCCTGTTGGACGGATGCAACACTCTTTTCGACGGATTCAGCATTTTGTTGTAATTGCTGCTGCATCTTCTCATCTCACAACTGCATCTTCAAAACGGCTGCTTGAGAATTTTGTTGTAACTGCTGCTGCATCCTCTCTTCGGCTGCTTGGGCACTTTTTTGTAGCCACATCTGTATTATCCCGATAAGTGCACTCATGTCAAAGTTACCCGTGTTAGTTTCTTCCAGTGTTTCTTCGTGTCGAGATGTCGTTGGCTCTTCACATTGGAATTCATGCTCATCGACATCTATACCCTGCTCCTCTAAAGCGCTTCTTAATCGCACATGCAGCTCCGTTTTAAGTCCTTGTGTTTGCAAAATTAATCAAGCTTTTTTCTTGAGCTGCTCCAATCTCAGTTTTTCAAATTTAACCATTGGTTGCTTGTTACAGATACACAACCCCACTTCTGATTCCAATTGTTACGAAATTGCCCTCTTGACAATTTATTCGGTTACGAAATTGCCCTCCTGACAATTTACTCTAACTCTCTGTACTCGGATTCGTACTACTGGATCGTGTAGTAATCAAACAATCGCTGGATAAATTAAAATAACTAACTTTTTTTAACTATTGCTACTTACACATTTAACGTTAGGCTTAAAGTTTACTTTGTTACAATTTGCGCTTTATTTCACAATTCAGGAATCACTTTATTTAATAAGCAATTTCATCACTTTATTTAATAATGAATTTCATCACTTTGCAAATCACAATTACAAATACTGCTGCTTCGATTTATAATGCACGATGTACACACTGTTACGATCTCTGTTCGAATGTATTCGACTTTGCACAGTCTTCTGCTTTTATAGTTTCGAACAGCATTTTCAATAAAAAAAGGAAAATATGAATTTACCAGGTTGCCATTGGGTTTAAAGAATGCGCCTGCGATTTTTCAACTGGCACTCGACGACATTCTCAGAGAGCACATCGGAAGAATATGCTTTGTCTATATAGGCGACATAGTAATATTCAGCACAGATGAAAAATTTCACTCAGATCATATCTCCAAGGTTTTGGAAATTTTACACAAACGCCAATATGAAAGTACAGGCTGACAAATTAAAAAAAAAAATTGAATATTTAGGTTTTATTATATCTTTTCAAGGTGTTTCCACAAATCCAATAAAAGTTGAAGCAATAGTCAACCTCCCGTATCCCAAAACATGAAAAGAACTGCGTTCATTTTTAGGACTCTCGGGTTACTACCGAAGATTCATCATGGATTATGCAAAAATGACGAAACCATTAACAACATTACTTCGCGGAGAGGACGGAAGAGTATCTAAGAATTTTTCTAAAAATAAGGCCATCGATTTAAACGAAAACGCAGAAAAGGCGTTTGATCAAATAAAGAACGCATTAATTTCAAAAGAAGTGTTATTAGCTTACCCAAACTACAACTGACTACGGATGCCTCGAACTACTCCATTGGTGCAGTATTAGTACAAGACAATAGACCAATAAACTACATTTTTTGAACACTCAGTAAAACCGAGGAAACATATGCCGCTAACGAGCGCGAGCTTTTAGCCATTATATGGGCTCTGAAATCGTTCCGAAACTATCTATATGTTACCGCAAAAATTAAAATTTTTACAGACAATCAACCTCTAATTTATACTCTTAGTAATAAGAATGATAATGAAATACTAAAACGATGGAAATCAATACTCGAGGAATACGATCATGAAATCATTTACAAACCTGGAAAGTCAAACGTAGTAGCGGACGCGTTATCCCGACCATCTCATATAAATTATCTTTCAATAGCCGCTCAGTCAGATGAAAGCTCATCTCATAATTTAATCACCACAACAGAAGTACCAATAAACGTATTTAGAAATCAAATTTTCGTTGAAGTAGATCAAGAAAACACCTATAAATTTTCAATTCCACATACCATAGACTCACAATTAAGAGACAAACATATTCAGAGCAAGATCTAATACACATCCTTAAACGATATCTTAACCCCTCTGTAATAAATGCATTATGTACATCAGAAAGTATTATGGGTACCATTCAAAACTTTTACCCAGACCATTTTAGAAATTATATAGTTAGATACACTCAGTTAATTGTAAAAGATCTAGTAACACCAGAAGAGCAAGAGCAGTGCATTTTAGTAGAACACCGAAGAGCTCTTCGTAATGCAATAGATAACAAAAATCAACTACTAGAAAAATTTTATTTTCCTCATATGTTACATAATGTTAAGAATCTTGTTAAACAGTGTAGAATCTGCAAAGAACAAAAATATATAAGACATCCACCAAATCCAGTTATTTCAGCAACTCCCATACCCCAATATCCAGGACAAATAGTACATCTAGACATTTACATAGCAGAAAAAAGACTTATTCTTACGGAAATAGACAAGTTTTCAAAATATGGCCAGACTAGAATCCTTCAATCAAGAGCAGTAGAACACGTTAAAGAACCATTGAGACAATTATTAATGACATTTGGAACTCCAGAAATATTAGTTATTGACAACGAAAATGCTTTCAACTCAGCATCGATAATGTTTATATTAGAAGACCAGCTAAAAATCAAGGTTTACAGAACACCACCATATATGAGTAATACCAATGGTCAAGTGGAAAGATTCCATTCAACATTATCAGAGATACTAAGGTGTATAAAAAAGGAAAATATAAGCGACAGATTTGAAGAACTTTTAGACAATGCTGTTTACAGATATAATTTTACCATACACTGAACGACAAAATACAAACGAATAGAACTTTTTTTTGGACGAAGAGTTAGCACAAACCCTGAAATTTACGAACAAATTAAACAGAACAACGTACAGAAACTTGAAGCAAAACAAAATTTATACCTAAAATATCATAACAAAAATAGGAAGGACATAATAAGCTACACCCAAGGACAGACAATTTACGTAAAATTAACAAAAGATATGGCACAAAATTAACACCAAGATACAAAACAGAAATTGTGAACGAAAATAGAACAGGCAAGGTACTAAAAGAAACTGGCCGTATTATCCATAAAAGTTTAATCAGAAATTAATTACAGGTTACTTATAGCAGTCGCTAATGGACAAGTACAAATACTGGAGTATAGTAAATCACAGCTTATTGCTATCGATATCGGAGCAGCAAAAATTCAAACAGGAACATTTAAAATTATACATATAATAGAAATAAGTAAATATAACGAAATTATTTACAACGTTGAAAAAACAATAGATATTTAAAAAGACGATAATATTCTCTTATCGTTAATTAATCAAATAAAACTACATATGAAAAGGCTAAATATTCATAGAACAATAGAAAAACGAGCAATTAATATATTAGACAGCGCATGGAAATGGGTTACAGTCACACCCGACCATAACAATATTGTACTATTAGAAAACAGAATTAATGATATATATTACAAAATAACAACAACCAAGTGGTCATAAATAAATTAATTGAGAGTAATATAAACGAAATTACAACTATAACAAATAAAATTATAAAAAGTCTAGAAAATAGTACCAATAAGTTTGAAATAAAAAATAATTTCGCTTTGAGATTTAAATACAAATTAGAAATTCGAAAGGAAGAAATAGTCAATATTGCTTACGCGATTCATTAGGCGAAAGCAAATATTGTAAATTCTTTTATTATAGCTGATAGTGAAATAAGATTAGTAGAAGGAATGTTTAATAAAGAAAATATCCCTTACGTAAACATTGATGAGGCATTTGAATTTGCTGATGTTAGGTAAAGCGGCCACCCGAAAAGGGCGCACTTAGGCCGACATTGACCCTTTGTGATACCGCATGGGACAGCAGGTCCCATCCCTTTCAAAGGTCCAGCCATTTGGAGCTTTTAATGAAGCTGTTAATGGAGCTAATCTTTTTTTTTGAGATATCTCCCAAGGAGTCCAAAAAGTAGTCGCCTAGAAAAGTGCGCCTCCTTCAGGACAAAGCTGGATACGTGCACAACAGGTGAACAGTGGACTCTTCCTCCTCCTCGTTCATGCATTTCCTGCAGAAGTCATTAGAGGCGATCCCCAGCCTACACCCGTGTGTGCCTAGAGTCCAGTGTCCCGTTAAGACGCTAATCACGGGACCTATGCTTTGTCTATTTAGAGCCAGTAGGTCCTTGAGCGCTTGACATTTATCTCTGGCCAGGTTTGTCTAGCTATTTTACATCCTGAAAGTTCAGACCAGCGCCTGCCCGCTGTTCCTAAGGATATTGTATTTACTAAGAGCTTACATGTGGCAATAGGAATACCGAATTGCGACCTATCTGGTTCCATCGGTATGGTAGTACCCTCACGGGCAAGTTCATCCGCCTTGCAGTTCCCTGGAATATCTCTGTGACCGGGAACCCAGCACAGATGCAGACGGGTCTGCTTATCTATCTCGTCTAAAGATTTGCGGTAGCTCTTGACGGCTTTTGAGGTGATAATAACCGAATCCAGGGAGCGCAAAGCAGCTTGGCTGTCGGACAGAATGCAAATATCAAGTCCAGATACCTTCTTCTTCCTTAGCCAAGACAGTGCTGCCTCTATAGCCGCGACCTCTGCCTGAAAAACACTGCAGTGGTCGGGCATCCTAAAGGACATGTTAATATCCAAATCTTCTGAGAATACATCACCTCCCACCCTACTCTGTAGTTTGGATCCATCTGTGTAGATGTGAACCCCTTCTACATGAGTGGGGATACCATCCTTCCATTCGTCCCTGGAGGGAATGGAGATCTTGCACATACCATTGAAGGCGTACATTGGTGTGATGTAGTCGAAAGAGTCAGGAATACCCTCAAAATGTCTTAAAATGGACGCATGACCTATATTCCTGGCATCCCATTGATGCGTAGCTTTTAGTCTGATAGCTGAGTTTGCAGCCATTTTTTCGCCAAAAAGCCTAACGGGCAGCAGATTGAGCATAATATCCAATGCTGCCGTTGGAGTCGTTCTAATGGCACTACTTATGAATACCTCTGCCGTTCTTTGTACCTTTGTTATCAGCCTATTGTATGTGGACTTACTTAGGGCTGTCCACCAAGCAAGCACCCCATAGAAAAGGACTGGTCGTACCACAGCTGTATATATCCAATAGGCTACCTTAGGCTGTAACCCCCATTTTTTGCCTATGACTCTTTTGCAAGAGTACAGAGCTACCTGAGCCTTCCTAATGCGCTCGCTTATATTGGCCTTCCAATTCAGCTTCCTATCTAGGATCACGCCCAGATATTTAGCCTCCTCGACAAGGTCAATATCTACACCCATTAGTTTTGGAGCAATAAATTGAGGAATTTTATACTTCCTAGTGAAGAGTACCAGCTAAGTCTTGGTCGGACTAACCCCCAACTCACAGTCAGTAGTCCATTTAGAGAGAATGTTCAGCATGTTTTGCATCAAGTCCCTCAAAGTAGATATATATTTACCCGAGATACTAATAGCAACATCATCCGCATACGCAACCAACTTGCACCCTTCCCTCTCCAGTCGAACAAGCAGCTGATTTACCGCAAGATTCCAGAGTAGGGGTGAAAGAACTCCACCTTGAGGTGTGCCTCTGCACACGGACTTCTTGGCAGACGCCGCCCCCAGCTGTGAATTGATTATCCTGCTACTAAGCATGTTTTCCATCCACCTGCTAATGGCGGGTTCCACCTCCAAGTCTCGCATCGCACCGACTATTGCGTCTGATTTGATATTGTTAAAAGCTCCCTCAATGTCCAGGAAAGCCACTAGGGAGAACTCCTTGTTGTGCAGGGAGCACTCAATCCTAGAGACTAAGGAGTGTAAAGCGGTCTCCACCGATTTTCCCTTAACGTAGGCATGCTGAGAGACTGACAGCTTCTGTCTGTCTATAGTGAGCCTCAGATGAATATCTAACAACCTTTCCAGGATTTTTAGACAGAAGGAGGACAGACTAATGGGTCTTAAGTCCCCTGGAGCTGTGTGCGAGCTTTTGCCGGCCTTGGGTATAAAAATTACCCTCACATGCTTCCATGAGTCTGGAATATACGCTAATTCAAGACAACTATTATAGATCTTTAACAGCCACTCTATTATAAGATTCTCTGACTGCTGAATTTCAATTGGAGCTACACCATCTGGGCCAGATGCTTTAAATGGTTTGAAGCTATGGATAGCCCATTGCAATTTTGGCTTTCTTGACTATGTCTGAGTTGACTTCAACTACATTCCCGCTGGGATTCGTTCTCCGCGGAATGGTACTCGAGAAACCAGGGAAGTGAGTCTCTAGAAGAAGCTCTAGAGTCTCATTTTGCTGATGTTAAAATAGCAGCAAATAAAGACAGTTGAATTTTTATTATAAGCCTACCTACAACAAATACAGAAAATTGCAAAAAATTAGAAATTATACCAATAAGGAAACGGAAATAGATTAACAAAATAGACCTAAAAAAGATTTTAGTATGTTCTAATGACATATACGGATTAAAAAAATGATTGTAAGAGCTTTAATAATTTGGCAATAGGCGAAAAAAATAAAATAGAAAATATAACAAATAGTTCATATATTCCACTATTACTTAAGCGTAAAATTGCAAATTGTACTAAAATTAATAATGACAATATTGAAGAAATAGAAGAAATATTTGATGATATTATACTTTTGAATGATTTTAAGGGAAATATAAAAATAAATGATGAAAACATTGACCTAGATGGCAGTTATATTATTATGCATGGTAATCAAACAATTGAAATAAATAATAAAAGATACTTTTCAAAAATTGTTAGTAGTAATAAGCCATTGCCTGGAATGTTACAATTAAATAAAAACGAGAATATTTTAGAAGAAATGTTATCTTTAGAAATGTTGAAAAATTAAAATGTTAATAGTAAAAAAAGAGCTACTTAAAAAGAAAAATGATATATATTTCACAGTTAATGTAATATTTTTAATATATGGAATTTTAATTGTAATCTTTATTGAATTTAGAATGAATAAGGTAATTTTGCAAGAACAATAAAAAAAAACAAATAAACAAGAAATAAACTTAGAAAGTATAACTGAACATTTAAAAATATCAAACAAAAACGTCCGAATTTAAGGGCGGAGGAGTTAACGACACTTACGCTGAAAATTGTTAGATATCAAAACTCGCAACTTTAAACGTAAAAATAATAGTGCCTTTCACTGTTCAACGTGCAGGCGAACGAACGACAACAACAATAACAACATCAGCAGCGGCAGAGCCGCGCAGCTTTAGGTGATAAGTTATACCAAAGACAATATACTATAAAGACATTACATCGTTCTCTTCACTCAGCGAAATGAGTCAAAAAACCGTGGCTGTCTATTGGGCCAAAACCCGGCTCGGCAATGCAAAGACAAAGCATATCGGTACACATTCCGGTGTTTGCGTTCTATATGAGCGTGTGTGTTTACTACATGTGCGAATGTTTGTATGCTTGCTTTCAATTTTACGGCATGCATATGTTTGTATGGATATGAATGCAAGAATGTTATTTATTTATTTGTTGGAATTGGAATGAAAACGAATTTCAATCATAGCAATCGAAGACGAGGCATTATAACTAATTATGGGAATATTTTTAAAATTTATGTTGTAAATTAGTAAAAAAAGAAAAAATTGGTGTATAAAATTAATAATTTAATTTATTGTTTTATCCCCAAAAAAGCCACCAACGAATTGCACAGCAAATCTGCATGGCTGCACCAGAAGAAGACTAAAAGTTATTTTTTGGGGAATGTTATGTACAAAATTATAGAAATTTTAGTTAACTCCAAAATCGCAAAATAGCATGAGTGTCAATGGTTTGCTCGTTGGTCTATAGTTTTTGTTGCTTAGGGTTCGAGAATGCTGTGTTTTATCTTTTTTTTTATGTATATTAATAATCATTTTTATAAATAGTAGTAAAAGTATTTAACTATCTTCCATAAATTAACCAGTATTATATCATGTTACTGGACCAAAACTAGAGCAGAATTATTTCAAGCCTGTAATAGAAGATGTAGTATTATGAAATTCAACCTTGACAAATTATATACATCCATACATGCATATGAATGTACATATGTATGCACATATTTGTCTTCTGATCATTTGTCATGTAGCGAATTGTGCCATAAAAAGAATGAAATGAAAATAAAAGCGTCATTTCTCGTATAGAAGTTTTTGTTGTATGATGTGCGGTGTGGCTTCTTTAAATATAAAGTGAAGAAGAATTAGAATTCAATTTTTCATTAAATTTTGGATATGTCAATATTTTCAGTATGAACAAATATCAGCACAATTTACTCTTTCGATCTTATAAAGGGTTTTTCAAAAGAAACGCTACAAAAGTAAATCGATAGTGACAGCAAACGACGCCATATTTTTTCCCGCTCTTTTGACATTTCTCTTCAGTAAGATTTGCCATTTCATTATACAAAGATATACGAGCCAACAACGAGTCGAAATTATTAAAATTTACTACCGAAATTCGGAGTCAGTCGCCTCAACTTTAAGAGCGCTACGTCCATGTTATGATGAGGCTCATTTCTGGCTGAATGGCTTCGTCAATAAGCAAAATATGCGTTATTGGTTAGACAGCAATCCACATGTACTCCATGAGTCATCATTGCATCCCCAAAAAAATTAAGGTTTGGTGCGGTTTATGGGCCGGCGGTGTCATTGGGCCGTACTTCTTCCGTGATGATCAAGACCGGCACATTACTGTGAATGCGATTCGCTACCGTTCAATGATAACCAAATATTTTTGGCCCCAATTGGATAATATGGACTTGGAGGACATGTGGTTCCAACAGGACGGCGCCACAAGCCGCACAGCGAATGCCAAAATCAATTTACTGTAAACGAAGTTTGGTGAATGTGTTATCTCACGAAATGGCCCAGTCGATTGGCCGCCTCGGTCGTGCGATTTGACGCCGTTAGATTATTTCCTGTGGGGCTACGTCAAGTCTATGGTCTATGCCAACAAGCCAGCGACGATTGATGAACTTCGTACGAATATCGAACGTGAAATTGCAGCATTATCGGCCGATTTATGCTTGAAAACCGTTGAAAATTGGGTTCCGCGTCTGGACTTCTACAAGCGTGCCCGTGGCCATACAAAAAAATCGAGTTCCATACATAATGGCACCGTACGTACTTTCACAGGAATAAAGAATTTCATTGATATCTAAAACCGGTTTTGTTTTATAAAAAAAACTTTTGTAGCGCTCTTATTCAAAAACCCGATATTTCATATTTTCGCTTTAGCAGCATGTGATCAAACATATTTTGAGTCTATCCGAAGAAAGAATAATTATGCACAAAAAACCAATTTTGATAAAATTAGTGTTAATATTTTAATATTCTTATGTTCGTCTGTTGCCTATTCCATCAGAAAATTTATCTAAGTCATTTTTAGATTAAGGGTACAGTCAAAAAAATCAAGGTTTTAAACCTTTTTTTTTTCTTTGTCAGATCAGCTTGAAATACTATAACCACATTCTATTAAAAATTAAACCACTCGTACGCACATGAAACACTATAACCACATTCTATTAAAAATTAAACCACTCGTACGCATATGAATATGTACATACTCGTATGTATGTGCATATCTATAAACACTGATTCTCCGCATTTACGAGGTTTGATAAAAAAATAACAGTTATTTTCAAAAAAGTATTTATTTATTCATCAACATCTATCTGGTGCCCTTCAAAGTAATTCCCCTCAGATATAATACACTTATGCCAGCGTTTTTTCCAATCCTCGAAACACTTCTGAAAAGCTTTTTTTGGTATCGCCAACAGCTCCAGTTTCGATTTTTCTTTTATTTCCTCAATCGTAGCAAAACGCTTTCCTTTCATCGGTGTCTTCAGTTTTGGAAAGAGGAAAAAGTCAGCGGGGGCCAAGTCGCGGTGAATACGGTGGTTGAGGCATGATAACGGTTTTGTTTTTGGCCAAAAAATTACGCACAAGCATCGATGTGTGAGCTGGTGCGTTATCATAGTGCCAAATCCATGATTGGTTTTTCTACAATTCTGGGCGTTTCAGACGAATTGCTTCTCGCAAACGGCGCATAACTTCAAGGTAGTATTCCTTGTTGACCGTATGACCTTGTGGCAAGATTTCATGATGCACCACGCCATTGCAATCAAAGAAAACTGTCAGCACGTTACGTTCGACCGAACTTGAAGTAGTTTTTTCGGTCTTGGCTCCTCTGGACGTTTCCATTGGGTTGATTATGCTTTTTTTTCAATGTCATAGCCATTCACCCACGATTCGTCAATAGTTATGATCTTTTTGAGGAAATCTGGATCGTCGTTTACGATGTTCAACAGCTCCTGAGCGATGTCCATGCGACGTTGTTTTTGCTCAAAATTGAGCAATTTAGGAACAATCTTCGCTGCCGCACGTTTCATGCCTAAAACATCCGAAAAATTGCTTGGCATGAGCCGAACGATATGCCAACATCATCAGCAACCTCTCTGATAGTGATTCGACGATTATCCAAAATCATTTTCTTCACTGCGTCAATGTTTTCATCGGTTGCTGACGTGCTCGGGCGACCAGGACGAGCATCGTCATTGACATCTTCTCTGCGTTCCTTAAACCGGTTATACCACAATTGAATTTGTGTTCTGCTCATAGTAGACTCGCCAAAGGCCACAGTCAACATTTCAAATGTCCTTGCGCATTTAATTTCATTTTTTACACAAAACTGAATACAGTTTCTTTGATCCATTTTTTCGAATAGTACAAAATCGAAGAGCACACCAAAACCCGACTAACCTTTTTGTCTGTCAAAAACAAACTGACAATGCAAAATGGTTGGCATTGCCAACATATATAACAGACATGTGTACCAACATAACAGAAAAAAAATGCGAACATCGAACATGCGTAACTCACGAAATTTGAAAATAATGGTTATTCTTTGATCACACCTCGTACATAGTATATGATGTTCATGTTTGAAGTAAATTTCATGATCTAGTATTAAATGCATATGTTCTGTTATACATTGATTTACAAAGTTTTGCAAATAAACCCGTATATAGTGCAATAACCTATATATAAACATTTCTTTCCTATGGAAAAATGTAGTTCAACCATAATTATGCTCCAACGCATAATAAACCACTTCATAATCGAACATTATTATAATCAAAAATTATTTCAAGTACATAGTTAAAAATCCAAGAGATTTTAAATTTCTATTAGGATAAATAATGTTTAGTAAAAGAATTTGTAATATAAGGTGCGTCTTTTTGCCAATTACATTTGACATTTACATCTAAAAATGTCTATATGATGTGTGCAGGGCTTACCCAAGTCGACTTGCTGGCATGTTTATTCACAAACGCCATTCGAAATACTACAACCGGCAACTCAATTGCTTGGACGTAGAGACTTGAGTTATGGAAACTAATAAAAATGTGCAAAAACTTCTGACTGCTTCGTGCGTCTTTGTTCGTGTGAAGTTGTCTTTGGATGTGTATCCCCTTACATACATATGTATATAGAAAATATTTTAAATCAAATAACCCCGTCTTGACCTATATTCGTGAATAATAGTTGGGACTTCTTTTCAGTTTTATTTTTTAATTATTTTCTGTCTAAGTTCTTCTATGCAACTGCATGTTTTTTTATATATTATAATGATATTAATTTAAGTTAATTTTATTTTGTAAATAATGTACTAATATAAAAGAAATATCAAACATTTTAATACATCTGCAAAATTCTTCCTTTTCCTACCATAAGAATAAAATCCAATATACGAAAAACAAAAACTTCCTAAAATTGCACATATTCATTGACGAACGAAATGTTTGATTGGATTCGATTTTGCGAAATATATGAGCTTCTTCAGACGAATTGCGCAAAAGCATAAAAAAATCAACATAAACAAAGGTATTGAAATCGTACACATACTAACACAATTCCATGCCCACATGAATTTATGTATGTGAGTTAAGAAACACCGTTATGACTATTTTAGAATATATAAATTTCTTTGCGGTAATGATCTGCAATAGCAGCAGCAGTTCAATGTGGTTTAGTAAAATTATTTAATACTGGATAATTTATGCTAAAGTAGAAACTATTCGTATTATTTTTTATAAAAATAATTATTAGTTTGCTTTCAGAAAAAGGATGAACAATAAAAAAAATATAAAAATAAATACATTTCTCAGCGGACTTGAACTCGATCGGCATCATAAAATTGACAGACCAACACTTTACCACTTTGCTATCGATCTTTATAAAAGATCCTATGCATGCATATTTATTTTATATTGTCAAGTGTTCTAATATGCACGCATTATGCTTTGCCATGACATGGCAAATCTTTCTGATACGCAAAACCACAAATGCTTTGTTTTAAGCCCCACTTCCGAATAAGAAACATTTGCCATACAGAAAATTCATTCTTGTGTATTTTACCCCAGCCACACAGAACAGAAAATAAAAATTTGATTTCAAATTAGTCGCTTCTGCTGTGAGCACACACAAAAACACACACACTAAATTATTCATACGAATGAGCGAACAACAATAGCGACTGCCGATGAATACATATTCACGACTGCTTCGTGAAATTGCCGATCTGAATTCCAATGTGGTTGCCAGCAATTTCAACATGTTGATTCTCACTCAAGAGAGCAATGAAAGGTCTTTCTGTATATTGTCTTTGGTAATACAATGTCTTCCTCAAAATATATTTACAATCATTGAGAGAGGAGAGGAAACGGGTCTACAAATGTGGCTAATCTTCTCTCTTAACGAATGGCAGTATACGAAAACAAACTAAAAAAGGGATATATTGATTGGATATAAGTTAATTATTGTCATCGGCTTCCAAAGTGTAGTAAAAATCACTTAAAAATAAATAATTAAACCATAATAAAAGAAATATGGTGAATTATCGTTGTGTTATTTGCCATAATATATGGAGATATATTCGAAGGCTGAACCTTAAGGAACACGAATTCGAAGACAACACTTGGACGTGGGTGAACCAATTCTCAAAGGGAAGTCTTAAAAAGCCTTCAGCAAGGAGATTTTTATTGAATTCAATGCTGATAAAATTGTGCACTACAATAATTTCCGTGACAAAACAATGGAATTAAGCACTGTAGTTAATTTACCTAATGCGGTAAAAAGATTTTTTTTTAAATGTCTAATGTTAAATTCGAATTAAATCTTTAAATAGACGATGAAGTACTAAAAAAAAAACAGATAATAAAGAGCAAATATAAATTATTATAAATATTATTTTTAGTTGTATTAGTTTTTGTATGAGTTGCCGTATCTATCGTAGTTAATAATTTTGTTTTTAAATAATAATAAATTTAAAAAAAAAAAAAAAAGAAATAAAGGGCACATGAGTTTTTTCTTATTACGAAAAAATGGCAAAGCTCTAAAATAGCGGCCAAAATTTACAAAAAAAACCACATTGTTTATTCATTTTCACACTTCTGTAGATCGTGAGAGACCGAAATTTGGAGAACGGTCTTCTATTAATAATACCTTGTAAATACATTTTGATCTTCATCAGATATGTTGAGGGTGACCGTGAAGGTCTCGTAATCTATTTTACTTAAGTGTCGCATTAAAAAATCTCTACCTAAAAGACCATTTGTGTGTAATCACTGAGCAAACAATACATATAAAGAGCTCTAATCGCGAAATTAGTGGTTTAATAAATTTGTCAGCGCTAGATCCCAATGCACAGCGTGTTTCATATAGATCCCATGCAACAACAATTACCAGTGATTTCATTAAACCACTATTTTCGCGATTAGGGCTCTCTATATGTATTGTTTGCTAACTGGTGTAATGGAAGATCTTCACTCACAATATGAAAAGAGTGGTATACACAGGTGGATGTGCTAAGAGCGGATATCTTATGATTGGTTATACCAGTGGCTTGGTTATGATTAAATTGTCAAATATATGAGAGTTTTTACAGATGGATACATCTGCTGCAGTGTCTATTAATTTTTAGTACTGTGAAATCTAGCACTAATATATTTAAGAGAAATGTAATTAGTGAGCTCTTTGCTAATTGTGAAAATGTTTTTTATTCGTCGTGTCGTGTATCCTTTGTTCGATTCGCTCGAATGATATTCGTTTCCCTAATCTTGAAGGAGATGAACACGACGATTTGTATAGTTAGTATTGATATTGGCAGCGTTGCGGTTGTTAGTACTTCGGGAGTAAGATGAATTACACGGGATTTATTAATTGGTATTTCTTCTAACATAATTAGTGTTCTTATTTTGTGTATAGTTGTTTGTACAGATGGATACATCTGCTGCAGTGTCTATTAATTTTTAGTACTGTGAAATCTAGCACTAATATATTTAAGAGAAATGTAATTAGTGAGCTCTTTGCTAATTGTGAACATGTTTTTTATTCGTCGTGTCGTGTATCCTTTGTTCGATTCGCTCGAATGATATTCGTTTCCCTAATCTTGAAGGAGATGAACACGACGATTTGTATAGTTAGTATTGATATTGGCAGCGTTGCGGTTGTTAGTACTTCGAGAGTAAGATGAATTACACGGGATTTATTAATTGGCATTTCTTCTAACATAATTAGTGTTCCTCTCCTGTTCCTGTAATTTTTATTTTTTATATAGGTTTGAAAATTGCTATTATTGTGTGTAACATTCTGTTGTCTATAATTTTGGTGTTGTAGATTGTTCCGTCTGGAAAAATTATGTTGTTAGGCTCTCTTTCCATATCCAAGCACAAAATAACTGCATCAGTAAGGGTTCTAGGACTTGTGGAAAATACTGTTTGCTTCTGTGTACTTCATGCAGTTTTCTCGTTTACTTCGGTTAATGCTGTTTTTGCATCTGTCGTAGGATTTGATAATTCAGAAATTTGTAGTTGAGTTAAATCTGCAACAAGGCTTAAAATTTTGTTCCTGTATGTTATGTTGTTATTATTTTGAGTGCAATGACTCAGGGAGTTTTGAATTTGTGTATCAGTGTAAGTGGTCTTGTATACCTTGTTAAGTCCTTTTGTGAGTTCTTCCAAAGAATTTGGAATTGTTGCTGAGCCTATAGCCGTTCTGACTTTGTCACTTTGTACTTACGTAGAACACATATTCTAAAAGAATTGTTTTTGCATCATCCCTTATTCCTACAATGGAAAATCTTTTGTTTTTTGTAAAAGTAGAGTATACCTTTAGCAGCTGTTTCCAAGTTAAATATAGCCATAGCTTTATTGCTGCTGTTTCTCCTTTTAGGCTTTTAATTTCTTCTATTTTTGCTAATATTGTTTGCCTTTTATTTATTCTACCAGGTGTTTTATTTAGGTTTTCTAAAATTGCATTAATACTCCTAAGTAAATCCCTAATTGCGCCATTAAATTAAAATTACTATTATTTAATAAATTTTTTTTTTTTAGCTAAACATTAGATACCTGATTAACCCTTATTGACATAAGTTTTCATGCAATTGTTAATTTTATGTGCTACATATAAAATGATAATAACTATTATTAAAGTTATTAAATTGTAATTTATTGTTCAAGATTTGCCAAACGTTCGCGACAGAAGGATTTGCCTTTCTTCGTCGGATTTTTTCACAATGGTGGACATAGCACAAGACAAAACTTAAAATTTTTAGATAGCTTCAACGTCACCAGGATTCTAATCTGGCAGGATAGCCATACAATTAGCCTAAGACTAGGAGCGAACAGATGCGAATATCTACCAAATCTTTATACAGCAGGGGATTTACGGACAACCTTTAACTCAGGCATATTCTATCCCTATTTCACACGCCTTTCAGCAAATGGGAAACAACTGGACACCGTTGCCAACAAAATTTTTATTACATCCAACTGTCCTATCCACGACATCAACGCCGCACAGGCCAGTTGGGGGCCCGCTAAATTCTTCACTACACTACATCTCACTTCAGGGTTTCCTCAAATTACGATGTAAAGAATCGACATACCGAAGACTGCCTTTTGCACGATGAATGGTAAATACAAATTTTTAGGATGCCCTCAAACATTATATCAGAAAGATTTGCAATGTATATATTGATGATATAATCATGTTTGGAAAAGAGAACAACACTTAAGAAATGTGAATACCATCTTCGCAACCTTGCCTAATGCTATTCTGAAACTTAACCTGGAAAAATCGTACTTCATGAAGACGGAAGTGCAATTTCTCGACTGTGTAAATTAAACCAGACCCAAAAAAGTCAGTCCTTTACAAAATTTGGCAATCTCCGAGTCGTAGAAAGAGCTAAAAAGATTCTTCGGCATGAATTCCCATTATAGGAAGTTCATCCGTAATTATGCAAAGGTTGCGAAACCATTAACCAATTTAACACGAGGGGAAAACTCGTGGATTTGGGCCAATAAATCAAAGAAAGTACGAATCTACCGTCACTCTGCTACAATAAAGGCATTCGAAGACCTTAAAGAAATTCTGACCTCATCTGATTTAATGATTTTTACAGACTTTGAGAAATCGTTTATGCTAACATCTGACTCATCCAACTAGGCTATATGTGCTGTATTATCGCAAGGATAACCAGGTAATGGCAAGCCAGTCGCATTTTGCTCTCCCTCGCTGCAGAAGACGGCTGAGGACTATGCCAATAATGACCAAGAAATGCAAGGAATTTTTGATATATTCTGTATCAGCAATATATGGTGTCTCAATCGTTTCGGTTTCTTTTTGTTCTTTATCAAAAGTTTTCATATGATTTTAGTTGATTTGTTGATTTATGAATTTTGCTTGAGATGTTCACACTTTTCGAAGGCTGAGTACAATTCGGTTCGAGATATAACCAATTCTTCAATTCCAAATCTCATATAAGTGTTTTTTCTAACTAGTAATAATTTCTCTATAACTGAAAATCGTCTCCCGCGACCCTAGTCAGGAAAATCATAGATTTTTTTTTTAAAATATCATTCGAGTACGTCATACATATTTTATTTTCTTTTTTGTTTTTCGGCCGAAGGGGAAATCTTCAAAGAGATACGAGGTGGTATCCCAAGAGATACGAGGTGGTACCACCCAAGAGTGTGAGATCTTTACTGACTAAAACCACCTCCCTAACCTAAGAGTTACGCTAAGCCACAAGGCCTGCTAGCGATTTAGGAAGGATATTAAACAGATGTCCAAAGACAACTAATCGCGGTTTCAAAGAAAAAGTGTTATTTTCGTTTTAAACATATGTTTGGATTCATTCAAACAAATCGTTTCCCAAACTAAATTGAAATCAAAACACACACTACGAAACGTCACAAAATCTAAATAGTCCCGATTACAAGGATGGATATACAAGGGAGTGAAACTCCTTATTCTTCTTGCAGGAGTATTAAAGTGGAGAATGACAAGTAAAAAACTACTTTTTATTTCACCACTCATGAGACTAAACACAAAACATGCAATAAGGGGGGACGAAGTTGAAAAGTGCAGTTCCATGTAAAGGTACGTATGCAAAACAATAAAATCTGCTTTTAAAATGATTCAATAGCATCAGAGCAACTGGCATATCTAGGACACCAAAAAACAATTGCGAATTCTAATGATGAGCGTGATTGCTAATAAAGGGGTCTTTGAACTCCTCTTGGAGTCAGAGAAGCTTTGTTAACTATAGTTGCAACGTGTTTTCCGAAAGTAAGTTTTTGGTCAAAGGTCACACCTAAGTCGCACAGAGGATCAACGGATAACAACAAATTAAAAAGAAAGTAAGCATGAGTAGAGTGGGATGATCTGGTAAAACACATATGTTTGCATTTATTATAGTTTCGTTGCATACAATTTATGTTGCACAAGTCACTAAGGACATTTAATCATCTTGAAGCAACTGAGATGTATTTGGGTTATCAAATAAATGAAAAATTTGTACGACATCAGCAAACACAAGAAAGTTGCAATGGCATATACACGAAGGAAGGTCATTTATAAAAATTGAAAATAGTGAGGGAACGGCACGCTGGACGTACGTTGTGAGAAATATGATGTTACTAATTTAAAAGTAATGGAATGAAACCAAAGCTAGAGAGTTTAAGGAGGAGAAGTTTACGGTTTACTACACACAACTTACATCAAATCCCTTACTAAATGGCAGTATAAATAACGTCTGTTTTCATACCCTTAGCAAAGCTATCTATTACGCGGCAAGAAAACTTCAGCAGATTAGTGACAGTTGACTTTCCAGGCAAGAAACCATGCTGTTGGGAGCTCATAAACGTATGGGCATAGAACAAAATTGAGATGCTACGATTGTCTCCAGCAACTTAGGGAGAATACTAGATTTCGCAATCCCACGGAAATAGGATATTAACTATAGTAACTTATAGTAACTAAAAGAAAATCTGTGAAAGAAAAGAAAATTTTTAGAATATCGTAGAGAATAAAAATAAACTACGACAAAAAAATACACAGGTACAATGCTATTGCAATACAACCTTTATGACACAGCCGAGTATCATTATCCAATTAATTTCACAGCTTAAGTGAAACACTTTAACGATTACGCACTATGAATGGATAAATACACCACACTGCACAGAAATTAAAAGCTAATTCAAACTGCAATTATAAAAATATTCAAAATATTGAGGAGTGCTTAAAATTTCGCACCAGATTAGAACAGTGTGTAACGACTCCTTTTCTATAGCTGGGGTAGACTCAGCGGCTTCCAAGGGTCGTGTACAGAAAATTTATAGATTGAATTCCACCAGGGTTATTATAGTTTATATTTCTAGCTAAGGTTTAATTTTGTTGCCGTTGTCCCTAAAGGCGAACTGTCACGTTGCAGATCTATGTGTCTCAGTGAGAAAACGATTGAAAACCAGATGTTCTCACTGAGGCTCTAAGTTCTAGTAGGGTATGGGTCTTAGCGAGAAAACGATTGAAAACCAGATGGTCACACTAAGTACTCAAGTTCTCGTAGCGTATGTTAGTTAGTGAGAAAACGATTGAAAACCAGATATTCTCACTAAGTCTCTAAGTCTCTGTATCGTTTGTGTCTCAATGAGAAAACGATTGAAAACCAGATGTTCTCACTGAGTTCGTAGCGTATGTGTCTAGTAGAATAGGTCTTGTCCAGTCGGCGGTATGTAGCAAAAGAGGCTCTGATATATTCGGCGGTTTGGAGTACACGAGAGGTCTGATCTCGTCAGCGGTATGCAGCAAAAGAGCAGGTCTGATGTCGTCGGCGGTATGCAGCAAAAGAGACCTACTCCTTGAACTACACGGCTTATATGGTCTTAAACGACCACCACTGCCAGTGTATACTCTTGTTGGCGGGCCGCTGTTCAACGTTCCACTCCCGTTGGTCGGCTTTGCTTGTTGCTAAGCAATGCTCGTTGTTGTTGTAGTGGTTATCTTAACGAAATTTTGCACAGGTATAGTCAGGACAAAGACACAAATATGGGCAGATTTTAACAAGGACCACGCCTACATCCTAAGGAACTTTTCTCCTATATAAGGAACATTTCTCACCATTTTTAAAATGACTACAATTTCGGTCCTATTTATCAATCTATGGAATAGGAACGCAATTTGACAGTTATGGAGATGTGGGTCCTACTAAATACTATGCAAAATGAGGGCGGTATATATTAACGGCCACGCCCACAATTAACTAACATTCATAACTTAAGATCTGGTAGAGATTTATGGACGAAATTTTTGTGGGAAGGAAGATGTGGACATTAAAAAGCTATCTGGGGTTGATGAGGGAAAAGGCACGCCCACTTTTGGTCAAAGGAACTTTCGGGTTTAAAATTGAAATTAGCCTACCTATGCTCGTATTGATGCTATCGGAATAATATCGGAGTGCCATCGGAAGAAATATACATGGGTCCAAAATAGTGTGTGTGCAAAATATGGAGATCATAATACTACTGCCACGCCCACAATTAGCCAAAAATCATTACTAGGTATTAAAGATTCATCAAGGAAATTTCACAGGAAGGTTGCGGGTACTAACATTAAACACGACACAATAAATGGGCGTGTTATTTTGAGAGCCACGCCCACTATTGACATATTATTATAACTTACGACCTATACACAAATTTTGGACGAAATTTTATATTGGCCCTACAAAAACATACAAGCAATGTGGTCGATGCGATAAAGGCCACGCGTCCCACTAATATAATCAATACCTTACCGAAAACTACATTAGATATGCTCCTAGTGCTGATTTATGAAGAAAAGCTTCCCATTGTTGAACTCGAGATTAGGTACAGTTTGGCTAGTATGACACCGTCTCCAATTTCTGTGGCGTTTTTCACCATCGTTTACGTCCATGTTACCTGTGAGTCTACCTGGTTTATAATGGAATTTGGGCGTATGTATTCCATTACATTCTTGTCTGGCCTTTCTGAAATTGGGTTATTTAGATCTTCTTCTCCGGAAAGTACCGGCCAACCGCACTCGGCTATGTTTGAGTTGATGTCGTTGATGTTTACGTGCAAGAAGTCATTACTTTCAGATGCATCTATTCTAACTCTACTCAGTGCGTCGGTATTGAAACGTCCCATTTTATTATAATTGATTTAGTTGTAGGATTCTTCAAGTTTTAACTTCCATCCAATCAGTTTTGCGTTGGGCTCTTTCAGACCATGATCGGCCACTATTTGGAATTCACGTCTGTACAAATAAGGTCTAAAATACTTTATATCCCAAATTATTCCTAATAATTCCTTTTCTATTGTTGCATTATTTATTTCTATACTAGACAATGTTCTGCTTGCGGGTCATATTGGTTTACAAATGTTAATTTTGCCCTGTGAAAGGAGTGGCCCAAGTGCAAATTACTGTAATCTGTTGTTAGGAAAATGGTTTTGAGAAATCAGGATATTGTTCAACAAATGCTCGCATACTTCAAATGTTTCGCGAAGTCCTTTATCCGAGGAGGCCCAAAAATGATTTGATTTGCTTTAGTGATTTTGGTATGGGAAATTTTTCAATGCACCCTTTTTTGGGGTTGCGTTTTATACCATCAGTGGACACTATATCTTTTTTTAAGAACTCTGATTTGTCAATTTTGAAGTTTGAGGTGCGAAGTTCTTCAAAAACTTTATTGAGATTGTCCATATATTCCCGCAACTATGTGAAGAAAACGATAATTTCATCCAGATTAAGTCTCTGAGAACATTATGCATTACTCATTGGAATGTGGGCGTTCTTGACCCCAAAATGCATTTGAATATATTTGTAGTGGCCTCCTTACACGGAAAATGCAGTCTTAGGAACATCAATAGGATCCATCTCTAGTTGATGGAAACCGGCAACTAAATCTGATGTCGAAAAGTACATTTTCCTAGTTTGTCCAAAATTTCCGTAATATTTGGGAGCTGTTGGAAACAGTTTTTCATTTAGTTTACGTTCATCTATTACTAGACTCCATTTCTGTTCTCCACTTGCGTCTTTTTTGTTTGCTATTCCCCATACTGGGGATTTCCACGCTGAGTAGCTTGGTATTATTATGACTTGTTACTTCACTTCTTACTGCTCGATGGAAAATGTACAGATACCTGTATGATTTCGTATGTGTAGGGGTGTTATCGATCGTATGGATTGAATATTTGATTTCGTTAGTGAAAAAGAGTTGTTGCCCATTCTTAGATAGATAAATAGATCTATCTATGTGGATTAGGCTGAAAAACCGCCGAAGACTCCTTCGTAATGTTGGAAAGAAATCTGAAACTCTCTTGTATGGGCTCTTGGTTCTTTTGCAGGCAACTGAACTTCACCATCTGTCCTTGTGAATATTATTCACACGGCGGCTCTTTATCCAATCAATAGCCCCTGCTAAACTCAAATCGATAAATGATTATTGTCCATTGGAGTACCCACAGATCCATAGATTGTCAATTCATCAGTTAATTCATGAGTCCCTGGTAAATGCACCACTCAGCAATCTTGCCCAGAGTTCTCTGTACGTTTACACATACAGGCAAAAAGTCCTTGTTGATCACAATGCTCATACATTATCCGCCTATGCTTCGATTTGTATTCCGAGTTTCTGTAGCTCCGTCAGGAAAGCGTCCACCAAAAAACACCACAATAAAGGATAGATTTCCCTACCCTGAGAGCATCCTTGAGCAATTTCTGCCACGATGCAATTGTCGTTTCTTTCCTCAAAGATTTACAGCCTCTTTGATAACTTGAAATGGATTCACCTTACAGCAGTTTCCGTCCACACCATGTCTTCTAGCAGCCGATCACATAGAGTCAAAATTAGCATTATTAAATGCTGCCACTATATCCACAAATACACCCATTGTGTATTTAGCGGTTTCCAGCCCTATTTCAATATTACACACTAGATCGTGCTATCCAATATAACACCCGCCCTAATATACTTCTCCACCCTACCCTCCAACCCTTTTAACATTAACCGTGTCAAACTAATCGGCCTAAAGCTTTTCGCTAAAGAGTTAGTCAGTAGCCTAGATCTTTTAAAGGTCATATTATTATTTTAATGCCACATACCATCCTATCCCGGAAGCGGGGTTTCAACGACGGTATTGTAGGTTTCCATTATTGAATTGAAATAAGAACAATCAAACTTGAGAAGCGAGCCAAGCCTAACTGTGCGGTCAAGTTGCTTAGCTAAATCTGCACTTGCCTACCGGTTTGCACTCACCGCTGGACATCTACAGGGCGCTTTGAAGCTGTCTCTGTCCTCTTTCCTATTAGCGGAGGCGCGAAAATGATGACAAAATTGCTTCTTTTTTAAATATAAATATGAAAAAATCTCTTTATTCAGTTTCGCTAGTTTTATTTATAGTTCTTAAAATTGATTAACATGAATGCATGCTTAACTAAGTGGCCTTGCTGCTATGCATGTTGTTTCATTATCTTTTCCGCTTTATGGATGAATTTGAGAATGTCCAGAACAGGATCATTCTTTATTTCTTCCAGAGCCAGATGGTCGCGGTGGAATATGTTCATGCCAGTCCTTGCCAACGTAATGCCTATTGTATATTATGTGCTCTGTGGTTTCTTCTTCTTCTAGACAGAGCCGGCACTCCGTCTCGTCAAGAATATGGATTTTAGTCAGGTGATATTTCAGGTACCTGAAGGAAAACCTACTATTTTTCTTATGTCTGCTTTGCAAATATTCGCAGTTATCTTTTGCTTGGCGAATTCCTTCTATCCTTTCCCAGTGTGACATTCTGAGACTATCTTCCTAGTTACCTAACCTAGATTTAGCCTCCGCCCAGCTTATACCACAGTATAGCTCCGGACCTATGAGGATTGCTGCCAATTCGTCGGCAATTTCGTTGCTTTCGATCCCTGAATAACTCGACAGCAAATTGCAACCTTATTTGTTGCATATAAAGATTGTTGGTTGTTGAAGCATTCTTCCTCCAGATTCGATTCTAAAGAATATGAAGCTAAAGCTTGACTATCTGAATAGATAACTATGTGTGCGCCCTTGCTTCAATTTCATCCTGGAAGACGCTAGGCCACCTGCCCATTGGTTCTGAGATTTTAGTATTTGGACGATAGGCCCCTGCACCGACTCCGGTGTTTGTTTTTGAACCGTCTGTGAACCATTCTAAACTTCTAGGGTCGTCCCAATGTCCTCCTACGTCCCATTCATCACGGTCTGAGATAATGATCTCAAAATTGCGATCAAACTATCGTTTTGGGATCATATAATCCGTTATTGACAAGATTATGTTTTGATCTGGTATGTTATTTGAAATATTGAAATTAGCATAGCCATGAGGTTCTTGTCTAGACAAGATGCTAGAGCCTGATTCATAATTTCGGATACTGTTCTTTCAAACTTGCCACTAATAATGACAGCAAGATCTTCAGCATATCCACTTGCCTCGAAGCCCAACCCTTGTAGTTTCACTAAGAGATCGTCAATAACTAAATACCATAGAAGGGGTGACAACACATCGCCTTGGGGACAGCCTTTCATTGCCTTCATCCTGATACGGCTTCGTCTCCCAGACATGAGCTAATTTCTATACTTTTTAGCACCATTTTAAACCATTTTAAAAGTCGGTTTATCGATATTTTTGCAGAGCATAGCGCACCTCTATCGAGCGGTAACAAGTATTATCAAAGTCGCACTCTAAGAAAGCACATAATGCAATTTCCTTGGTATATTGAGCTCTTGCTATCATTGTTACAATATAATGAAGCGCTCCCTCCGTGGACTTCCCCTTATTGTCTGCAAATTGAGATTGATGCAACTGTTGTGAGTTTGACTCCACTCAACCCCAGTAGCGCTTACATTTTATTATTAATGAAATAATGAACGTGCATTCCGCTAAGGCGCAAGTGTAATTTTAGAATATTGTTATTATAATGTAAAATTCGATTGAATGCTTTTAGGTGCGCACATTTGACAATTGAACTGCAATGTACTTTCACTACCACGCTTGGTCAGCACTTCACAAAAGTGTGCTAGTCAATAGTTGCATTAGTAAACATTTGCAGAATGTGCAAAACAAAGAGTAGGGCAATTGAAAATTAAGAACAACTATGATTGTAATAGTATATAAACAGGTGCTTTTACAATAGAAGGAAGATTCTATCCAACGAACTCTAGCGCGATTTAAGTCGCGCGATTAGACTCACCACAATGAAAAACGGCAAAGCGAGGCAATCCAGAAGAAAACTAGGAATTGTAAAAGTACAATAAGGATCGGAAGAAAAGCGAGTACTAACATAAGCGCATAGCGGAACTAGAAGCTTTGTTGGAGTTATTTAACCATAATAACGAGGAGCTGTTACGTTTTAAGGAGTGGTGTTGCGACAAGGAGTACTTTGCCAAGGATTTTCGGGTATATGTCAACGATTTAATATGGGACTGGTTGACCAAGTTCAGATTGGATCTAGAAGAGCTGGAATCACAAGTAGATAGTCCTAGTTCACCGGAAGACAAAGCACAAGACAAGTGAAGGTCTTTACAGAGGGAAGTAAAGTTAATTACAGAATAACTGTATGAACAATTGGAAGCAGCAACGAGCAAAAGTGAAGCCCAGGTGCTCTGAAGATTAGCGAGGGACAGTGAGAACCTGTCAACTTTGGAAGCAGCAGATCAAACATTAGCGATTATTCAGAGTCGAACTGAGGAGACATTTTTTCTAATTTTCAAAGATACAGATACAGAGTTGAAGGCGAATACCAAATTTCTCGAGAATAAAACTAGAGAATTTTCTTGGCAACTCCGAGAGACCGAGGAAGCCGCATCATATTTGGAGAAGGAATATCTAGGGCTCAAGAGAATCAGAGCAAGTGCTAAGCCAGCAAGAGTAAGATCGGCGTCAACTTCTCAAATACAAACATTACTAGCTTTGCCACCGGAAGTGCGCTGGCCGGAGTACTTGTCACCCGAAGGAACTAATCGGGTTACTAAGCCGAAAATTGTAGTGAGTGCTAATCATGAGACAGACTTTGGTCTGGGACTACTGAAGACGGAGTCGTGCTTTTATCACCAGAGGGTAAGGAATTTGAGCAGAAGTCTATTGCTCAATGATTTTTCACGAGCCTTCTAGAACCGGAGGAAATAGAGGTTGAAGTAGCCCCAGGAATTAACGACACTCGGTTAATAACACAGGATAACGTAATCACAGCTTGTAAGATGGGTATACTGGAGGTTGCTCATGCGGTGGAGAAGTTAGTGCCCATGTTCTCATGGGTCGAACTGGATGATCTGAAAACTGAGAACAGGCGTTTTAAAGAATATTGTGAGTTAGCACAGCAGAGTACCGCAGGGGCAGACGGGGAGCACTTAATAAAGTGTATTAGGCAAAGGACCACAGGTGATGCGTTTGATTTACTAGCGCATAGCTCAATAAGCACCCTGTCGGATTTGTTTGCACTTTTAAAAAGAACATATCTGAAACAGATATCTTATGACACGTTTATAAGGGAGATACAGGAGAGAACACAGAAACCCGCAGGACCTGAGAGCTTGGGGTCGAAGGCTTAGATCTTTGGGGACCGCTGCTGAGGGGGAAGCCAAAGGGCAGTTTTCAGGAAACATTGCAGCATATAGGGTCAAGTAGAATGGGCTATGATTTCTGTATTCAAAGCAGGCCTAATACAGGGTGGCCCAAATAAGACCAGCTGATGTGAAACACAAATAACTTTTTTATTTTTTAACATAATTTATTTTTTCTTTTTGCAGATTATAACTGAACTCTTGAACTAAGTAGGAGAAGAAAGAAATTGGAATCAATAAACTCTATTACAGCTTGTGGTAGTTTTATGACTCTTCTTATGATGCTAGCATATTTGAGTATTAACTCCTCCCTTCTTAATGTCGAGCGTCCTCGCTCGTTAAACAAATTACAATATTAGGTAAATTTCTTCTTCCTTAAATAGTGTTAATTTTAATTTTAATGTAAGTCAATTAAGTTTCAGAAATCAAAATAATAAATTCTTAATTTCTAATAAGCTTATCCAAATTTAATAATATTTTTGTCATAATATTTTTTTTTTTTTTTTAAATTCAATACACAATTTTTCAAAAATTCATTATCTGTTTCAATATTTTCTTAATTTGCTTAATTGCTAATTTTTCTTAAACGCAAACGTATTATTTTCAGAAATAATGAAATTATTGGATGATTTTTAATTCATGCAGTATTTGACTGCTGGAAATAAGATTTATGTCTTAACGATTAAGTTTCGGATATTGCTTTTGTGATAGAAACCGTTGGAGAGCTTTTGTGACCGCCCTATGCTCCGACTAGGAGTGATATTTGACTCTTTTATATTTATGTCTTTTAGTTTACTTTGTTAGCATAAGTATAGTTTTATTGTGTCAAATGTCATGGTATTAATAATAATAATAAATTGCTTTTGTGTACTTCTCTCCCGGATTCTGTATGAACAACTGTATTTTTGTTTTTCTTCACTATTTCCTTTTTATATCTTTTTGACATTTTTGTACCCAGTCTTTTGTTTTCTTTAACATCAATTTCATCTCCTGGATTATATTGTTTTATAGGGTCCCGGTTTTTGTTATGATAGGTAATGTTTTTTCCTGTTGCTTCACAAGTTTTTCGTAATTATTTAGCCTAGTTTTCTCGTATTCTTCAGGACCAAATGTTATAGGTCTTCCGAAGAAAGGTCAACTGGCTTTTTACCTATGGTAGAATGCACCGAATGAATATATTCGTTATCAGCTGACTCTAGTAATTCTTCAAATGTTTTTGCTGGGTTGTCTTGTTTTAAACATCTCATTATTTCAGAAAGAGTCGAATGGAATCGCTCTATTTGGCCATTTACCTCGCTTTTGTAGGGTGGTGTGGTGTAAATTTGAATTCCTAGTTCATTTTCTATCATGAATTTTATTGATTGAGAATTGAACGTGTAAGGAATCTCTAGCTGGGGTACGCTCAGTCTTCCCAGAGTCCTGTAAAATATTTATTTTCTTGACCTTAACACAACACGTTTGATGGAGTTTGTTTTACTTTATTTTATTATTCAGTAAATTACAACTTCATCTTAGACTAATTATAACTAAATCCTGTATTCTCTCCGCTTCGTCTAATTGCAGTTAAGTGGGGTAGTGGCAGACGTAGAAGCAATAGATGCTTTGAAATTCAACGCCGGTTAAAACCTCGCGTTTACTTCGTCTAGGGTGGAGCACTCTCTTACGTGGTAGTGATGTCGGTTAAAACCTCACACCACCAATCACGTAAGAAGTCTCAAAAGTCTAACTTGAAGCAATAGCTGCTTTGAAGTGAAACGCCGGTTAAAACCTCGCGTTTACTTCGTCTAGGGTGGAGCACTCTCTTACGTGGTAGTGATGTCGGTTAAAACCTCACACCACCAATCACGTCAGAAGTCTCAAAAGTCAGGAACTGTCTGCCGTGGTCGCCACTGTCCGCGAATACTATACCCACTTACTCGCCTGCTCGTCCGCTGTTGTCGCCGCCACTGTTGGAATCGCAAGAGACCGCCTGCTCGTCCGCTGTTGTCGCCGCCGCTGTTGAAATCACAAGAGCGCGTGCTCGTCCGCTGTTGTCGCCGCCGCTGTTGAAATCACAAGAGACCGGTTCCTCTGTGCACCGGCCTTTTATACATTTTTCATGCGAGCATCGACAAGTCCCGTATTTCGGCACTGTGTCGTGTTCGCGCATACGGAATTCCCGTATTTCGACGTTGTGTCATGTTCGAGCATAACCACGTGTGGCGTGGTTTGGCTACATGTGCTCGCATGGTGTTGGTATATGGTGAGGGCGGTATTTTGTGTGACCTTAAATTGTTACAAAATTTAGGTCTTCACAACGATGAGGGCTGGTTTGGATGCGGCGGAGTAAATCAGTATCTCTGAGAAAATTGTAAATTTTGGTGATATTGTCGGCAGTTGGATTCATGAGAAGTACAGGGTGGCCCAAATAAGACCAACTGATGTGAAACACAAATAACTTTTTATTTTTTAAAATAATTTATTTTTTCTTATTGCAGATTATAACTGAACTCTTGGAAATTTAAAATGAATACGTACAGTCCACAACAACGCATTAAAATTATCGAATTTTATTATTCTTCTCAACGATCAATTGTTCTGACGCAGCGAAATTATCGCCGTTTTTTTTCCATTTAAGTGGTTATGTGAATAAACAAAACTGTAGGTTGTGGGGCTCCGAAAATCCAAGGGCAATATATCAGCATCAGTCACACCCAATCAGATGCACTATTGTTTTTGGTAGACTCAGGGGCGGAAAAGTGTTTTTACGGAAAAGACGAACGGTGCTTCCGGTGGATGCATAAGGATACTAGGCTCAGTTAGGGTGAGCCCCAGCGGTGTCAGGGATGTAAGTTTCAGAATGAACGTAGTGGAACTTGAAATGAAAGGGGGCCGGCTGATGGTATACATGGGCGAGATAACCTGTTGGCAGTCAAAATCAGTCAATCAGCTGTGATTATTTTGCACTTGAAAAGCAAATGGTGTGTTTAATATCGGCTGCTTTGAGCGCCTTTTAATAGACATCGGATTGATCGATCACGCCCGCGCCTATTACCGGCAGCAAAAGGCGTACGAGAAGACAAGCGACACTAGAAGCCCTAAAGGTTAAACCGACGGACGATAAGAACGCTTAACGGAGCGTTTGGTGGGTGTATCTGAACGCTACGCTCGGTTAGAGTAAATCACAGCAAAGTTAAGGGGATGAGTTTTAGAATGCACGCAGTGGAATTAGATAAGGAATGTTTCCGGGCAGATGGGATAATTGGACGCTATAATAATTGGGGCCGCACCGTAATGGATGTACTGGGAAAAGAGTTATCATTTTTCGATAAGAATAAGCGTACTCTCCCATTGAAGGCATGGAGAGAAGGGAGTATAAATAGGGGTAGGAGTGGTAGTACGGAGGCAGTAAGTGCAAGCTCCAAGCGAGTATTTACTCTGCGGATAAACACTCAATTTCTGACGTTTGTTATGCGCAACCAGCAGCTGGTGGAGGGGTATATGTGCCAGGGACCATATCACATGTTAACAGAGGTAAAGCCTACGGCTGTGTAGTGAATGTCTCCGAGAAGGACTACCTAGTAGATAAGGATTTAAGGCCATAATTTTGTAGTTAAGATATTTTTAAGGAGCCGAATTATGGGTCGGTTAACGATATTAGGCGGTAAATATAAGAAAAAGAATGAAGAGAGTACTGGAATCACTGACGTTAGACCCAAACTTAAAATCAGAGGAGAAGGCCACAAGCTCACAGAGATTAAGTAAACAGACCGTTGCCTTGGAACTCACCAATTATTTTGGTACCAAAGAAGGGGGTGCTCAGGGTCAGAAGAAGTGGAGAATGGTCGTTGATTTTAGGAAACTGAACGTCGCCACTATCAAGAAGGAGTTTCCGATACAAAGAATAGAAGAAATTGTGGATCAATTGGGACTCAGTAGGTATTTTTCTACACTTGATATAGCAAATAGCTATCATCAAGTTTTGATGGATAATAATAATAATAATAATAATAATAATAATTTAGCTTTAGCTGTTTGCCCCATGGCCGACACTGCGACCTAAAAGATCTTTTGTGTCATACTATAGTTGTCATTAATGATCCATGTGATCACAAATGTCCGATCTACTATGCTCTATAGGTTTAGTACCGGCGTTTCTTCCGTAATGCCATAGCATTTCGTCCGTTTGGTCAAATCGTCAGAATGAAAGTTATCAGGTTCTTTTGTACCTAGATATTCCTTCTCTAGAGAAAGGAAGTAGCTTTAAGTCATGTTCCTTCATTATCTTTTATGCTTTATGGATGAATTTGAAAATGTCCATAATAGGAGCAGTCTTTATTTCTTCCAGAGCCAGCTGGTCGCGGTGCAATATATTCACTCTGGTTCTTGCCAACGCAATGCAGTCGCACAGTATGTGTTCTGTGGTTTCCTCTTCTTCTAGACAGAGCCGGCACGCCGTATCCTCAACAATGTGGATTTTAGTCAGGGGATATTTCAGGTAGTAATGACCTGATAGATAACCCACTATTTTTCCAAGTCTGCTTTGCACATGTTGCGCAATTCTTGATTGTAGGTGAATGGCCTTACCAGTCTTTTGGCTTGGCGAAAGCCCTCTATCCCTTCCCAGTGTGACATTCTGAGACTATGTTCCCAGCTATCTACCCTGGATTTAGCCTCCGCCCAGTTGATACCAGAGTATGGCTCCGGACCAATGAGGCTTGCTGCGGAACCGGCCCTAGCCAACAATTTCATTGCCTGCAATCCCAGAGTAACCTGAGACCCAGCAAATTGCAACCTTATTTTTTGCTCCTAGAGATTGTAGCTTGTTGAAGCATTCTTCCACCAATTTTGATTCTAAGAATACGAAGCTAATCCATGTAATGCAGCTTGACTATCTTGATACCCGTTTTCAGATTTGTCCTCACACAGATTGAGATTGCTTGAATTTCTGCCTGGAAGACGCTAGGCCAGCTGCCCATCGGCTCTGAGTTTTGGTATTTGGTCCAAAGACCCCGGTACCGACTCCGGTGTTTGTTTTTGAACCGTCTGTGAACCATTATAGATTTCTAGGGTCGACCCAAGGTCCTCCTACGTCCCATTCATCACGGTCTGAGATAATAATATCAAAATTGCGATCAAACTGCCGTTTTGGGATCATATAGTCCGTTATTGAGCAGATATGCTTTGATCTTGGATGTTTTTTAAAATATTAAAATGAACATAGTCATGAGGTTCTTGTCTAGACAAGATTTTCATCTTAAATGACTTTCTAGCAGCACATTTTTTCACGAATGCGTGTAGTGGGGATAGTCCTAGTATGGCATCAATAGCAGCGGTTAGGCAGTTTCGCATGGCACCGGTGATTGCCAGGCAAGCCTGCCTTTGAAATCTTGTAAGTACTATCTTACCAGATTCTTGTGTATTTTTGGGCCACCACACAAGGTATAGGTAATGATTGGTCTAACCATCATTACATACATCCAGTGTATCATTTTTGAGTCAAGATCCCATGTTCTACCAAAGAGACTTCGACATGCCCACATTGCTCTTGTGGCTTTGTTTATCACTGAGTGTAGGTGAGAGTTCCAATTCAGTCGCTTAACCAGAACAACACCTAGATATTTGACCTCATCGGAATATTCTATATTGACTCCCTCAACAGCTATTATACCAAGGTTCAATTTGAATTTGTTTGTAAAAGGAATGAGAATGGTTTTGATAGAATTCATGCATAAACCCTCTGCGCAACACCATTATGAGACGAAGACTAGAGCCTAATTCATAATATCGGATACTGTTCTTTCAAACTTGCCACTAATAATGACAGCAAGATCGTCAGCATATCCACTTGCCTCGAAGCCCAACCCTTGTAGTTTCACTAAGAGATCGTCAATAACTAAAGACCATAGAAGGGGTGACAACACACCGCCTTGGGGACAGCCTTTCATTGCCTTGACTGATACGGCCTCGTCTCCCAGAGATTTCTCTGCTTTTTAACATCGTTTTAACCCACCCAACAGTCGGTTTATCGATATTTTTGCAGAGCATAGCCCCCTCTATAGAGCCGTAACCGGTATTATCAAAGGCGCCCTCGACATCTAAGAATGCACATAAAGCAATTTCCTTGGAATATTGAGCTTTCTCTATCTATGTTACAAGGTAATGAAGCGCTGCCTCCGTGGATTTTCCCCTATTATATGCAAACTGAGATTGATGCAGAGGTGTTGTTCTGTCTAGTGTTTCTCTAATATGTTGATCCACCAATCTTTCCATAGTTTTAAGGAGAAACGACGTGAGACTGATAGGTCTGTAAGATTTAGGCAGTTCGCTGGACCTCTTGCCCAATTTTGGAATAAATACCGCATTGACTTTACGCCATATGGATGGTATGTACTCCCTGCTGAAACTCTTTCTAAAAATAGCAGCAAGTGATTCAAGCATTATATCCAGTCCTCTTATGAAGAGGGCTGGAAAAATGTTATCCTCACGTGTTGTCTTGACTGGTTTAAAGGACCCAACAGCCCATTTAAATTTGTCTGGGGTAAATATTATTCCAGACAAATTCCAGGATCTTTTGTCTAATACGGCTCATTGGTCGCATGACGGCTGATCCAGTGTCATTGACACTCTAGTTTACCCGGGGAAGTGCACCTGAAGCATATACGAGTAGAAGACCCATCTGGTCTTCTTAAAGTTGCAACACCGTTCGAGGGGATCTGTGCGTCAAGCTTTATGGAGTCTAGCGCTCTCTGGCATTTCGACTAAGCTTTCGCAAAATTTTCTCCAAGACTAACGCTTGGATCTTCTTAGTCCTTCGTTGTAATTTGTCAGAGCGACCCTATAGTCGTCCCACACCTTCGTGCGTTTACAACCATTGAACAGATTTCTTATTTGCAAGCTTGTCATTTCACCATGGGACCTTGCGAGACACTTTGTGAGTTTTGACCACAGTGCTTTCATGATATGCTGAGATTATTATATCGTTTAGTCGATACACCGCCTCTTTGAGTTCACCAACAAAACTTATTCTTGTGGGCAGCGAATCGGATCTTGATTCTAATAATTCCTTATATAGTCTCCAATTTGTTTTTTTTTTATTTTTATTGAAGACTTCATTTTTTAATTGAGAATTACCTGATAAGTCGCATTTTATATGCAAATGTTCTGGCAGGGAGGACTCGTCAGATACATGCCAATTTTTGACAAAATTGGCGATGTAAGGACTGGTTAGATTTAGGTCTAGTACCTCTTCTCTAACCGCGTTAATAAAGGTTGGCCTTCCACCGTTATTACATATGTTTATGTTTTTACTTAAAAGAAAACTTAACAGAGACTCACCCCTGTTGTTGATGTCCGAGCTTCCCCAGACATGATGATGCGCGTTGCACCGCTGTCAATCACGTACTGCAGATTGTTATTTTGGCAGTGCCCAAGAAGCCCCTGCACCTCCACGGGAGGTATAATGTTGGAGTCACCTGGAAAGTAGGCGGACGCTCAAACGATTTCCTGCGCTCCCTTCTCTGTTGAGAGTTCAACAAGGATGGCTACTAGATCTTGACTAGTGAATTCTGAAATGAGAAAATAGTTAGTATTATAATCAATCATAATCGCCATTTTTACGAAGTCATTTCTTATGTTCAGATTGTTTAGGTTTGAACCAATCATCATGCATCCAGATTTCTCAAAGGTCACACTATTTTTGTCACCACACAGTGTATCGGTGTCAGAAGAGTCCATTGGCTCATGACCCGATTCAAGATTCTGTGGTGGTGGCACCGAAACCCGAATGGTTTCATTTTTTGCAACTGCAGTCAACACCGTAGATGCTGATGTAGAGTATTGTTGGTCAACGTCACCTACCAACGTAGATGTTGTTGGCTAGGTGCATGTCCAGCAACTCTGCATGTAACCGAAAATGAGTTCTCCAGCCCAACAGCTGGCTCGGTCGATATGATTGACGATGATTGCCCATCAGCAGATTCATCGTTTATTTGTATTTTTTCTTTTTTAGTTAGATCCATATATATATTAATAAATTGCCACGAGTGTTAGGGTATATAGGTCACCCACGGCAGAGCCCTTGTACCATGGGAAGGCATTTAATTAAAACCGGACGTCACCATGTATCCGCAGTTCGTATATTCGAAATTAACCACCCTCTCACGCATCCCTCGGCATGTGCTGTTCCACCTTAGATTAGGAGTCTGTCTATCTTAGCCAGTTGCATATCAAATGACTGATGTGTGTCATTAGCTATAGCACGTCACCAGTCATCCAATGCGCACCTGTTTCCAGCCGTCCACACGTGGAGGTGATAGATCAGACTTCCATCGGAAACTCAATTACGGAACATACCAAAGTATATGCAAGTCCCCTTGAGTTAGCTGCGGCTCTGACAGATCAAATATGTGAAACTTGTTAACTATTTTTGTTCCAAACCAGTATTTCGCCAATATTGATTGTTTTAAGACGTTTCGCATTTCAGAGTTTAGACTTGACCTATCGTGTTTATAATTTTTTAGTTGCTGTTTCTAATTACCTACATGGTCATCAAGATGAAAAATCCCTACATAGTGTTTCATTATGGGAGAACATATGCTTGTCAGCTGGGTTACTGTGTTGGTGCAGCCTCTCACCATCTCAATATTGTTACGCGGCAGAAAACTAGATATTTGATTTTATTTAGATATATGTGCGACTTTATGTTTATTATTCACTCACGGAATTAGGGGGAGAGCTCAATTTAGCATATGGGTTGCTCAGCATGTTTAACTTCGATGCTGGAGTGTTCGTATTCGTGCGCTGGGCTTGAGCTATCGGATGGTGGCTAATTTCGGTACATTATTGCAACTCATTACTGATGCGAGAGATTTGAATTGTCTGTCTTATTGTTGTCATTGGTTCTTTACACTGTATTCAGTATGCATGCTGGTCAGCGGAGAATACTCATTTTACACTACCGTTGACTTAGTTTTATTGATTTATTATAATTGTTTTTATTTTTTGTTATAGAACAAAACAATTTCCAAATCCATTGGTCGCACTGGCGTAATACATGGATTTCAAATTTAGTGCGGTGAGCCAGCCAATCTCACAAATAATTTAAATATGATTTATAAGAATTATATGCATATGAAAAAAATTAAGGCTGTCCATGCATGCAAATAACAAACTGTTGATTTCAGAACAAAGTTATTTACAATTAAACATATTCTAGTGGTTCATAACACATTAAATTATTTCAAATAAACATAAATTTTATATATAGGGTTTTCTTTTCTACATAAAAGTGTTACCATGCCAAAGGGTAACACTTTTTCAATATTGCACTCAACACTGCCAGAGGGTTACATTTTTATATTTAGAAAAGAACACAGAAAATTGAGTTGCGTTCCGTTATATGTCAAATGGGTATTATAAAGAATTAAAAAGGAGAAGAGTAAAGCATACCTAAATATGAAAAATATAGAAAACCAGGTCTTAGTGCCATTTCAACTCATAATAAATTGAAATCATGAATTCAATTTTAATTAATATAAAAAAATAGTGTTTATCTCTGTCTATCTTACATATATAAAGTGCCATTTCCTTCATACAATCAACTCAATCAGTGGGTAACACCAGCTACTCTGACGATGCAAGACAGGGTAGAAAATGTAACATTTTGGCACGGACTCAGTTTGCACAAAGAACTTATTTGAGAAAAGAACACAAAACTTACGCACTGTAAAGCAAATGTAACATTTTTGCGTAGAAATGAAAACGCTATTAATTTACCTATTTCAATATATATTTACTTCTATTTAAACTATTTGTATATTTTCCAGCACAACAAAATATCAATCGAATCTAAACAAGATAGTGGAACACAACCACTATATCGATTTCTCAGATCCCGCATTAGCCGCTGAATATCGAATCGTTCATGACAGCAATAATGATATATATCATATTAGACAGCACAACGTACATTCTGTTGAGAGTATTTTTTCTCCGGCTACACAACCATAGGAGAGAGAGCATTCTAACGATGTAAAAATATCAACCTGTCTCGTCCAAGTGTTAAAACTATTACCATGTCATCTAATTTGGAGATTTGTTCAGCGGGCATAGAAACACCAGTGTGGAGTTATGGTCAGAAAGATGATATTTGTTCAGTAAATTTCAAATGTGTAGAAACAAAAAAAGTCGCTAATGATATAAAGTTTAAAATGGGAGGAAATCAATTGAAATGTGCCAAAGAGACTAGGATTCGTCGACCAATGAACGCGTTTATGGTGTGGGCCAAAATCGAACGCAAAAAGTTGGCAGATGAAAATCCAGATCTTCACAATGCTGATCTAAGTAAAATGTTAGGTAATATTTTAATTGAAGTCTATTATTTGTATAGATAGATATAACATTGAAATGGGTTCCTTATATTTCAGGAAAAAAATGGAGATCTCTACCTCCTCAAGACAGACGTCCATTTGTTGAGGAAGCAGAGCGACTTAGGGTAATCCATATGACGGAACATCCAAACTATAAGTATCGTCCAAGACGCCGGAAGCAGCCAAAATTGCATACATTGCAATCGAACTCCTATGATAAAAATATCACACGGTATACATCCATCAAAAAATCCACAGAAAAAGCAAAAATATCGCGAGTTATGTGTTACATTGGTGCAGAAGATGAAAACCAGACACCGCAATTAGATGCACAAAGTAACAGAAAGGTTTTAGAACAGCCATTGAGATATACTTACTCTCCTAGCACTGCCGCTTTTTATAGTAATACAAATATTATAGACATCGATTCCAACAAATGGCAGTATTCTAATGGAAATAAAGAGATATATTTAAATTCTGAAGTTTCAGGTTTATTTACGGAAGGACCGAAAGACACTTTGAAAAACACTAAGTCTCCTAAGTCACAAAAAAAGCTAAGTTCAAATATTCACACGGAATTCATCGCAAAAGTTAAAAATCAATATACTTCATTTCAAGCGTATCCTCTCCCATCGGCATCCATAGCGATCGTACCTGGTGGCAGTATTTACTTGAGTTGTAAAGATCGTAGCTTGCTTAACCACGGACATTCTGTCAAAGGGACCTTCTATCCACCCATCTCTGTCGCAGAATCAGAGTATCAAAATAGTAATAGGAATATAAATCTCAATGGTAACTCCAAAAACTCCAATTTTACACCACCATCAACTTCTCTGAATTCATTATCGGCATATCATTCTGATGTCAATTTACAATGCGGTCATCAGGATAGTATCAGACCCTCGGATACCAGCTTTGTATATAAGGGTACTAGCAATCAAATGACATTACCAGCTGGATCTGTATCTACACCAAACGTTTTTAACCAAACATTGCAGAACGATGAATATTTACGTTATCCTACTACAGACATGATCTTTCCTTCAATCATTTCGGATAATGCTATGGCAATGATTAAAAATGACGATATATATCCAAAATATTCAGATAGCAACCAAAATTATTATGACGTTGAAGCTTATAATAACCCTATGCTTGTTTCTACAGCTGGAGGCAATTACTATACGGAGCTCCCTTATAAATTCACCGCTAACAATTGCACTGCATCACCACTCACATTTCCCCTACAATTGCAGCCATCATCGTCTACATATTTCCAGCATAGGAACGAGTCCCTTGAAAATCATTATATCCAAAACATTCAATTTATTGATACAAGTAACCCAAAATTAGCCATACATAATGACTCCATGAAATCTTCTCCAATGCAATATGTACCGTTACAAACACTGGTGCAAGCTGCACCCAATACTATAATGACTTCGACAACTAATGGCAGTATGAATAATAATTACAACAGAGGTAGCGAAATGATGTTTGAATATCGAAAAGATGATGAGATCAGTAATATTTTGGCTGGAGTTCGAAAAACTTGCTATAGTAATTGAAATTGCAATTTAGTTAATTATAATAATTTATATAAAGAAATTTACATAGTTTAATTTGTGATTGGAAATAAAAATCAAGAAATAAAACATTTTAATGAAAGACAATATCATGCTTCAAATATTAATCCAACAATAAATCAATATTTAATAAATCCGATCAACAGAAATTTAGTGCTCTCAATATAATACGCACTTCTTTTTCTTCTTAGGTAGCGATTACAGCCCGTGGTCGGGTTACGGCCGATTTGAGCTACTCTTGCCAGGCGCTTCGAGCCCCTTCTCCAATTAATCACACCATGCGTGGTTTGTGCTTACTCAGCTTGGTCTATCCACCGGGGGCACGGTCTTCGGCTTCGTCGACGGCCTACGGATCTCGCTTCAAATACCTTTTTCGCCGCAGCTTCTTCATCCATATGATGGACATGACCCAGCCAGCGTAGTCGCTGTTATGCTGTCTGCCTGGTGAGTTGTAGCTGTTGTTGTGTCTGTTTGTAGTCTTGTTGTTGTTCCGATTATTGGGATGTGTGTTGTTGTAGTTATTGTGTCTGAAATTTGTATTGCTATAGTTTTTGTTTCTGTTGTTTGCGGAGTTAGTGTTGTTGTAATTATTCTTTTATCTGGTGTCATAGCGTATGCTGAAATTTTGTCTTGAATAATTTGTGTACTGTGGAGAAGGGTTGAATTAATTATTTCTCGGTGGTGCGCTAAAATTGGACTTTGCACTGTGTGAGTTGAATGAATTATGCCTTACTTGCATCAGCTGCGATGTAATGGGTATTCGCTTTCGAGTTCAAATGCCAATTCTGTTGCTTCTGCTAGATCTTTCGGAAATTATTTTTGCCTGATTCGTTGAGTGTTTTGTTTATCAGCTATTATTATTAATTCCATGACATTTGACACAATAAAACTATACTAATGCTAACAAAGTTAAATAAAAGACATAATTATAAAAGAGTCAAATATCGCTCCTAGTCGGAGCATAGGGCGGTCACAAAAGCTCTCCAACGGTTTCTATCAGCAGCCAGGTGTCTTATTTCGTTCCAGGTTATCAGCTATAGATCTCTATAATTGCCTGTGAAAATCAAAAGAGATTTGGAGGCTGTTTCTACACTAAATGACCCCATAGCTATATCTTCTCTTCCGTTTTCTGTTTCTGTGTTTTCTTCTAGCATTTGTACCAATGAGTTGTTTTGTTTCTTTTTCTCTACGTACTATATTTTGAAAGGCGTCTCTTAGTATGTCTATCTGTTCTAGTTTGTTTTGTCTGTTTGTGTATTTTCTGTTCCGGTTTTTTGTTATTATTGCAAGGAAATCTGATAGATTTTTTATATTTCTTCCATTTATATATATTTATTTATTTTAAACATGACATTATTATTTTTTATTTTTGTTTTTACACTTCAGCTATGGCATTGCCAATATTTTTGTGTTTGTGGACATTATTCTTCAAACACTTAACTTATAAGCTATTGCTAATAAAATGATTACTAAAATAATTACAATATAAGCTTCAGGAATTGATGGGTACGTGATTTCCGCGGCGAGTTGGTTGTCCACTATAGTCTCCTGTTGCTGTGGCTTGCTCTGGTTTTTCCCATGTTGTAGGGCTGCTATCGTGCGTAACGTCTCGTCTTCGATGGTATATTTACTCGTATGTTCGTAGTCCTGTATGGTTGGAGTGCCAATGTTTCCGATCATACGCCAGGTTATTTCCATGCATTTGATTTTATTTCTTTCTTCTATTTTTGATTTGCAGTTTCAGCATGTCAATTTCTTCCCAGATTCGTGTAGCTTCATTCCACGGAGGTGGGTTAGTTTCGTCTTTAACGATAAATAGCAAATGAGCCAGTTGAGGTTTTTGTTTGGTAAGTTTTCCTCCTCGTTTCTTCAAAGGTATCTGGGCATACTGTGGGATTATCGTCTCCTTGTGTTCTTTCATTGTTCCTCGCGTTTATAGTATTCATGAATCGTAAAGGGGTAGTGGTCCGACTTTCAAATCTAGTTTAGGTATGTATACCGTCGCAGGAACGATTAATTTTTGTATGCTTTCTGGCAAGTATTCTTTCATATGTTTGGAGCTGTCGTGGAGGAGAGCTGTTTGTGGCTGGATTTCTTGTTCGTATTTGCTTCGGATTAGCGCCTTCTAGGAATCGGTGTAAAATTTTATTGCAGCAACATATGTGGTCACGTTTTCTCGGTTGTTATTTTTGGCTGCTTCTCAGGTTCCAGATCAGTTGCAGGATCGACATGTGGTATATGAATGCAAGATCGTCATGTGATATACGAATGCTGTCATTTGAATAGATATCTAGCAAAGCGGAATAACGCCCTCAGCAGAGATATTGACCGGCAAAGTGTGCCGTTGGCCAAAGTATTGTGTGTGCTGATTTAAGTCATTCCTGACTTTGTTGGGGTCCGCGTTTGCCTTGTCCGTGGGAAGTGCCCTTTTGCTGCCTGTATTGGGCCCCCGCGTAGATTAAAACCTAACAATCACTTTTTAGAGAAACACGACATTACTGTTTGGAAGTTAAACCACCAAGAAGGTTTATTCTTAAAATTAAAGTCTTTATATACTATTTACAAAGAAGGCTTACAGTCTAAGTGTTAACTTTTCTGGTGACCCAGTTACGCAACTGTTGATTGGGGTCAGATGGTCAATCCAATTGACCTACTGAATGTAAAAGTGTCGACGGTGCATTCTAAATAACCTTCGTCAGCTTGAATGCGGAACTGTGACACCTTAAAAGTTTACATTATAATTAATACATAAATACTATTCATTTACAATATTTTCAACCTCAAAATATGTGCTTTCTTAATGAATCTAATTGTATAAACTTTACTACGCCGAATGTGTAGTGTATATTAGGAGTTGGTGCTGTGAATCAACTATACACAGGTAGCTTGATTCTAACTCACAACATCCCTCACTCTTTGTGGGTGCAACTAACTTCTAATGAATATCTACAATATTTTTATCGCATTGCAATCAATTCTGTGCATTTCTTTAACTCTATAATAAATGTTTATATATATATATTTTTTTTAAATCGCCTTATTTTGGGTTATATCATTTTTTTCTATTTTTGTATTCTTTGCTTTCTTATATTTTTTAAGTTTTGTTTTCTTTTGCAGCTTTTTCTTTTTTTATATTAGTTCTGTTATTTGTATCCGTTTATTTTTTAATTTTCCCTTCTTTATATTTTGGTCCTTCATAGACTCTTTTCTCACTGGCGTATATACAAACAAAATTAGAAACTTATTTCAACTTTAGCTTATGCTACGATTTCATAAATCGGATCCTCTGCAATTGATGGTTCTGGTAACGCCCGTCCTGTGAGAGTGAAGTCCCTCGAGGAATACCCTGCCCATCTTTCTGGACCGGTACTTACAAAGATGACGCTACCTTATGCGGGTAGATGAGCTTCTGTCGACGTCAAAATGAATATTCGCTTAGTAAGTGACTGTGGATATTTTTTAATTCACGGAAACGTTGTGAAGTTAGCCGATAAAGCTTGGCTATGTTATGCTTGATCTTTTCGTGGTTAAAATGATTTTTGCGGCAGGAGATTATTCTGCGAATCTTACTGAACGATGGTAGTTGTGGCTGTTGTTGTTGTTGTAGCCGTTTCTCTCTAAAATTACGGAGTAACCTCGAATTTTGGCTAAAATTATCTCTTCCTCTTCAGATAATATACACAGTGACATTTGTAATAATGGCAGATACGTTGAATTTTCTATACTGACAACGTAAATGTTAATATTTTTATGCCATTTTGTCAGCTATGCAATTAATATCAAGTATTATCAGCTTCTGACTTGTAAGATAGAGAGTCTTGTATTCAGCCGGTACCATCTTCATCTTCTCATAAGTCTCCAAATGCCGTCATCTCGCACATGGGAAATTAGAAGCTCTTTCACTCTTTCATATAAAATTTATTTATTTTTTTTAATATCCATATTTTAATTGTATTCTGTTGCATTCAATCCCATTCAGCAATATTTAATAACTTAAGACTAATTTTTGACTTTACTTACTTTTATGGACTACACCCAGTGGTGCAGCCATTGCCTATTAGCACAGGAGATGTGTTGTGGATTTTCTCATCAGTCGGATGAAAGTGAAGGAGTTGGAAGTCAGTTCCGATATCAGTGGATTTGGGTGGACTTGGAGTCTCAAGAAACGCCGCTATACAATATTTTTTCTGTTCGAATGCAATGTGTATATACTCCTTATGAACCTCTTCGATTGTGCTGTGTTCTTTCCTGAATCCAAATTGATGATTTGGAATAAGCATTTGCTCTTCTATAATTGAGAGTAGTCTTTTCTGGAAAAGGGTTTCTATGAGTTTAGAAGCAATCGGTCACAAGTTAATTGGGCGATACGATTCAACTTTATCAGCGCTTTTTCCGGGTTTCAGAATCATTTTTAATTGTGAAACTTTCCATTGGGAAGGTATAAAACCAGATGTTAGTACCGCGTTAAATAAGTAGGTTAGATATGTCACTCCTTTTTCTGGAAGTTCTTTTACTATTTTTCCAGTGATAATGTCGTACACAGGGGCTTTTTTAATATTCAGCTAATCAATAGCTGCTTTCACTTCAGATTTGGAAAATTTACGAATGGGTAGGTGGTCCATCTGATGGATATTACTCTGATGGATATTTCGGTTCTTCTGTTGCGCATGCTGGGGGCTCGATTTCGTGTGGGGTAAATACTCTTTTTAAGTGTCGGGCAAATGTGACTGCTCTTTCAAAGTCACTTTTAGCCCGTTCGTTATTTTCCATTCGTAAAGCGGATTGGAACATTGTGGGTCTCTTTAGATTCCTACCTGCTTTCCAGAGAGAGTATTTGTGAAAATAAAACACGTTCTTACTTATCGTGTGCCAAGGAAGAAGTGAAGTTTTTATTCTCGCATAAGAACAAAGAGAGAGTATAATTTACAGTTGCTTGACATTTGTAAAGTAGGGATGATAAAGTACAATTCTAAAGTTATGAGTAAGTTAGTATTTGTACATATTTACAACACCCTCGCTTGTTGGATCTTTAATTAATTTAATTCATTATATAAAACTAATGACTAAAATAAATTTCAAATTCAAAATTCAAGTTTTAAAATATATCAATTCAATATTAAAAATAAATTAAAATTCAACATAAACCCATATGCTGCGAACAGAAATGATTTTTTTCTTTGGTCACTGCCTACGTCAAACTATCTGCAACCATTTCAGATGTAGGCACGTACCTAATAGAAACAATCCCCTCTTCAACTGTCTCTCGCAAATGGTGATATTTTATGTCTATGTGTTTGGATCTCGGTCGAAATCCATCAGATTCTGCTAATTTGATAGCGCCTTGGTTGTCGCAATGTAAATTAATGGATGATGTATCACTGCAATCTAGTTCATCTGACAGCTGCTTCAACCATATTGCTTCCTGGACAGCTGACGACATGGCCATATACTCGGCCTCGGTGCTAGATAAGGCAATGGTAGGTTGACGTTTACTTGCCCAAGTAATTGCTGCATTTGACATTTTAAACACATACCCTGTGCACGAACGACGCTTATCGATGTCGGATAATACTTCAATTTAAAGTTGATTTTGCCCTTGAGATAACGCATGATTCGCTTAACAGCCTTCCAATGAGCGATATTGTAATTTGTATTGAATCTGCTTACATCGTTAACTGCAAAAGCAATATCTGGCCGCGTGCATTGTGCGAGATATAGCAAACTGCCCACCGCTTCTTGATAAGAAATCTTTGCCAGCTCACTCTCTTCGACGCTTTCTGACATCATGCTAATCGAAAGTTTTTGGTTATTGTCACTCGGAGTTGAAATTGGTTTACAATCTTCCATATTGAAACGCAATAAAATATCGGTAATATATTTACTCTGGTCTAGTTCGACACCATCAGCATTTTGTGTGATTCGAATACCAATGTAACTTTTTATCGGCCCCATATCTTTCATTTTGAATGATCCACTGAGTGCCTCTTTGATTTGTTTTAACACCTTCGGATCCTTCAAAAACAGAAGTATGTCATCTACGTAGATAGCCAATATAAGTGAACTATTCTCATTAAAATACACACATGGATCTAGTTGCGACTTTGCCAACCCAAACGACTTCAGCACTGCTTCTAGCTTCAAGTTCCACTGTCGTCCAGCTTGTTTTAGCCCATAAATTGCTCGATTCAATTTGCACACTAAATTAGAGCCATCGTGGAATCCTTCTGGTTGAACAATATATATTTCTTCTTCGAGTTCTCCTTGCAGAAATGCTGTCACCGCATCCATCTGGTCAATTTTAAGTTTATTTTTCACAGCCAATGCAATCAAGAAACGAATAGTTGAGTACCGTACCACGGGTGATAATGTTTCTTTGTAGTCCATTCCATAGACTTGGCTACAGCCCTTTGCGACTAACCGAGCTTTGTGTTTTATTATATTGTTGTTTTGTCCATGTCACGTTTTGTGGTAAAAAACCATTTTGACTTGATAACTTTTCGTCCCTTTGGCAATTCCATTAGATCCCATGTATTATTCTCCTTCAACGAATTCATTTCGCTTTCCATTACATCTTTCCATTTTACAGCATCAGCTTTACTCATGGCTTCTTCAACTGTAATAGGATCTAAATCTTTAGCTTTATAAGTTAGATAGCTCACATACTCATCACGTAGAACTGGTTTTGGTATTCTGGCTGTTCGTCGATGGAGTCCATGTTGTTCAACCATTACTGACTCATCAGGAACATATGTTGGATCATTGACATCAGACTCTTCAAACATCCTCTCTTCACTGTTGCTCTGCTGATGCTGGAATGTTGTTACTGGCGATGGTTTCATAGGCTCTATTTCGCTCTGTTGGTCAATTGCCCTCACTTGATCTGGTATTTCTTCTTCAAAATCAACATTGATTACTGCTGGCTCCGTTTTCTCGTGAAAAATGACGTCACGGCTTACTACTAACTTTTTAGTACTGGGATCGATGCAACGAATACCTTTTTTATTTGCATCATATCCAACGAAAATCATCTTCTTAGCTTTTCGGTCCAGCTTCTTGCGACGTTGTCTCGGAATGTGAACCATCATTGGGGATCCAAAAACTCTAAGATGTCCAACATCAACTTTGGTGCCAGTCCATGCCTCCTCCGGTGTCTTATCTTTTAATGCTGAGCAAGCTGATCGATTTATTAAATAAGACGCCATGTTAACTGCTTCCGCCCAATATTCCTCACTAAGCCCAGCATCAAATAACATGCATTTTGCGCGTTCAATAATAGTGCGATTCATGCGTTCTGCTGTGCCATTTTGTTCCGGGGTGTACACATTCGTTAGTTGGTGTTGAATGCCCTTGGCACGACCAAATCTATCAAATTGGCGCGAACAATACTCACTGCCATTGTCAGTGCGAAAGATTTTAATTGACTTGCCTGTTTGCTTTTCAACAAAGGCTTGAAATTCCATAAAAATATCCAAGACGGAAGATTTTTCTTTTAAAAAGTAGACAAACACCTTTTTTGAGTAATCATCAATAAATGTCAACAGATATTTTGCGCCCCCAATCGATTTCGTCTCCATCGGTCCCACCAAATCGGAATGTATAAGTTCCAGCAACTTCTTTGTGTAACTCTGGCTTGTTTTAAATGTCACCCGAGATTGCTTTCCTTCAGCACATACCTCACAATTCTGTAATCCAATTTTCTGATTTGAAAAATTCCTCCCAGTCACAATTCCATCACGCATCCTGCATAAGCTGCCATAATTCAGATAACCAAATCTTCGATGCCATATAATTGCGTCGCTTTCTTCTTTTCGGGATAACATACACGCACCACCAGATGTTTTCAGCTTGTAAATTCCATTTTCTGGTTTACAGTGTGCCACTTCAATCAAATTTGGATCATAGATTGAGCACCCACTTTTATTAAAAACCAGCGTATTGCCTTTTTGTACTGTTTTGAAAACTGATAATAAATTCGCCGACAATTCAGGTACATGCAATACGTTTGAGACATCTCCTAACAATAACGTCATCGCCTAACAACAATTTTGATCTGCCTTCACAAGTCACTTTCATTTTTGCATCATTTGCCGTCAAAATCTCTTTAACACTTGAAGCACTGCGAGCAAAGAGCAATTTTTCATTTGGCGTCATATAACTCGACGCGCCACTGTCTATATACCATTCGTCTGTGTGTGTTTTTGTTGCCGCTCTCACTGTAAATGCTCTGTTAGCAAATTCGGACTTGTTGTTGTTGCCTTGCGTTTTGCTATGTTCTTTATGCTCCTTTTTCTTGCATTCTGCACTCACATGACCCCGGCCCCCGCATGAGTAACATTTGATAGAACGACGGTTATTTGGTTTTCTTGTGTTTTGCTTATTCCCACGCTTCCCAAGAAACGCACTATTGTTTTTGTTGTCACAAGAGTACTGTGTGTCTAACAGTTTCATCTTTATGTCATCAGCATTAATTTTTTCACTTGCTTCGAAGCTCAGAATTAACGGCTTGTATTCTTCCGTTAATCCTGCAAGCATAATGGCTGCCAGCCAATCATCATCAATATTAAAACCGATGCAATTTAGTTTTCTAGCCGTTGTCATAATTTGATCGATGTATGTTTGCATTCTTTCACTTTCTTCAAGACGAATTGAAATTAAAGTGCGCAGCAACCCAATTTTTCTCATCAACCCGCGATCTTCATAAATGTTTTGAAGTTTAGTCCAAATTTCAAATGCCGTTTTACATGTCCTTTTGTGAACAAACAACCCCGGCTCCACACTCAGCGCTAACATGTTTTTTGCTGTGCTTAATTTGTCCGGCAACTTCTCTTTGCAAACGCGTGGATCGTCAGAAGATGGCAGAATGCAATCAGTTTGCAGAAGTTTTTATTCTCGCAGAAGAACAAAGAGAGAGAATAATTGACAATTGCTTGACATTTGTAAAGTAGGGATGATAAAGTACAACTCTGGATTTATGAGTAAGTTAGTATATGTACATATTTACAACAGTATTCTTTAGAAGCAGCTGTCGCATCGAGATTACTGAGGTAATGATGGAGTTGGGTGTTTCGTTCGTTATTAAGGATCTCTTTAAGTTCTTTTGTTATCGCATTTAATTTTTTCTTGTCCTCAGGATGTCTAGTTTGTTGCCACTTTTTTCTTGCATATCGCTTGTCTCTCAGTTTTTCTTTTATAGGTTTGGAGATGTTCGTTGATTTTCGTTTAATCAGTGGAGTCAAACGGAGCTTGTTGCAGGCAATGAATTCCCACAAATTTTGTGGTTCTTTTCTTCCAACCAAAAATTTTCTCGGGACAGTTTCGTTTCAATTGTCGTATTTATTCCTTTGCGGCTTATTGATTACCCTTCTTCTACATCTTCTTACTTCTTCTTATTAAGTCAGATTTTGGTTCGCTGCTCTTGCATTTCATCTACCGGTCTCCTGGATGTTGGTTAACCTCCTATTCTGTCTTCGACGCTGGAGTGAGTCCCTTCCAGGTTAATGCTGCATAAGGTTGAACCATCCAGATGTCCTTCTCTGTTCACCAACGTCTTAATACCTAAAAATAATACATTTATATGTGTATCGGACTTACCGAGTTTTAATTATTCTTACTTAAACAGTAAATTATTCCTCACGTAAACAGTAAATTTGATGTATTATTTACGTCTATATAACGCATATCTAAACGTCTTAACAACCAAACTATACGTAAGTAATAAAAACTATTTTCTTTACAAACATTATTAATTAGCTATTATAGAAATTTTTTTCTAAAATTGTTAGCGTCATTAAAACTTTAAATCCCTCTCAATAAATGATCCTTTTACGATAATTTGATTCATACATAACAATTATTTACTATTTTACATTATATGCTGCCAAAAAAAAATATTTTTTATCGCAATTCTGGCGAAAACAAGTTGCCCATTTTACTTACATAAGCGAGTATATAATAGAGAAACCCGTTCATGTGAAAACATTGTCCATTGCATGTCTGAATTTTTCATTGCATCTAATTACTTTATATTTTGTAACGACACTTTAATATTCTACAGCTGAGGTAGACTTAGCGGTGTCCAGGGTTCGTTAGCAAGAAATAAGTCCTATACTTTGGTTTACTTTTATTGTCGATTAGTTATTAAATTTTTTTCTTATGTGTATATTTATATATTTTCTTCTTTAGTTGACGAATCGCATGGTGGGAGGGGGGGGGGGGGGGTTTATGTCGCG